>CAOKZL010002369.1:0-206766 GCA_948472985.1 Iguana delicatissima | reverse complement strand
AAACAATGGGTTTCGGATTGGAGACAAAGCCTCCGAAAGGTCAGCACTTAAGATGATTGGATTTTGACGGAGTTGTCAATAGCGCAGACAGCATGCAAATGGGGAGTGCCTGACAGTTGGGTAGTCAGAAGCACTAATCTCGTCAGGCTGACAGTCCGGGGCAGAGAATCTTTTGTATGCTTAGTGCATACTTAGTGTAATTTTATAGTGTTCTTGCCTGGAGGTCTCCTGAAGCTGCGTGCCGGAAAATTACTGGCCTGCCTGGGATTTTTCTTGTATTTTTCAGCCGTTCGGCCGTGTCCGTGTGCGTGCTTATCCAGGGGCCTCCCAAGCACGTGGAGAGGAACAGTTTGGAATGGCCAATCTTTTCGTATCAGATTATATTTAGTAAGCCCTGGGCTCGGACTATAGACCACAGTAACAGTATGTCAATCTTGCAGCAGTAATTACATACAACAGTGTCTTCTGATGAGATCTTATTTCTCTTTGTTGCCCTAACATATTTAACAAATAAAATTCTGGCTTCATTTCGAAATTTAAACCATACATTCTTTGAATTTCATCATGTATTTCTTTGCAAAACTTTTTTGCTACCTTACAGGTCTACCATATATGAAAAAAGGACCCCTCCTTTCCATCACGTTTCCAATTTCCATCCCCATTTTTTGTTATTTTTTTCAGTCTTTCAGGTGTCATGTAACATTTTATAAAAATTTTCCCTTAGATTTAAACTTGGTGTAAATTTTACATCTGTCTTCCTGCCCGCATCCATGTATCCAACTCAATTGAGTGTCCAATATTTTGAGCCCATCTGACCATATTGTCCTTAACAATTTTTGATTTCATTTCTCTTTGCAGCAGTATATTATAAAATCTAGAAATTCTCTTTTTCTGGTCCCCTTTCATCAATACATCTAATTCATTTTCATTTCTTTCAAACCCATATAGTTTTTGATCCATCTTAAATCTCTCTTTTAATTGTCTCCATGGGAACCAGTTAAATTCTATGGTACATATTCTTAAATAGTTTTAATTTTCTTTCTTTCTTTCTTTCTTTCTTTCTTTCTTTCTTTCTTTTTTTATACCCACTTTTTGACTTTTGTATTTTCTGAATTTTGAATGCGTTCCATTTTCAATTATGCTTGGATGGAAGTACCCCCATTTCCAGGTGCAATCTACCTCTGGATCTCACTTAGGAAGCAAAAGGGGTTCCTAGGCACCTCTGCTCTTCCACTGACGGAAGTGTGCTAGGACAGGACCCTTCTTTTGCAGAAGAAGATCTCTCTTATTCCTCTTCCTTGGGTCCGATGCACAGGGCAGGCAGAAATCCCATCTGGAGTCCCTCTGTCTTCAAATGGAAATTCCTTCTAGGGAAGGCTGAGAGAGGGGAGGTCCCCTCCGTTCCCTTTAAGACATCCATGTTCTTACATCAATTAACACCAAGATGTTAATTGATGTTTCATCAATATTCTGAAATCACTGAAACTCTTTTCATATTCCAGCCCTTTTATATGCTTTCTTGCTTGTGTGGGTTCTGTTTTTTAACATTTCATATTTATTAATTTTAAGACAAACATACAAACAGACTAATGCAGAACTACCAGAAAAAAAAGAACAAATTAAAATGTAACAAAGTAGACATGGACAGTATACATGTATGACTGAACTGAACTAAAACATAATAGGAAAATCCATTAGTAGAAGACTAAGCTAATTACATCCTAACTACACTAACTAAAACACAGAAGAACTCTGAGCCTACAAATAGTGCTGAAAGAAAAAAAATCAGTTAATATCCCTTGTCTTATTCTATCATTACAGATCTGTGTACATTCAGCATAACAGAATTACTAGTAATAAAATCACAGAGGTGGAAGAGACCACAAGGGCCATCAAGTCCAAGCCCTGCCATCCCGGAATGCACCATCAAAGCATTCCTGACAGATGGCCATCCGCCCTCTATTTAAAACCTCCAAAAAAAGTTTTAACTTCACTGCACTCTGAGGTAGCAGCGCATTCCACTATAAAACTACCCTTACTGTCAGGAAGTTCTTCTGAAATTTTAGATGGCGTCTCTTTTCCTGAAGTTTGAAGCCATTGCTCCATTGTGTTCTAGTCTCTGGAGCAGCAGAAAACAGGCTTCCTCCATCCTCCAGATGACATCTCTTCAAATATTTAAGCATATCTATCATATCACCTCTTAACCTTCTCTTCTCTAGGCTAAATATACCCGCCTCTCAGCTGTTCCTCAATTGGCATGGTTTCCAAGGCTTATATCATTTTGGTCACCTCTTTCTGAACGCATTCCGGCTTGTCAATATCCTTCCTGCATTTTAGATATTTCCTTCAGTGAGGTTTCCACGGAGTGAGTGCTTTAAGTTATAGCTCTTCCGTCAAGCAGGGGAATTGTCTGAATAAGTGTGGCTGTCTTCTCAGAGGTCTAGAGAGAAACAGAGAAGAAACCAAACCATTTTGAGTTAAGTCAGGTGTGACCTAAACCTGGGAATTAAGCCTTTGAGCCAAAAGGGAAGCCAAGGGCCTGTGTGTGTATGGAAGTTTTGTCTCTGTACATTGAGTGAAGCTATAAGAACCTGGATTTAATACTTTTTGAGGTTCTGTATTGCTTGGAATTATTTACGACACCCAATACCTTTTCCCTGTTTGTTATTTTAATAAAGATCACATTCTATTTTTATAAATTCTGACTCAGTAGAGTACTTTTCTTTAATTCTAATCAATTAGAAACATACTACCACCGATCAGTAAATCATTCGGCTTTTCCCTTTATACACTAATGTGGCAGTTTTAAAGGGAAAAGCAGGGTTGTACGGGGGGGCCAGGGTGCTAGAGGAGGCTGAAAGAAAAGCTGTTAGTCCAGTCTGGTAAAAGGAAAAGCAGGCCTGGCCCCCTCCACAATCATCGCTACACAACTGTAAGTAAAACTTGTCTTCTCCAGCCTCTTTAATTCTAAGTAAAACTCATCTTCTCCATCCTCTTTAACCAGATCCCTCTTATCTTATATAAATCTCTCTTTAAGCTGTAAATAAGCAAACCAGTTAAAATCTATGCCCTTCTTAGGAAGCATTTTTCTTGAGTTAAGATTCCAACTTTCTTTCTCTGTAGACAAAAGATTGTTATAACCATTTTCAGTTTTTCTTGAGAAAAGCTTCCTGGGATGGGTTAGCTATTAATATCTTTCGGGGAAAAAGCCCGTTGCTTATATTTGGACCAAACTCACAGAATAGGTTTTCTGATACTGTGATTTTTGAAAGCCAACATGTGCCTTGATTTTATCAGAAATCACAATTCCAACCAAATCTTAAATCATGACCTTCAAGTTCCAGTAGTCTTTCATCTCTAAGCATAGTCCATCCTTTCATCCACATAAAATGACTGGCCTCATAATACAGTTTAATATTAGGAAGTCCTAAATCACCTCTTTCTTTAGCATTGTCCAATGTTTCAAGTTTTATTTAAGTTTCTTTCCCTGGCAAACAGATTTGGAAATATTTTTCTGCCAGGACACAAGAGGTATTCCATTTCTTATTACGATATCATTTGAAAATACAGTTAAAGCCTTGGCAGAATATATGCCTTGATTACTGCAATTCTCCCAGTAAAAGATAAATGTAACATTCCCCAGATTTAGAAAACGGGAATTTGATTTCTTTTCAGATCTTTTCACAGTTATTTTGAAACAATGTACTATTGTTATTTGTAATTGTTTCCCAGATATTTAATCCCTTTTTTCCTACACTGAAATTGGGAAGAGACAATAATTTGTTTTCTTTTCCAAAGTCATATTTTTGGTCAACAATTTTGTTTTATAGTTCACTTTGATCTCAGAACAAGCCCCCAAACTCTTCAGTTCTTCCAAAATAACTTTTGTTTGGGATCGTTGTCACAAGATGATCTGCATAAGCCCTCAGCTTATACTCTTCTGTTTTAAACTCCCATTTAGCATATTCTGCCACCTTGTCAAATATTTCTCAATAAAATCTCCAAGGCCAATATAAGAAGCAAAGATGATGGGGCTTATTATTGTCTAGTTCCTTTGTGTATCTCAGTGATTGTTGAAATGTTGCCATTTACTAAAATCTGCAACTTGGTATATTGTCTTTATAGCCTTTATAGCCTGGATGATATTTACTCCAAAGTCCATCGTATCCAATACTTAAAACAAGTGATTCCAGGAAATATTATCAAAAGCTTTCTCAGCATCTAAAAACACATACAAAAATGCTTTTTTATCATTATGGAATTCCAAATAATAATGTTCAAAATAGTTTTTATGTTACTTTCCAATTTTCTTTTGGGCAATAATTCACTTTGGTCCTTGCAAATATTCTCAAAAATATGTTTCCTCAATGTATTTGCAAAAATGCTGGCAATAAGGAACAGGTAAATAAGGAAATAGGTCTGTAATTCTTTGTAGATGTCTCATCTGTATCCTCTTTATGAATTGCTGTGATGTAAACATTTCTCCAAGACTCTGGCATCTGCCCTCCTTCTAATAAACCAGTGCAACCTATGTGAATTTTTTGATGTGACTGTATATGTTCAGTCTGACTGAAGTTCTTTCCACATACTGTGCATTTAAATGGTTTCTCTCCTTTCTGGGTTCTTTCATGGGAATGTAAATGTCCACTCTGACTGAAGCTCTTCCCACATTCCATGCATTTATGTACTTTCTCTCCTGAATCCATTCTTTTTTTTTAAATACTTTTTATTAAAATTTTATATATACATAAAATACATTGTGTCATTTATTTTCCATTGTCATATCTTACCGTTATTCTTCCAGTCTTTACTAGAACCTTTTATTCTTGCCTTTATAACAGTACATACACACTTTTTTCCCAGTTAATTGTTTGTTTCTGTATAAACTTCTAGTCCATCCTAATCTCCTGAATGGGTTCTTTGATGGGCATGTAGATGTCCACTTTGGCTAAAACTCCTTCCACATTCTATGCATTTATATGGTTTTTACCCTGTGTGAGTTCTTTGATATAACCATAAAGTTTGACTATGAGAGAAGTTCTTCCCACATTTCTTGCATATATATTGTTTCTCCCCTGTCTGAGTTCTTTGATAGGAACGTAAACTTTGCTCTGAGAGAAGCTCTTTCCACGTTCCATGTATTTATATGGTTTCTCCCCTGAGTGGGTTCTTTGATGGGAACATAGATGTCCATTCTGACTGAAACTCTTTCCCACATTCCTTGCATGTATATAGTTTCTCCCCTGTGTGGGTTCTTCGATGTAAGCATAAATTGTGACTATGGCAGAAGTTCTTTTCACATTCTTTCCATATATATGGTTTCTCTCTTGTGTGAGTTCTTTGATGTGAACATAGATGTCCACTCAAAGTGAGGCTCTTCCCACATGCCATGTATTTATGTGGTTTCTCTCCTGTGTGGGTTTTTTGATGTAAATATAGGTGTCCACTTTGACATACACTCTTTCCACATTCCATGCAGTTATATGATTTTTCCCCTGTGTGAATTCTTTGATGTGAATGTAGATTGTGACTATGAGAGAAATTATTTCCACATTCCAAGCATTTGTAGAGTTTCTCCCCGTATGAACTCTGAAGTGTATTTTGAAGTATGATTTACATTTGCATATTTTCCTACACATGGGACACTGTATTTGTTTTGACAGTGAGTTCAGGGATTCAGAAAGATCAGCAGCCAGAGAAGTAAAGGAGTTCTTTGTATTCCTTGGCTGGTTTCCTTTGTGATTTTTTTTAGTCCCCTTTGATCTCCCAGTTCCTCTTTTTCCATGACAAGCTTGGTTATTTCCCATGATTCCACAATTGTCTCCCAATGAATCCCATTCTGCTGCTTATTAACTGTTTGAGGAAAGGAGGAAGATCTCATTAGAAGCAATTCCTTCCACAACTCTCTCCCTTCCACATCTTCTGTGGAAATGTTATACCTCCTAACATCTTTTTTTAAATTTATTTTTCTTCAAAATACACTCATATAATTAAAATAAATGGTGACTTTACATGCTGTTCATTCTCAGTATTTTCAGATATATATATACATTTATACAAATTACAAATTACCGTCTGTTTCTTATGCTTTTATATAAGAAAAATCACTAAGTTCACCTTGACTTCCTTTGCTGTCTACACAACGTAATTATGGCCATTTCCACATGGGCATATTGCCCACGCTAGGGTGACCTCTCTTGGAGATCTTCTTCACCACAGGGTGCGCTAGCGCAGTTAAAAAAAGTGAGGCTCTAGACCTCAAACTGCTCTAGTGCAGCCACAGGGGTGGTGCTGTGAGTTTTATAAAAACCACCTTTGCAAGTGGTTTTTACAAAACTCACCTGCGCTGCCCCGTGGCAGCCCCCGGTGAAGAACTGCAGAGACGTGGTAGCACGTTCCTGCAGATCTGCCCGGGGGCGGGTTTCCGGCTGGCGTGCTGTCCTGATTGGTGGAGCGCTGCCGGAAGCCGCCGGCCACCATTTTGGGCGCTGCCGAGCGCCACCGAAATTCGGCGGCGTTTAGAACGGTGGATCCACGCTCTCCGCAGAGATGGAGCAACCTGCTCACGGGTAAGCTCTGCCCCTGCATGCGCGGCCCTGTTTCACCCCCCCCCCGTGAGGAAAGGGCCTATATTTGCGCTACTTCTTGTTAACTTATGTAATTCCCTTTTCTTAGTTTATCTTCTCATTTTTTATTGTTTAAATACACATTTCATTTAATATCTTTACCAAAATTACATGCTTACAATACTTATTTTAATAGTGTTTAAGGATTATCTATATTTGTCACTGTCAATATATTTCTCTCTGCTCCATAATTCATATATGTTCCCTTCTTCTTTTACATATCTTTCATTTCTTCACATCTAAACTCACATTTAAGCACTATTCACACCTTGCTCACTTACATATGTCATTACCAATTGCCATTGTTTCTCCAATGACTCAATTTTTTTCCCTTTTAGATAATGGGAAAGTATATCAAACTGTTTCATCTCCTCTATTTTTATCATCCATTGTTCTATATCGGGAACAAAAGGCATTTTCCAAACTCGTGCAAATGTGATTCTAGCCAAAGTTAAATATAGTATTATCCGTTTGTTTTGTTGTCCAAGGTTTTTATCCAACATGTGTGTCATATTTAGTAGATATAATTCAGGTAGCATAGGTAATGAGACCTTGAATATTTCCTTCAGTACTTCATGTATCTTTATCCAATATTGCTTTGTTTTTGGGCATGTCCACCATATATGATATGTTATTTTTGCATTTCCAACATTTATTATTCTCTGTATGGTATATTTTGTCAATCTTTTCAGATTTAAGATAATACCTATACATCATTTTAATGAAATTTTCTTTTAGATCCTGAGAACTAGTAAACTCGTTCATATTTTTCAATGCTGTTTCCCAATGGTCGATTGAAATTTCATATTGGAAATTTTGCGCCCATTTTATCATTACTTATTTTACTGTTTCATTGTCTAGTTTCTGAGTTAGAAAATATTTATATAAAATTGCGAGATTTTTTTTTTAAGAAATATTATGTTCTCCAACTCGTAATAAATTTTTTGAGTGGATATGCCCTCCAACTTTTGATCCATCATGTACCGTTCTTTCAGTTGAAGATATGGAAACCAACTCAATTTAAAACCTTGTGAAAAAAGTTCTTCCTGGGTTTGGATCCTTGTTCCTTCTTGTTTGTCTTGAGTTATTAAATCTTTATATCTTATCCATTCCTGATTTGGGTCTGACCATTTCCCATATAAAGCTTCTTGGGGAGATAACCAAAGACGTATTTTATTGTAGGTAGATTTCTTTACATTCTTCCAAATTTTAATTAAAGATCTTCTTATATAATGATTCAAAAAGTCTTTATCTATTTTTTCTTTGCCGTACCATAAGTAGGCATGAAAGCCAAATCTCATGTTTGATCCTTCTAGTGTTAAAAGTCTTTTATCTTTGAGGATAATCCAATCTTGTATCCAGGTCATTGCATTTGCATAACAATATAACTTTAGGCCCGGCAAACCACACCCACCTCTCTCCTTCTGTTCTGTTAGCAGCTTCCACTTAATTCTTGGCTTTTTACCCGACCAAATGAATTTAAATAATTCTTTTTCCCATTTTTGAATAAGTTTGTCAATTGTAATAATTGGTAAATTTTGGAATAAGAAATTTAATTTGGGTAAAATGTTCATTTTTATGGCTGTTATTCGTCCCAATAGCTCATATTTTTATTTCTTCGGCTATTTCTTTCCATATTTTGGTATAATTATTATCAAATAGTTCTTTGTTACTTTCCGTAAAGTATAGTCCCAGGTATTTTATTTCTTTTCTCTATCTTAATTTCTGTCATTTTACTGATCTCTTCTTTTTCCATTTGTCTCATATTCTTTGTCATTATATATGATTTGTTTTTATTTATTTTTAAACCAGCTGCTTCTCCAAATCTTCTTAATTCTTTAATCAACTCTTTAATCCCTGTGGTTAGCTCTTCTAGGAAAAATACTAGGTCGTCTGCAAATGCTCTTAATTTGTGTTCTTGACCTTTGATTTTAATTCCTTTTATTTCAGATTTTGATCGAATAATATTATTTAATATTTCCAATGTGGCTACAAATAGGAGCGGAGAGATTGGGCAACCTTGTCTTGTTCCTTACAGATCTTTATCTTTTCTGATGACTCACCATTTATTATACGTTTTTTGTTCTTTGTATTATAAGCTCTTTGTTCTTTGTAGATCTGTTCTATCCGTCCAATGAAGCTCTCTCTACAATCCATTCTTTTTAATACTTCTATCATAAATGTCCATCTGAGTTTGTCAAATGCTTTTGCCGCGTTGAGGAAGAGAATAGCCAATTTTTTTTCATTTCTCTTGTCGAAGTGTTCAATCACATTTAAAAGAGTTCTTGTATTATTTCTCATCTGTCTGTTCAGCAAAAAGCCATTTTGGTCCAGATGTATAGCATTTTGGAGAATCTTTTAAAATCTTTTCACCGAAATGGTTATAAAAATTTTATAATCTGTATTTAGTAGAGACATCGGTCGGTAGTTTTCCGGTTGTCGGTGATCTTTCCCCTCCTTTGGGTTTAGTGCTATATTAGCATATTTCCATGTAGCTGGTATCCCTTCTTGTCTGATTTCATTTAAAGTGTTAGTCAAAGGCTGTAATATCTCTGATTGAAATGTTTTGTAGAAGTTTGCTGTATAACCATCTGGTCCAGGAGTTTTTGATAATTTCAACTTTTTGATCACTTCTACCACTTCTGCCATTTAGTAATTTCTTTTGATCTTCAGACAATCTTGGGATTTTTTGCTTATCCAGATATTTCTTTGTTTTCTCTACATCTTGTGGCAAATCTTTTTGATATAAAGTTATGTAATAATCTTGAAAAAAAATTTTAATATCTCCTTCATCTGTAGTTTCTTTTTGTCCACTCTTCAGTTTATATATTCTTCTTTTTTCCCTTTCTTTTCTAAGTTTATAGGCTAACCATTTACCAGGTTTGTTAGAGTGTTCAAAATAGTTTAGGTGACAGTATTTTAGTTTTCTTCCAATTTCTATCATATTTTTTGCTGCAACCTGGTGTTACCACCGTGTACTGGCCTGGACTTTGGTGAACCAAAGGTATCATTTTGATATCGTAATTCGGCCCTACTCTGCCACCAGCCAAGTGTTTGTGAGGCCTGCCGAACAAGCGCGAAGCTAGGCATGGCTACTACTTGTTGCTCTCACCAAACCAAGCCAGATATTGCCAGATCTGCTTTAGGGGACCTCCCGAAACAAACACCTTCATTACAAATGCACGCTACCACAAAGAGATCCTCTGCCCTGAGAGGACACCCTGGTGAGCTAGCTACTTAACTGCTGAGCTAGCTGCATCTACATACCGGTCATACCATTGTCAATTCGGACTCTAACTCAATCATGCAAATTCTGACCTTTCGGAGGCATTGTCTCCAACCCAAAACTTAATGTTTTCACCTGAAGACCAGACTAGCCTACAGTTGTTCTTTCCCCTATAAAAATCCCCCGCTCTGAGAGCTCTTCAGAACTCTCGCCGGATCGCTCTGGACTTCTACTCTGCCTTGCTGCCGCTCGGTTCAGCAGATTCCCCTCGGCCGCCACGCCGGGTTTCCTCTTCTACAGTCGGCTTCCCCAGGACTGCAGGACAGGTGGCGTATTACGCATTCCCCTTGAACTCTATTTTCCTTTTCTAGTTAGGAGTGTGTTTGTGCTTTTCTTTAATAACTGTTTAATAAATCTTAATTGTTCTTTGAACCATTTGCCTCCTCACTGACCTGATGCTGTATACATTGGGTAAAAGATCCTGCTGCGTTACCCTGCCTCTCGTTAGCCAAGAGAGTGCTCCAGCTAATTTTCCCCATCTTCCTAGGTTTGTTTTGGTTATTTGGGTGCCCCTCCCGGGACCCCCAATCCACAGGGTAACACTGGTCTTATAAACATTTTACTTCCATTTTTAATTTGTAATTAGTAACACCTTTTCACAAATCTTTTTCTTTCATCTGTAGTGTTTTCCATAATTCCTGTGCCTGTTGTTCTTTCTTTTTCTTTTCCTGGGCCCAATTTTTATCAAATGTCCCCTAATGACTGCTTTCCCTGCATTATACCTCCTAACACCTTTTGAAGTGAGGGCCTGTCAAATTCCCCTCTTCCTCAGAGCCTTATCATTCAGCTGGGAAATAAGATTTGATTTTGGAAACTCTTTCATGAAAAAGAAGCAGGTCCATTACTCCTTCCTATGAAATATTCAGGCTCTCCACATCTATGTGTTATGTCCAACCATCCCACAAGACAAGAAACATGAGGGAAATACCTCCTGTCAATTCACAAGAAAGGGGCATCACAGCTCACCAACAGTGAGGTTCTGGCCTTTGCTGGCCCCATGCTCCATTATGAGAACTTTTAGCAAACTCCATCCCCCAGTCCCCCGAAATATGAAGGGCACTGCTGGTCTATCCCCTCATTAAGGGAAAAACTGGACTGTCAATCCAACCAACTTCTGTCCGTAGGAACACAGAGGGAGGCTGCTACCTTCAGGCATGGGAACTGGGTATCCAGACCACCTCTGGAGAACCCTAGCCATCTGGTCAAAGTCATGGGAACAGGGGTCCTCTGGACACAAAAAGTCATCCAGCAAAGAATAGACCAGGCCTGAGATAGCCCGCAGGCTAAAGAAACAGGTAAACTTATTCTGACTTTTAGACAAGAGTTAAAATGACACACCTGTCACACACCTGCATTATCTGAGTACATTATGGACTGTTCTTCTACAGAATTTTTTTTGAAAAACATACTACATCAGGGTGTTAAATATTCCGCTCTTTTTTCCCTAACAATTTTTTAAATTATTTTTTGTTCATGCACAGAGAGGGCAGACTAAGTTATGTCAGGGTTTCTAGAAGGTTAGTGTGGTGTGTTAGATGTTTTTCTGGTGAACAGAGCAAAGAGGAAAACTTTCACTACACAGCTGCAAGTTTGTTTTGTCTATCTTGTCTCCTAAAGTTCTTGTCTCATGGGAAAGCTCTAAGCCTGAGAACTAAACATGTAATGTGTCGCATGATGGACATTGGAAAGGTTTAGCACTAGTTAAAAACTTACATCATGTTCTGTAAGCTCTCTTTAGTTTTTCTCCTGAACTTCCATTATTCCTTTTCCCTTGGACTTGTTTTCCTGCAATGTTTATGCTTTGCTTCTAAACACGCTGTTTGAAGTGTTTTATCATGTATTCTTCTTTGCTTCAATAAACAGTTAGTTTAGCCTAGGTGCAATGCGTTTGTGTGGCTGTTTTTCTTGCCTGGAGCAGTTAGCATGGGCGCAGCACTGCTTTGTGGTTTTGCACTCAGCACATGCTCAAGAAAGCTTACCATGTTACCCTGACAACATAGGGGCATTAAATCCCAAGACTGCCCAGAACAGTGTGTTGTTTCAAACTTCCTCCATTCTTTGAGGCAACTGGGTCTCAAATGAGAAAGAAGACCATGACAGAGCACCACTTCCTTCCTTAAAATTGGCTCCCAGACTTGAGACTTGACTTAGAAGTATCTTGCAAGGACTTGATACTTGACTTGAGACTTAGAGTAAAAGACTTAAGTATATTATTGCAGGAAGAAGAGAGTGGGGTGGGGTGGGGACCAAGGCCCCTTGCACTTCTTGTTACCCCACCAGCATACCCTATCCTGGGGACTATAAATTTGATATCAAATATGCCCACCATGCCAGAGAGGTTGCCTGGATGGGCATGTAGGCAAATAGGTTGAACAACCGAAAACAGGTCAAGACCAGAAAAATCCCCAGTCATGTAGCTCAAGGAGACCTCAGGCTATACACATCCACATAAACAAAGGGTCCTCAGCCAAGAATAGCCAACTTGAGGGGATTAGTGTGTTTTCCCCAGGTTCAGCAGCTTTGACTCTGGAAACTCCTACAAGGCGAGGTCCATCTACATAACCCAATACTGCAACCCTGTATAACCGCAACCCTGCACAACCACAACCCTACACAACAGCAACCCATCATAAACCAATCATGCAAACAACCAAGTTGCCATTGTTTGGCATTTCTCCCTTTGTTTTGTCCATTGGTCTTCCGGGAGAGGGCCTGCCCTCGAGGTACTTCTGCCCTACAAGTAGTCCCCATTTTTGAGGGTCTCTTTGGAGAACTCCCGCCACGCTAGCAAATCGACACTCTGTTAGACAAGTGATCCCCTGAGCTGCTTCTCTTCACTGAGCTCCATTCTTCTTGCCACTTCCTGGACCGAACACTTCAGGATAGGTGCAGTATCACCGCATTTACACATTCTCCGCCGAATCCCCTATCCATTTTCACCTCTTTCCTTTCTCAATAGGCTTTGTGTGTGTGAGTGAGTGAGTGCACTGGTGCTTGAGAATACCTTTGTTAATACAGTTATTGATATGTTTGTCTGGCTTTTTGCTTGGTTGGACCCCATAAAAATTGGGTAAAAGATTCTGCTGGGTTACCCTGCCCCTCATTCAGCTACAGCCAGCACTCCGCTAATTTCCCCAACCTTTGCATTTTTGGAGCAAATCACGGTGTCCCCCAAGGGACCCCCAGAAGTCAGGGTAATAGTCTCAGCTGAATCATGATGGAGAGATACAAAGACCTTGTCTGTGTCTTTATTATTAAATAATACTACAACTGCATTAGTACAACAATATTGTACAGACACATTGACTTTAACTATATGTTAACATTTAAATACTGACTGATTAACCATTCTATAGAAAAGTCAACAAATATGTCATTATGTGTTTATGAGGGGGAGAAAACAAGATATAATCAACTATAGCTTATTTAAATGACAATATTATTTAAATTGCTTACAAATACTATATATCTATCTAAACTGTAACTTAATATCTTGAAGACAATAATATCTACTCTTATCTTTTCTAAAGTATTTGGAATCATGTATTAAACTGCTATTGTGAGCAAAACAATAAATTAGACCCATTAAAGAATACCACTATGTATCATATCAGACTATGATATGATTATTTTTGAGTAATCTAGACAATCAACTGAACAATTAATTAATTTGACCTTCTCCATGTCTTCACAGGGGTATTTTTGGATGTTCACAAAATTACTTTTGGGTGACCCTGGGCCAGCCACTCTCTACCTCACAGGATCCTAACAGAGCAGGGGGAAGGTCAGGAGCCTGTGTTCCTCCCAAAACATCCAATCACCCGGCAGAAAACGGACCAAATCTGAGGTAGTCCACTGGCTAAGGAAACAGGTAAACATTACATTTTCAGACAGGAGGAAAACATTACAACACTTCTGTCACATTCTTGCATTTTCTGAGGCTGCAGATGAGGTGTGCAAATTATGGATTATTCTTCCACAAACATTTAAAAAAATCAAATATTGCTAGATTTTGAAACTAGAACATCAGGAACTGAAATATTCAGAGCTTCTCTCCTTCCCTAACAACTTCTTATTTTTCTCTACACACAGAGAGGGAGTGCTACAGGAGGGAAATTAAATTTCAAGATTACCCAGCTAAGTATGTTGTTTCCAACTCTCTCTGCCATTTGAGGCATCTGGGCCTCAGAAATTGACATGAAGACTGCACGCATGTCAGCGGAAACTCTGCAAGCTTGACACCTGTCAAAGCTGAAGATTTATGTTTAAGAAAATGTCAGATAAACTCAGGTCTGGCAGTGTGGTTCAGGGGGCCCAGCCTGACATGCCACTTCCAGGCTGGCGGTCCAAGAGTGGCATGGCATATACCAAGAGCATGAAGCCAGCATCCATCCAACAAAGGCCAAACTTACCCTGAGAGGCCACTCACCTGTCGTCCTCCCTCCTGACTTCTTTTTGCATCCTCTGGTCTGGATCCAGGAGATCCCACTCCCTGCAGGGAAACTACATGGACACCTCTTCAGGGTAGACCAGGAGCTCAAGGGGGTGGGGAAACACTTCTGTAATCACAAATCCTCTTCTGTATGTCCCTGTACACAGAAAGACAATCCTCTACATTAATACAAGTTTAAAAGGATAGAAATAACCAGAAAACTGTAAGTGAGCTTCTCTATTGCATTGCATTGCTCTAGTGCAATCTTTAGAGAGGAACAGCTGGTGGGAAGACCTTCACCCATTCCCTTCATTTGTCTTTACAGGCTTAATTATCAGATGTTCCTGCGTTTCCAGGGATGGTTTTTCATTTTGTCAACTGGCCTTTTTTCCATCAGAAAGCCTTACACCTTCACAAAACCACTTTTGGATTCACAACACCCTTTTCTATGAGTTCAGAGAGATGCTTCCAATCTCAGCTTTGTCCTCCTCTTCTACCCCGCCCCCCGGCAGCCTCCCCAGACAAGATACATCCTGTATTTCTCCCAGGCCATTTCCGCACTACACCCTGTGGGATCTTGGGGTTTGCAGGTCTGGGACGGGCCTTTGGAATTCTCAGCCAGGGAGCTCTTTGGCCTCAGGAAACTACACACCCCGGAATTCCACAGGACGTTTAAAGTGGAATAACAGCACTAGGACAGTGTAGTGCGGAAGCGGCCCTGAATGTCTGCTGAAGGCTGGAGCTGACAGGAGGGGCGTCAGGGGCAAGGCCACAGAGGGGGCTGCGGGGGGATAACTCTCTGTGGCCAGGGTGGGAGGTGGGAGGGTCCCTCTCCCCCCAGCTGCAGGGTGTTACTGTGATTTATAGTCCGAACCCAAGGCTTATTATTTAATATCAAGAGATTGACCATTCCAAACCATTCCCCTCCACGTGCTTGCGAGGCCCCTGAAAAAGCACGGCCATGGCCAAACGAGCTGAAATATATTAGACAAATTCAGGCAGGCCAGTAATTTTCTGGCAAGCAGCTTCTGGAGACCTCCAGGCAAATACACTTTAAAACTACATTAAGTATGCACTAAGCATACAAAAGATTCTCTTCTCCAAACAGGCAGCTTGACGAGATCAGCGTTTCCGAATAGCCAACTGTCAAGCACTCCCCATTTGCGTACTGTCTGCGCTATTGACAGCGCCGTCAAAATCCAATCATTCTAAATTTGACCTTTCGGAGACTTTGTCTCCAACCCGAAACCCATTGTTTTCCCCAGGAATGGACTACCCTACAGGCACATTTTCCCCTATAAGACCCCCTGATTTTGAGCGCTTCTTCGGATCGCTCCTGGCTTCCATCTTGCCTTGCTGCCGCTCCGTTTGCCGAGCCTTCCCCTCAGCTTCCACATGCTGAGAATCTCCACTCCTACAGACTTTCTTCTGGCTACCCGGGCTACAGGATCAGGTGTAGTATTTCCCCTGAGAAATCCCTTTCAAAATCCTCTATCAATTTCCTTCCTTTTCTTTCTTAGGTCTGTGTGAGTGAGTACGTAAGTGCGCAGTGACTGTCATTTTTTTTAATTTATTTTTTATTGAGTTTTCCACAAAACACACACACACATTCATCAACAATTATTTCTCTAATACACCACGTTTTCACCATAATTATCACAAATTATCCCAGTTATCCCCTCCCATATATCCCTTCTATATTACCCAATCCTCCCTCCCCTATAAACACTACATACCACCCAATCTTTAATTACAAAACAATCATACAAAAACCATCCTACACACATAACTCTAACAAACAAATGACTTCCTTTTTATGTTCAAATTTTTCTTTTCGGCATTGCTACCTATAACCTATCTGTAATTTACTTAACACTTATACTTCTGTCCTCATTTTTAACCCACTCCCTGCATTCATCACCGACTTTTCAAGATAAAGCTTCATTTATTTCTAAAGTGTCCCTTCGGGCTTAATTAAAATTATTTCTTTAGTTCTTAACATTTTTTGTACCCATTCAATTTTATTCAAAATTCTAACTTTTCTACTCTCTAATTGCCAAACTTGCTAACTGTCCCTGTCGATCTCCTAGCATCATCCTTGTCGGATTCCATGTTAATTGGAATGTCTTTAAATCTTCACCTCTCAACAATAACGATAACCTATCAGTTTCCATCAAATTGTACATCTTAATTTGCCACTCCTGGAGACCCGGCGATTCCAATTGTTTCCATGGTTTTGCATATACCATTATTCCTGCCGTTATAATAAGCAATAGCAATTTTTGTTGTATTTGGGTCAAATTAGGGATGAAATCTATCATATTTAATAAATATATCTCAGGTAGTTTGTCAAATTTTCTTTCAATTATTTTCTCTGTCTGACCATGAATTGCCTTCCAATATTTTTGGGCTTGGGAGCAATTCCACCAGAGATGGTATAATGTCCCTTTATATTCGCATTTCCAACATTTTTGATCAGAAGTTTTAGTTATCTTATTTATTTTTACAGGAGTATAATATCACCTATTGAAGATCTTAAAATAGCTTTCTTTCAACTGACTAGCTTTTAGCCATTTATTGGTCTTTCGCCAAGAAGCTTCCCATAATTCAAGTTGTATCGGATGGCCGATATCTTGTGCCCATTTAATCATGCTTGATTTTATTACTTCCTGCTCTAATTCTAATTCTATAAGTATCTTATAGATTTTTCCAATATTTCGGTTTCTACCTTTTTTGAGAAATAAATCAAATTCATTTTCTACCGTCGAGATACCTGTATATCTTATGCCTACCTTTGCTTTTTCTAGGAGTTGTGTAATCCGTAGCCAATGTGTTAGTCCTCTTTCTCTCAGTTCTTCTATATTTTTTCACCTTACATTCCTATTTTCGGTCTTAAGTAAGTCTTTATATGTAATCCACCTTTCTATTTTGGGACGTTCCCTTCTATAAAACGTCTCGTGCCCAGATACCCATAATGGGATTTGGATGTATAACTTGTTTTTGAATTGTAGCCAGATTTTGAGAAGTGGTTTCCTAATAATATGGGTGTTAAATTCTTTATTCACTTTTGCCTTATCGTAAAATAGATATGCGTGCCATCCCCAAGCAAGGTCAGCTCCTTCCAGTGTCAATAACTTCTCATTTTCCAGCTTCAACCATTCTAGGGCCCAGGACAAGGCACACACCTGATGATATAGCTTCAAATCAGGCATTCCCATGCCACCTTTTTTGCGTTTTCCTTTTAAATTTCCCATTTTAATACAGGGTTTTTTCCGTTCCAAATCTTTGTTCCATGTATTGAATACTTCACCATTTGTGATTACTGGCAGACTATTAAATAAGAAAATCATTTTCGGTAGAACATTCATCTTAATAGTGGCTATTTTCCCTAGGATTGATAGATCTAATTTACTCCATCTCACCAAGTCATTTTTAATTGTTTGTCATGTTGTTTTATAGTTATTTTCAAATAAATCATTATTTGTTTTTGAAAACTGTATTCCTAGATACTTCACTTTTTTTACCACTTTAAAGCTGGATTCCTGAAACAGTTTTTCTTCTTTGTGATGGGTCATATTTTTGGTGAGAAGCACTGTTTTTTCCTGATTTATTTTGAATCCTGATAGAGATCCATGTTCCACTAAAACCTGATTTAATTTTCTTATCCCTAGTGTTGGTTCTTGCATTATATCAACTAAATCATCTGCGAATGCTCTGATTTTGAAGACTTCCTTTTTCACTTGGATGCCTTTAATCTCTATATCCTCTCTTATCTTTTTGCAAAGCATTTCTATAATTATTAAGATAATAAGTGGGGAGAGCAGGCAACCCTGTCTTGTCCCTTTATTTATAACTAGCTGCTCTGACCTTTCTCCATTAATAATAATGTTTGCTCTTTGTTCCCTATAAATTAGGGATATCCAATTTAGAAAACGTTCCCCACATTTATCTTCTCTAAGATTTTTTTCATAAATATCCAGTTTACATTGTCAAATGCCTTTTCAGCGTCAAGGAATAACATCCCTAGTTTTTTTCATTATGCTTATGACAATGTTCCAAAATATCTATTATTGTTCTTATATTCTCCTTTATAGATCTTCCTGGGAGGAAACTATTCTGGTCATTGCTTATCCAGTCACCTAAGACCTTTTCCAACCTATCAGCCAATATTATCGCTAATATCTTGTAATCTGTATTAAGAAGCGATACTGGCCTGTAATTTTTTGGTTCAAGCAGATCTTTTCCTTCTTTGGGTATCAAAGTAATTACCGCTTCCCCCCATGTAACGGGTCTCTCCCCTTTATCCATGTCTTTTATTACTTCGTGGAGATAATCAATTATTTCTTCTTGGAAAATCTTATAGAAAGTTGCCGTGAAGCCAGCCGGGCCGGGCGCCTTTCCTGCTTCCTGTTTTTTAATCACCTCTCTGATTTCTTGTTTTGTGATTGGCTTATTTAGGATCTGGGTTTGGTGCTCATTGAAGCCTATTATATTTGATTCAGCTAAGTATTCATCAATTTTATTAATCAGCTGATCTCCATGCAGTTGTTCCCTGAATAACTCCTGGAAATATTTCTGAAAGGTTGTTTTGATTTTTCCCTGTGTTTGATGAATTATCTCCCCCTCTTTAATTTGACAAATAGTCTTTTTTTCAGCCTCTTTTCTTAGCTTATATGCCAACCACTTTCCAATTTTATTGGAGTTTTCAAAATCTCAGAGTTTTGCCTGATTTAATTCCTTATGTAATTCATCTGTATCAATTATATTTATCTGTTTTTGAAGGATTTCCAATTCTTGTTTAGTTTTTCTATCACTTGGAGATTTCTTTAATGCCCCCTCTTTTTAGCTTTATCAGTCATTATTACCAATCTTTTTTCATTCCATATTTTTTTCATGTAGATTTTTAGTTTTATAAGTATCCCTCTAATTACTGCTTTTCCTGCTTCCCAGGCAACCTGAGATGTTACCTCCTTTCCCCACTTTTCCTGAAAATATGCAACTATTTCTTTTTTTATTTTTTCCACTAGTTCTCGATCTCTTAGGATATTTTCTTTCATTGTCCAACTATATTCTTTGTTTCGCCAACCTAGTGTTAATTGAATTGGGCAATGGTCTGAGAAGTATCTTGGCTTAATTTCTATTCCCTTAATTTCTTTAATTAGCCCTTTGGATACTAGGACCATATCGATTCTCGACCATGTATTATGAACTTCTGAGTAGGAGGTATAATCTTTCACCTCTTTATTCAAGACTCGCCAAGCATCAACTAACGTTAGAGATTCCATCATCTCAAAGAAACTCTTCGGCAATCTTCCCTGGGTCACATAAACCTTCTGCTCAGAAAACTTATCCACCTTGGGGTTGATTACACCATTAAAATCATCAAGAATCATTACGTCCTGGTAATAGGGCCAACTTTATTCATAAGCTGTTCATAAACACCAGTTTTATTAGAAAGAGGTGCATATACTCCCATGACCAGTATTTTACATTTCAATAAACATATCTCAACCCCCACCATAGAAGCCTCTTCATCCTTACATATTTCCTTAGCCTCATATTTAGAGTTCATGTATATCAAGACTCCTTTTTTTTTTTTCTCATATAATACTGAGTAAATATTTCCTAATCTTTTGTTAATCAAGTACTTTGCGCCTTTTTTCCTTATATGAGTCTCTTGGAGGCAAACCACATCTAGCTTAATTTTCCCAAAGTGATGAAATATTCATTTTCGTTTTATTGGTGCATTCATGCCCCTTACATTCCAAGAAACATTTTTTCTTTTCCCCTGACCCATTTTTAAATAGAAATCTTTCAAAAAAGTTTGATTTCAACAATTCTTTAATTTTGGGCACCGCTATCCACACTATTTCACTGTTTTCTTTTTGCCGTTATTTCCTTCCTTATCTCTTCAACTTCCTCTTCTTGTGGCTTTCCTTTATCTTCTATATCTAATTCTTCTGATTCAGAATTTCCTTGGGGCTCTCTTTCCTCTTCGTCTACCTCCCTTTTTGTTCTTCCCCTTGCTGATCATCTTCTTTATTGTCTTTTTCTATCTTTGAATCTTCCAGTTCTTTTTCTAGGGTTACATTTAGTTGTCTTTCTGTTCTAAACTCTTTATTCCTCACAGCCTGATTTGTTAAATCCCTATCTTCTAGCTATCCTCTAGCTATTTCTCTTCTTGCTTTTGGTACTTCCCTTTTTCCTTGTCCATCTTAATTGCTTTCTCTTTGGTTCTCCTCTTCCGTCGGGACCTCCATTTTCTCTTGTCTGGCACCTTAACTTCTTTAAAGGTATTTTAAAGGTCTTCTTAAAAAGGTCTTTGAATCTTCAGTCAAAATCCATTCAGGTTTGCCCTAGAAGAAATGATGCCAAGAAGTAGGAAAACAGGAAGAAGGAGAGTCAGTGGGGAGGTGTAGACAAAAAGAACAGAGATGTTGAGACCACACAAAGCCAAGCCCAGGAGATTAGCAGCTGAGAATCTCAATTGTGATTTTTTTTCTCAGGTATTGCTTTCTTTTCCTTTCCTGTGGTGGTGATTTTCTGGCTTGAGTTCTGGTTCAGATCCTCACCAGAAAAGCTCAGTCTCCTAAGCCACTAGATGGTTTCTCTGGACATGATAATCATCATTCCGCTTCCCGGCATCATCAGCATCTGGGGAAAGCTATCAGGCTGCCAAAGATTCCTGTAGTCAGAATTGGGACTCACAGAGGTGAAGCCGGGAGAGGCACCCAGAAGGCTTTCCAAAGGAGATACTAAAGCAGGTCCAATTGCTATAACAGGTCCATTCCTAGGAACAATAACCTGGTAAGGGGGAGGAACATAGACCCTCGACATCTTGGAAAGAGAAGGATGAGTCTGAAATGACAGTTGCGCAGAGATGAATCATTAGCATCTTTCCTGTTCAAACGATGCATCTCTCCAACCCCTGGAAGAATTTGCCATCCTAAGAAGCAGCGTGCCTCTGGTCCCAGCCTGATCCCCCCAGCCTAAGGAGAACTGCCCATCTATATCAGGTTCCAGGCTGGACAGTCCCAAGGGGAATATCAGCCGCCCCCCCCCCGGTTTGTAACTGGAGGAAATTGGAGTGGGGCTGGAATTGGCGTGCAAATCTGGGGTTCTGCTTTGTCCTTTTCAGGTGATGCTGGACCTCTTAGCAAGACAGGAGTGAGGCTGAAATGGGGAGACCTTTCCCTTCTGCCTGAAAGCAGAATGAGGGAGAGAGGGAGAAGGAAGGAAGCTCCTGAGAGGCCTTTCCATCTCCTCCATTACCCTTCCTTCCCCTGGTGTTGGCTGAAGAGGCTCCCCTGATTATCTCTTGCCTCAAGGCCTTGAGAAAGAGGGCAGAGCTTTATGTAGAAGTGGAGTCCCCAAAATCTATGTGTGCCATAGGGACCAAGGAGGACCAAGGAGGGAGAATAACCAGCCATGGGTGTGGGACCCAGGTAAACCTTTGCCCTCCATGCTGAAAAATACTTCTCAACCAAGCATTCTTTTTACATCTCCTTCACCCGTTTGCCATTGGAGCAAGAGCACTTTAGACTGTCTGCAGGTTTCCTCCATGTCTCTACCCTCTACCTAGTATCTCTCTAGAATTTTCCCATTTGCTCAGTCACCCATTGTAAGGCATGCTCATCAACTGTCCATGCATCTAAGCAACCAAACCATGTGACCAGAGAACCTTCCAGATCTTCCTGTGACCACATAAAATCTCTCTCTCTTTCTCTCAATGGTGAGTGCCAGCTCAGCTGCACTGCTCTTCTACTTAATTTTTTTTTCTTATTAGCCAGCCTTAGGTACTGTATGAACACATGCACTCAAGGCACATTCAGTATAGCTAGTAAAGTTTACGGCTACACACTTTGCACTCTGCTTCTTTGCCTTACTTTGCTAAAACTAGCCCCAGAGACAACCTAGACACTTCCAGTCCCAAAGGTGAAATATCCCAGAGAAGAAAACCCAACGGGTTTTCTCAGGATTTCTCTCCCAAAGAAGCCATGAGGCTAGATTTGCAAAGGCAGCCCAAGCCAACCTGGAAAGAGAGATCCGACCAGCTACTACCCCACATCCTGTTCTCCCACTGACCCATAGCACCTCTCCTTTTCCTGTAAGAAGCCTCAGTATAGGTGCCCACATCCAGCCTACTAATAGGTTCAAGGTTGCATTTCTAGTGATCTCCTTGAATATCTGGAATTTTGCCAGCTTTCCATGACTTTTCCTGTGAGCCCTGACCTACTCCAGTCACCTATTGGGTGGATGCAAAGATTCTAAAAGAACATTGATAGCCGTCAGGTGGAGGGCATAGAAATGTTTTGGGGTTTTTTTGTTGAAGCTTTTACACAAGTGAAATAACAATTCAGTTAAAAGGTGATGAAAATGAAAGAATTACTTTCTGGACAATGTGGGAAAAAGAGACAAGCTCAGATCAGATTGGTGGCTTGGAAGGTGAGCTACAGGTAGTTGATTTCCTCCTTCTGTCAATTTAGGATGAAAATAGTCTCCCTTTCATCTCCAAAGGAGACAATGAAGGTAGTAATCAAACACCAAAGATGGGTCCTGTGACCCTGGACATCTTTAAATTGCATTTCAGTGACCTCCCTGCACTTTGTGGAAAAATTACTTCCCTGCACAACTTCAGAACCTCGTCAAATAACATCTTTCTGTGAGTAAAGTTAAACTTTTAAAGGATTAATTCCCCAGTATCTCTGTTCCTTCCCTGATATGAGAAGAGATGAAGTTCAAGAGGACTCACCAGCAGAAGACACAGAGCAGCAGAAGGCAAAGGAAGGCAGAGGATGCTGTGGGGAAAAATGGGAATCCTGAGAGCTTTTATACAGATTCTTTTGGGGCTTGAAGGCAGGGCTTAAGTGGATGACAGTCTGAATTTCAAGAAATGCTGGTCCTAACAAATTGTTCCACATCTGGACTATCCTGTTTCCAATATTCCTGATGCAAGTGTAACTGGGTTGAAATTTATTACCTTCCCTGTCAAATATTACATGGGTTAAAACACAATGTACGATATTTTTATTAACTTGACCTATTTTGCCCTTTGCCTCATCCTCCCTACTCTTCATATTCCTTTTAAAATTGCTGGGCTCTTTTAATTAGTTTTCATCCTGAGTGCCAGCATTGCAACATAAGTCATCATCCCCTTGTGGGTATTTTGCACTCCAGACCAAGGCACCCACACTGCAAAGGAGACTCTATGGCATTCCTCTAATGGGTGAACACAACTCATAAACGGAAGGCAAGTGGGGTGGAGGAAAAGCTGTGCCAGGTAGAATTGTTGTTCATGGCTTGAATTCATTGAATAGCCCGAATCAATTAGTCCCATGGAAACAATTGCTGAAAGGTCCTGAACAGACTGGGCCGTTGAAACTTGAAGGTGTGCCTCTCCCTCTAAAGGCCTGCTGTAAGGCCCCCCTTTGGGGGTCCCTGATATTAATATGGTTTGGATGGGCATCATACCTAATTGGCATCATATGTAATTGGCAACACATTTTATTGGCTCTGATATCAAATTTAAGCCTGAGCGGTGACGGAGAGGTCAAACAGAGTGACGGAAAGAATTTGACTGTAAATGTGAGAAAGATAGGTCAACTCAAAACTTCCTCCAGGTAAACAGAAGCTGGAATTTTCCAGGGAATCCAACTGTGAGGAGCCCACCAGGACACTGATTGACAGATATCTATTCCTTGTACACCTGGATTCCTTCCTCTTTCCTCACAGCACCCACGATAGACAGCTATTACGACACCCATCATGTCTTTGTCAATCAAGCACTAAGCCCATCAACAGGCAAAAGACTCATTGTCCACAACAGGTTCCCTTTGTCTTGCATCTGGAACCTTCACTGCCACAGGCCATTTTCAGGGTACAAATACCCTGATTTCAGGAGGCCCAGTGCAGTCTCTCGAAGGTCCACCCATCACTCTGTCTGTCTGGCTCCTGAATGAGAACTGTCCTTAGGTCCTACCTAAGCCAAAAAGCATTTCAGCTCTTCACTACTCTTCTGGACTGGCCATTATAAATCCCCCCCAAACTCCTCAGCCTCTCTATAATTTTTCCTGCCTTTCTCTTTCAGCTAGCTCTTGCGTGAATGTGTGATTGTGTGTATCGTGTGTGTATGCATGAGCAATTTCCCCTCAATAAAACACACTTTTAGCTTAGTTCTGAATCTCTGGCTGGTTCTTTTCCTGCATGTGCCTGTAAACTCTGGAAGGAAAGATCTCACTAAGTTGACCCCCTCTCAAGCCTCCTCTTTGAGCTAATTCATTCCCCACTTTTGCAAGGAGGCACTGGCATCCCAGGGTAGTCCTTATGGCACCTACGTTTTGGGGTAACACTGCCCCAGAACTGAGATCTGCGGGAGGGAGCCATCCTCGAAACGTCAACCCACTTCTGCCTTGATCAGCAGATGAACAGACCTCCTTAATGTGGTGCAGCTCGTGACTGTTAAGGGGGATATGAGGGATCAGGTCAGGAGACTTTACTTAGTTACACATTTGTAACTTAAGTAGCTGATATAGGATGCCAGAGACTTCTTTTTATCCAAGCTGGTGGGGCCTCATTAATTTTATCCTAATCTTCACACACTTTCCGGTTTTAAATTGTATGCAACAGTTTTAGCTGTTTATGATTGTTTTGCTTTTACTTGTCAAATGCTTTTAGTCTCTTAAAAATTTTTCTTAGTGCCTTATAATGTTTAAATTTATGGCACTGGGTTTTTTTCAAACACTGTCCTGAGACTGAGTGATATAGGGAAGGACATCAACATTTCAATAAAGATAGTAAATTAAAATAAAAGGTGTGGCAACTGTTGGATAAATTTCATTCATTCAGTGAGTCTATTCAATCTGAAGGAAGCAGACCAAGGTCTCCTGGATGTCTCCTCCTTTTGGAAGATGGCTGATTGTGTCTTGCCGTCAGTTTCTTCTCCACTTCTGCCTGGTGCTTGTCTGTACACCGGGATTGCCAGATCAAGTGGCCCTGTCTCACCAAAGGTGGGTTGCTCTCCATTTCCCTCTGACATCAGAAGCCTCGCCACAGCTGCCAATTTTTGTGTTTGGGGGCCAGTGAACCATCTTTTGAGTCTACTTCCATCAACATGTGGGCCTCCGGGTTCCTCTCATGCCTGGCAGTGGGGCAGGAGGCTCCCCTAACACCTCCAAAGCTGGAAACCCTCAGCTGTCTTGCAAACAGGCTGTGTGTTCTTCCTGCCCATTCCCTCACCTGTCCTGAGGGACCTTGGCCTATGGAGTGAACTGGGTTGGGACCTGATGAAGAAATCTAGATGGCCCTTGCAGCCCCTTCCATGTCGAAGGTTCTGTGACTTCCTCTTTCTACGTGCCCAACTCTCCTGTTTTACCCAGAATCATCAAATCATAGAATTATAGAGACCCCAGGGGCCATCCAGTCCAACCTCCTGCCATGCAGGAACACACATCAAAGCATTCCCAACAGATGGCCATCCAGCCTCTGCTTAAAAATATGCAAAGGAGGAGACTCCATGACACTCCAAGGCAGCATATTCTATTGCTGGACAGCTCTGACCGTCAGGAAGTTCTTCCTGAGGTTCAGGTGGAATCTCCTTTCCTGCAGCTTGAATCCATTGCTCCTTGTTCTAGTCCAGTGGTTCTCAACCTGTGGGTCCCCAGATGTTTGTGGACTTCAGCTCCCAGAAGCCCTGAGCATTGACCATAGTGGCTGGGGCTTCTGGGAGCTGAAGTCCACAAACATCTGGGGACCCACAGGATGAGAACCACTGATCTAGACCATTTTGGATCTCTCCCTCTCCAAGGTGCTGAATTGTTCCCCTAAATTAATTGTGAGAGATTCAACACCTTGGAGAGCCCCCAGCCTCCCCTATCTGGACAGAACAGCCCAGAGTAAAGGTGGTCTCTACTGCCCTCCAAACTCCCTTTTCCCTTCCGCCATCACTCAGAAAGGAGTCAAGATGCAGTTCATGGGTAGAAAGAGCAAATTGGCTCAGAAAAGGGATGCTCTGAGGAGGGATCTGCCACTTCTGCCAGGAACCAGGGACAGGAGGAGGAACTTGGCCTTTTGGATTGTACTCTGTGTGAAACAGTGGTTTTTTTGTAATCCCTTTGACCTTTCAGAGAGCCAAACCAGGAAGGTCTCTTTTCACCAGTGAAGGCTCAAAAGCATTCTTTTTCTGCTGAGGTGGGGCAGCCCCAGAACACCCTCGAGGGGAAAAAAAGGGGAAGGTGGAGAAGATGTGAAGGTCCCTCAGAGGGATCATCCTTTATTCTACACAGACTGGAGAGCTCAGCCTATCCCCGCTGGCTCTGTCCCCTCTGTCTGCCAAAATTTCCCATCACTGAGGGATGATTCTGCTCATAAGAACAGCTGATTTTCAGTTCAAACACCTCACAGACTCAGAGCTCAGCTGTAGTTTGAGACCAGAGCTCGCTTTGACATGGACAAACTGTGCCCAAATTCAGCAAATCTGCACACACCCACATCCCAGAGATGTATCTAGGGTGTGGCAATAGCGGAGCGTGCCCCAGGCACCAATGTCAGGGGGAACGCAAAAAGAAGAACCTTCTGTTCGCTGCACCACTGCCACCTACCCCTCACTCCAGCCCCTGCGCTCCTGCCCACCGCTTCTCATCCTACCCATGACTGCCCCTGCCCCTGCTCCTGCTGTCTCTCACCCTGCTGCCACCCACCCCCACCTCCGCTCCCCACCACCTTTCCCTAGAGATGTACCTTGGTACGTCACTGCTACATCCACACCACGCCCCAGAAACTAGAACCATTCAGGTGTCAATAGACCAACCTTTCCACATGACTGTAATCCCAGGAGGAGTCAGCAAGGTCAAAGCAGGTAACTGGTCCATCTTCCCACAGCTGGAGATACATAAATGGTGGCATGTTTGGAGTCGGACCCTCTGCCCTGTCCAGAAGAAGGATGAATCCCTAGGGAGGAGGAGAGAGACCACCCAGAGCCTGGAACGCTTTGACAAATTGATGTCTCCCTCCCTCCTGTTTTCTTTTGTATTGGTATACTAAAGCTTTCTGTAATTCCTAACCTGTCTTTCCCTCATCTGTGATCACAGTCCCTTTCTTCTGATGAGCAGAAGGCCATAGGGATGAAAGAGAAGAAGGCCTGGGGTTTTACCCTTCTGCTCCTTTTCTAGAATAAAAGGCAGAGATGGAGTGTAGTTCTTTCCGGTGTCTAGAGAGAACAGTCCAGCCTGCCAATCTCCCTTTTGTAGTCTCTCCACCACACTTGAACTCTTTGCAAACACTCTGCTCTTTCCACCACTTCAGCTGTTCTCTTTAATTGTGCCATCAGCTGTTCAGCTCCACGTCAGCTGCCAATAACAACCCATTAACCATTACAGGCACTTTTGGCTCTATTCCTTCCACCTGATCAGGATTTGGGAGGGGAAGTTTTCTTTAGGCAAACAGCTGGCTGCTCTCCATGTTGTTATCTGTCCACCACAGTTGTACTAAAATCACAGTTTTTTGATCTTTCTTCTCCTTTCCCTGTTATAATTGTTCATACCTGACTTCAGTAGAATTGTTCCAAAGGGATTTCCCCCTTTTGTGCTGACACCACACACACTCCGCTGGGTCTGGACTGTTTGTCTTTTGGCTCCTTTCATTTTGGCTCTCTCCCTTTTTCCTGATAAGGATCTTGGCCTGTTTTCTTTCACCACATCTTCTTCTCAAGTAGTTTTTGAAACACACATGATCACCTCCTGGGTATTCTGGCAATTCAGTGTTTTGTCCTAAGGAATCCGATTGTGGGGAGGCAGTTGGAGGCTTATATGAATCTCCTTTTCAAATGAAATCTTCACTGACTGTCAAGGTGGCTGAGTCCTGGGATCCTCTCCAGGGATACCTCCACTGGCACACCCCATTCTGGGGTCTACAATTTTTAATATCAAACGTGATCCCCCATGCCAGAAAGGTTGCCCGGATGAGCATGTAGGCGAAAACAGTTGAACGACCGAAAACTAGGTCAGACCAGTAAAATTCCCAGTCACCTAGCCCAAAGAGACCTCAAGCCAAGCAAATCCATGGTAAACAACAGGTCCTCAGCCACAGAGGAGCCAACTTGAGGGGATTAGCATGTTTTCCCCAAGTTGAGGACTTATGCTGGAAAAATCATACCAGGCAAGGACCATCTACATACATTTACACTACAACCCACGGCAACCGAAGATCCTGAAACATTGGCAATACATCATAAAACTATCATGCAAAACAAGTTGCCATTGTGGAGCTTCCTTTGCTTTGTGAGGCCTATTGTTCCTCCCGGGAGAGGATTTGCCCTCGACGTACGTTTTGCCCTACAAGTAGTCCTAGTTTTTGAGAATTTCTCTGGAGAACTCCCTGCCATGCTAGCAGGTCATCTCTCGTTAGTTGAGTAATCCCCTCAGCCGTTTCTTTGCTGAGTTCCATTTGCTTGCTGTTTCCCGGACCAAGGACTTCAGAAAAAGTGCAGTATCACCCCATCTACAATCCCGTTCTATATCCCCTATCCATTTTCCCACTCTTTTGCTTTTTAATAGGTCTTGTGTGAGTGAGTGAGTGAGTGAGTGAGTGAGTGAGTGAGTGAGTGATTGTGTTGGTTCGTGAGAACATTTCCATTCAATAAAATCATTTATTTGATACATTTGTCTGGTTTTTGGCTTGGCCTAACCCCTTAAAAACTGGGTAAAAAGACTCCACTAGCTTATCCTGCCTCTTGTATCGCTACCGCTGGTGCTCCTTTAATTTCCCCACCATTCCTTACGCTGAGCACATTGAGGTTTCCCAAGGGACTCCCAGAAATCAGGGTAACACCTGGTCTCTCTAAAGAATTATTCGCCCCCCCCCCCCAAATGTCAGGAGAAGGTTTAGAATCTCCCACTGTATTTTATTCATTCTAATCTCCTACATCTCACAATGCAGACCCCCCCTCTTTCTTTCTGTCTCTCAATCTCTCTGTTGGTGCAGCACTGAGATATAGAATATCTTCAACCCCTCTGGAATGGCCCCTTTCCCTGGCTGCTTGGCCCCTGTCCATTCCACCCAAGATGGTCTCCTCCTGAATCTCTCTTACGCGCTCCAAGCCAACCACTGAATTTAGATTCTTGGACCAATAAGGATGATGGATTCCTTAAAATGGAATCCTGAAACCTACCTAAACTCTTCCTCCAAACAGTATGCTGCTCCTTGATCAGTATACAATTGAAGTAAGCCTGATAATTTGTGAAAATGAATGGGGCTAGGTCCCTTTAGGGGTGGGGGCATTCCCTGCTTCCTTCTTACCTGATTGCTGGTTGCTGCTACCACTGGATTAACCTCTTCCTTTGGGACAATTCCAAAAGGAATGGGATCCTCCACAGACTGGACATTCATGCTTAAACATACACAGGTGGTGGGCACATGAACCCTGGACCCTGAATGCCCAGTATAGCAACCCCCACTGCTGTCTTTGGGGACTCTAACATTGACCATCTGTACAATATGGTCACTGTGAGACCACTCCCTCTGAGTCAGTATCGCAGAGGTCATGACTTGCATCCACAGGTATGGGTGCATCCAGTTCTGCACGAGGGTGAGGTTAATCGCTGGCCTCCTACACAGTGTTTCATCATAAAGTAAACATAAAGTGTTTCATCCTCGGTTACCTGGAGAGGGGAAGGAAAACAGTATTCTTTTTTGACATTAGGAGTCAGTTCCAGAGCAGCCTGAGTCACACAGGCTTTCCTTTCTGGAATTCAGACCCTCTGCCTTGGAGACTGTTTGGAGATCTCCCTAATAGGCAGGTGATGGGACGAGGAGCTGCCCCTGTTGACTCTCTGCCTCCTAGGCAGCCAGCGCAATCCCTAAGCAACCTCAGGGGAGGGCGAGGATGGCAGCTGTACCACGGTCTCTCCCAGGGAGAACGCTCTGTGCCTTCTGGAGCGGGGTGGACCCCCAGGTGGCTGCCAGCTGGGCCGCCCCAAAGATTATGAGGCTGAATTCCCTGGAGGGAGGAGGAGGGAGGGGAAGGAATCTCCCAAGAGGTTCTGGGGCTTTGAGCTCCGCAGCAGCAGCAGCAGCAGCAGCTCAGACTCCCCCTCCCCTCTTTGGCCCCCCTCCTCCTCTGCCCCTTTACACTCCAGGTTCCTGTTTTCCCCAAAGAGGAGCCAGACCAGTTGCTGCAGCTCTCCCAAAGGCTCTTCCAGATTCCTGTGGCTTTTGTTCCAAGACGAGAACAAGCCAGAAGAATGAGGGAGGGAGGGGCCCTGGAGCCTCCCATAGCCTCGTGGGCCCTGGCGGATTTTCCTTCCATCCCTAGAGGTTAACCCTCCTCCTGGAGAAGACACAGAGGCTGCCCCCATTTCGGTATTTCCGCCTGCAAAGGGCAGATCAGTTGCCAGCTCTGGCTTTGCTGCAAAAATCCCACCAGCAGCTTCCCCTCAGACGGAGAGGAGGGTCTGTTGAGCCCCTTCTTGCCTTCCAGCTCTGCTTCCTGTTTTGGGGTGCACATTTGACAAAGAGGGAGAGAGACCCTCCCAGACAAGGGGAGCCCTTGGCACCAAGCCAGAGCCACCAGCTGCGTTTAGAAGAGGCACCCGGATGAACATGGGAAAACCTGTGTGACTCAAGCTAGCCCGGAGTTTACTCCTAATCTCAAAAATGAATCCTTTTTTCTCTCAGAAGGTAACTGGGGAGAGAGCAGTGGAAAGAGAGAGAAGAAAGACTGACTGTGATTCAGGGTTTCCATGCTGGTCATTTTTGTACCGCCTCTGTGGTGGTAGGACCAATGCACTCTGCACATGCTCAAAGAAACCTCATTTATTTGTAATACTAATTGCCAGAAGACAACATTGGAAAAGCAGGAATCCTGAGAGCTGCTATACAGTTCCTTTTGGGACTCCGTGGCATGAACCAGGCAGGTATTGCTATGAGGTTCATGAAATTCAGGTCAACAGAAATTGTTTCAGGTTTCTGCCATCCTGTTTGTAAGCAATGTGAGACCCCCTTCTTGGCACATCTCCCCTCCCCTCAAGTCCCTCTCACACACACACACAAACTGCACCTCAATTCCTTTTTGGCTAAGGGACAGAGGAGGCGGATCTGCCAAAGTTATCCCTTGTGTTTTTCCTCCCCCAGTGAGACAGGAGGGTGCAGAGGCTTCTGTGGCCGGAGGCATCTTGGGTCGGAGTACAAAGTAGTCATAAGATGATAGTTTGTTTAGTAAAGCTGCCGATTCATAAGTAGGAATTGTTAAGAAAATTACATCTAGCTTTTTATTAGGTACAGAAGGAACAGCCAAGCTGAATTGGTTCCCGGATGGATCAAAACATCCATAAAACAAACTCCTTGCAGTTTCAGCACATGAAAGAATTAATATAAAATAATTATACTGGCCCAGATGGTTTTAATGGTTACAAAAAAGATGAGAGAAATGTGCAACAGTTTGTGACTCTCAGCCCCAGAAATAGGATCTTATCTGTATTTCAAGTTGCTTCTAGTGAAGTCCTTGTCAATTTGATGTATCCTGGTGTGTCCTTGGGTTTTACAATCATGTTTCTATTGTCAGGGATTTATGCTGCGTCAGACATGGTTTCCTCTAAGTGGACGACAGAGAAAGAGGTGATGTGGCCAGATGAACAGGTGCGAGGTATCAGGTTTGTTTTGACTATTACTTATATATTAGGGAAGGCTGTTAATATGGCCAATAGCTCTCTCCCAGAGTCTACAATTTATTAATTCACCACATCAAATTGATATCTCCATGTGGCTAATATTAGAAATCATTCCATGTGTCTGACAGGGTCGCTGTACGTGCACGTAGGCAGGAAGGCTGAAAGGCGGAAGTTAGGAAACCTTTGGTCAAGCCAAGCGACTCAGTCTGTCACGTAGCCAGGGACCCCTCGAGACATTCTGACCATCAAACAGAGAAAGGGCCCTTTTGCACTGGTATGGCAGCTGCATAGAATCACAATCAGCCTGCCAAGTGAGGGCAGTTTCCACTCTACCTGTGCCTTTTGTCTCACTCCGGCAGAGTCATTCACGAAGCACCGAGAAACATTCAGCCGGAGATGTTTGCTGTTGAGGGCTTTGATTTAGCCCTCCTTGCCTTTGTTCTCCCCGGGAAAGAACTGAGAGAACTAGCCCTGCAGGTGTATAAAAACCCCATGTTTTTATCTATTCAGGGGTTCATTTACATTTTCCTCCCAAATTGCTGTCACTCTGTTTGCCGAAGCGTTCCCCTCAGCCCCCTCCCCCTTCTGAGTTTCACCGCTCGCAATCCTCTGTTTCAACTTTGGCTTCCTGGGCATTGGGATCAGGTGGAATCTCACCCCAGAACTCCTCTCAAAAGCCCTATTAATTTTCCTCACTTTCTTCTTCATTAGTTCTTGAATGACTGCTTGAGTGTGTGTGTCGTTGTTTGCTTTAATTACTGAGAGTTTAATAAAATCTTTAAACTAAACAACTTGCCTAGTTCTTGGCTTGGCCTGACCCCATAGACACTGGGTTACAAGATCCTGCTAAGTTACCCTCTCTCTCATAAAGCTAAAGCAGTGCTCTGAGCTAATTTTCCCCACAATTTTGATAGATTTTGGGAATCCCCTTAAGGGAGCCCCAAGCGAGCAGGGTAACAAGGCCATACGCCAGAAAGCTGATTGGGTCGCCCCACCTGAGTCAGGATGAAACTTAAAAAGGCTGGGATTTGCCTTCACAAGCCACCAGTTAGGTTTTTCCTAAGTGGTCATGCCTTGTTGCTGACAATTGATGTCTTTGTAAGGAGAGATGCTGTCCATTTTATCTCCTGATGTGTTTTTCTTACTTAATTGCTTCTGGAATGTTAAGCCTTTATCTTAGTATGCAGCAATAAATCTGCCTTAAACTTAACATAATGAGGCTCTGGAATTTTTTCCTGCTTCACTGAAGACTCCTGACGTAGCGAAGCCTTGCTTCACTGTCTGAACTTTGCATATGCTCAGAGGAGCCAGTTCTTGCCAACCCTGACATCTAGGTTGTGGACTGTAATACTGGAATAGCAGTTGCTCTGGTTAATAGGTCACAAACAGGAAGGGAGGAACATAAGACACCTTGGAGTAAACTGGACATCATGAAACTCACAACAACACCTGTCTGATTCATGCCGTGAACCCCAAAAGGGAACAATATAAGAGCTCTCAGGACTCCCACTTCTCCAGCAGGCTCGTCTGCCATCTTCGGTGTGCTGTGGTTTATTTTTGGTGTCTGGAGGAAAAAGTTCAGGCTGCAGAACTCAAACTAATTATTCTAATTCTAATTATTCTAAACTAATTACCACTTATTATTCTTACCTTGTAACTCCAGGGTAAACTTTTCCAAGCAGATCCTATTTAGGTTGAGAGCATTGCTCACCTTATGTGTATCTCTCTCATAAGCGAGAAGGAATGCTGGGTTTGTTGTTGAATAGGAGACCCTCCCTTCTCAGCCCCTGGAGTGTTGCTCTGGATGCCCTAGCCAGTGGCTGAGCGTCAGAAAAGCCCCGGAGCAACACAGCATCTTTGGGGCGGGGGGGTCTTTGGAGGTGGAAAAGGTGGGTGGAAATGGTAGGTTACTCCAGTATGCAAGAGGGGCATCCCTTTTAATCCTTTTAAGGCCCCCATCCTCTCTCTCCCCCAGCCCCCAAAGTCCTGTCCAGATAGTCATTGGGGAGATCACGGCTGGAAGTGGGGAGAGATCACAGAACAGTCTCACCCCAATGATCCCCCCAAACAGACTCATCTCCCTTCTCAGGTCAGGGCAGAGGAAGAAGAAAGTCCCCCTCCAAGTTCCCGTCGGGGGGCAGGGAAAATAAAACCCTCCCTTTCGGTCGTTGAGTGACCAGCAGAAGCTGACAGGGACATCCAGGGTGGAGTGGACGGGGGCCAGGCAGCCAGGAAAGGGGGCCATTTCTTGGAGGGTGGAAAATATTCTATATCTCAGTGCTACACACACACACAGAGACAGGGAGAGGGAGAGGGAGAGGGAGAGGGAGAGGGAGAGGGAGGGATCTGAATGAATAAAATACAATGGGAGACTCTGATCCTCCTCCTGGCATTGGGGGATCCCCATAATCCCTTAGAGGGAGAAGGATCCCTATGGAGGTTCCCAAAACTCAGCCAGACCATGATGCATTTTATACAACTGTGACAGTTTTCACAGACTGTCTTCACAGAGAAAAGGATTCAGATGAGCCTCCCCCACCCTCAGGACTCTTTGGGATGAAACACTGAATTGCCAGAATACCCACAAGGCGGTTGTATACGCTTCTAAAACTGCCTGAGCAGAAGGCACAATGAAGGAAATCAAGCCCAGATCCTTCTTAGGAAGAAGGGAGAGAGCCAAAATGAGAGGCAGCCAAAGGACAGACAGTCCAGACGCAGCAGGGTGAGCAATGCTCTGCGCGTAAGAGGGGATCCCTTTGGAACAAGTTCCACTGAAGGAACGATTGCAACAGGGAAAAGGGCAGGAAAATCAAAGAAAAGTGGTTAGAGTACAATTCCAGTGGAGAGATAATAAAATGGAGACTGACCAGCCATTTCCGTAAAGAAAACTTCCCCTCCAAAATCCTGATCAGGAATGTGGAAAAGAGCCCCAACGACCTGTAGTTATTAACCAGTAATTAAAAGAGAAGGGCTGAAATGGCAGAAAGAGCCGAGTTTCAGGTAAGAGCACAGTTGTGGGGAAGAGATCTCGGCAAGCTGGATTTTCCTTCCAGACACCAAAAAGGCTCTGGTCTCCCCTCCTTACTCTAGGGAAGGATCAGCAGGGCCAAACCCAGGGCCCTAATCTTTCATCTCCATGGCTTCCTGTTCAACAGACTGTGATGTGGGGGTGGGAAGACACATGGCAGTGGGGAAAGGCAGGTGGAAAAGTGGGCAAGAACTTGGGAAAAGCTTTCCTATACTAATACCAAAGTGGATAGGAGGAAGAAGGGAAGGTGGAAGAAGGCAAGACACCAATTTGTTAAAGTATTCAAAGCTCTGTGTGGTATCTCTTCTATCCCCATCTTGTGGACAGGACAGAGGGTCCCAGTCCAAAGACACCACCGTTTCTGTACCTCCACTTGTGGGGAGATGCAATAACCTTGCTGAAGAAACCTCGACAACACCTCCTGTGTCATGTGGAGACTCATGTGGAGAGGCTGATCTAGTGAGCTCTGAACTGTTCTGATTTCTGGAATGGACCAGTGAGTGTGTGCAGATTTGCTGAATTTGGGCAGCATTTGTCCACGTCAAAGTGAGCTCTGGTCTCCAACTACAACTGAGATCTGAAGCTATGTAGTGTTTGAAATGCAAATAAGCGGTTCTTATGAGCAGCATCTCTCGGTAATGGAAACTTTTAGGAGACTATGAAGAAGGGGCTGAGGACACTGGCTAAGCTCTCCAGTCCCTGTAGAACAAAAGATGATCCCTCTGAGGGACCTTCAGGCCTTCTCCACCTTCCTCTTTCTTTTCTCCTAAGGGTGCTCTGGGACTGCCCCACCTTAGCAGTAAAAAAAAATGTTCTTGACTCTTCTCTGGTGAAAAGAGAGCTCCCTGGCTTGGCTCGCTGAAAGGCTGAAAGGGACTAAGAAGGGCAAGGGGTTGGGGGTAGCAGTGGCGAGCAGAGGTGGGGGTGGGTAGCCGCAGGGTGAGCAGCAGCAGGGGCAGGGGTAGGCGTGGGTGGGATGAGCAATGGTGGGCAGGGGCGCCGGGGGTGGAGTGAGCAGCAGGTGGCAGTGGGGCAGCAGACAGAGGGTTCTTCTTTTTGTGCCCCCCTCGACATTGGCACCTGGGGCACACTCCTCATTTGCCCCATCCTAGATACATCTCTGGGATGTGGGTGTGTGCAGATTTGCTGAATATGGGCAGAGTTTTCCATGTCAAAGTGAGTTCTGGTCTCAAACTACAGCTGAGGTCTGAGCCTGTGAGGTGTTTGAATTGAAAATCAGCTGTTCTTATGAGCAGCATCCCTCAATGATGGGAAATTTTCGGAGGCAGAGGGGACAGGGGCAGAGGGTACAGGCTGAGCTCTTCAGTCCTTGCAGAATAAAGGAAAATCCCTCTGAGGGACCTTCAGACCTTCTCCACCTTCCCCTTTCCTTTCCCTTGAGAGTGTTCTGGGGTTGCCCCACCTCAGCAGAAAAAGAATGCTTTTGACCCTTCACTGGTGAAAAGAAATCTCTCTGGTTTGGCTCTCGTACAATCCAAAAGGCCACGTTCCTCCTCCTGTCCCTGGTCTCTGGCAGGAGTCACAGATCCCTCCTCAGCATCTCTTTTCTGAATCAGTTTGCTCTTTCTACCCATGGACTGCATCTTGATTCCTTGCTAAGTGATGGAAGAAGGGAAAAGGGAGTAAAGAGGGCAGTAGAGACCTCCTCTAACTCTGGCTGTCCCTGTCCAGACAAGAGAGGCTGGGGGCTCTCCAAGGTATTAAATCTCCCCCAAAATATTTAGGGGAAAGGGTCTGTACTTGAAGAGGGGGAGTTCCAAGGAGATCTAGACACTCAAAAGCAGAAGCGATTCTCTGCTGCTCTGCCATCAGAGAAAATCTGCTGTGATTGTGCAATCAATTTTCATTCATGTTTCTTCCCCAAAAGATGCCTTCCTTTAAAACAATAAATAAAAAAAAAAAGAGAACTTCACAGGAAAATTAGAGGACATGGGCGCTCTGAATGCATAATTGGGCTAGAATTCCATGAAAAAGCAAACTGAGACTTCTGTCCCTCCGTTAGTGGAAAGATTCCAGACCCTTCTCTCTGGATATGAGGGAAAGGTATTCTTTTCATGCTCAGGTAAACTCTCTTTTCCAAGCCAGTCTTTTTAAAAAGAAGCCAGTTTAGGCTTCCGCTCAAGATGTCGGCGCAGCTGGTGGCCTGAACTGCTGGTTCAGGACTACCGCTATGAATCCGAAGGGGAAACATCATCCGGGAACCCTTTGGTCCCCCCAAAAAAACTCCCTCTTAGCAGGTAGGGGGAGCGGAGCAGCTCACAAGTCCCAAAATGCCCCAGCACCAGCAGAGAAGGAGTGGAGGTACCGGCACAAATGGGACGGGAACAGAGCCGATGCCGCGGATTCGCCACCAGATCATCTGACTAGCGCCAGCGAGAAACTTTTTTAAATGAAGAAGGCTCAAAAGGAAGTATCCAGTTGAAATTTATGAAATAAATGAGAAAAATGACTTCAAGATTTTAAAGATTTAAAGACTGACTCTTACTAGTGGTGGAGGCTTGTTAGCAGTGGAGTGCTGATGTGCTGAGGTGTTGGACGGATTTGAGACAGTAATGGAGGATGCAGTGGGACTCAGAGATTTCTGGTGAGCAGCTGAGGGCTTTTCCCTCCCGGTTTATGGATAACAGAGCTTCCTCCCCTGTTTCCTTAATAGTAAAATACTGGCTGGATTATTGTTGTTTTTTTCTTTTTGAATTTGTACTTTTTCTTGCTGCCTAGCTTTGGTTTTTTGGATGGATTATGGAAATGGGAGGGGGGAGAGGAAGACAAAGGGGATATAACAGACTGAAATGAAGAAGCGGAGAGAGACAGAGAATTTGAGATTGGAAGGGGAGAGAAATATGGCAACAACTGTGTTTTCTCTTTGGGAACTGAGGAAGTGATGACACCACTTTGTCTTTATCCTACGAGGTGTACTGTTTCAAGATAATGAATCCTCTTCCAGCAACATAGACTGACCTTTTTCTAATACTTGAATTTGGCCATTTTGCTTGGATTAACAGACTCGTGAAATTGGATTATTTAGAACAGAATAAAATAAAGACTGAAAATCAGAAGGTTAAATTGGCTTAAGAACGAAAGCGTCATCGGGTTATAGATTAGCCTCTGGAAGAGAGGCAAAGAATTGTAACGTTAAGGAAGAGAAACAGTAAGAGCAAAGAACTGTAAGCAGCATCAAGTGTTTAAGTGGTTGAACTTTTGAGTGTACATATGTCTGAATTTTTCAGACATGATGAAATCACTATAAATAATATAAATAATAGGTCAAGAATAACTGGTCAGAGAAACTTAATTTTAAGGAACTATGACTTTTGGAATATTGACTAGCTTTGGTTTCTGAGATGGATTAGCCTCAGGAGGAGAGGTGAAGAAAACAAGAAGAAATGATCAAACTTTGATAGGAATTGGCTTGAAAACAGAATATAGAAAATGATTATTAGAATTGTTAACAACTGGTATTAATTGTCAACAATGAATTAATTTCTTTTTTATTGTTTAAATAAGTGAAATGAAATGAAAATGAACTGCAAGTATATAAATTGATTGATTGATATAAGCCAGGTATAGCTGGAATAGTTAATTTCTTTCTGACCTTCTTCGTAGGTGAGAAATGAAATAGACTGATAGAAATTTAAGACTTTGTTTTGCAATCACCATATCTTACAATAATTATCAGTATATAGAAATAATAATAATAATTAGTAGAGTTTGATTTAGGTTCTTTTAATATTAAAACGAGAGATAAATATAAGAACTCAGAAACTGGACTTATTGGACTTTGGGATTATTTCTAAAATAAAGCCGATTTTTATAAGAAACTGCAAGAAAAAATATCAATATATGAGTATGAAGACTAGATTCTCACGGAAGACTGGAATAGAGTTCAAGATGTTAAATTAGATAAAACAATTCCCTGGGCTAAGGAAGAACAAGTCAAGAAAGGAAAATTGCCCAACAGCTTGTTTGAAATGTGTGAAGAATAATAGATGCTTGGAGGACTAATCACTCAAATGTTAAAGACTTTACTTTCTTCTCTGAAGTCCATCAAACTTGGTTTTGAATTGATATGATTCTTATCTCTAAACACTTGTTAGCAGAAGTAAAAAAACCCGAAATATTGTCTAAGGTTATTTCTGACCACCATCCGGTGATGCTACAAATGCAAGAAAAGAACAAACAATCCCAGTGGCGATTGAACGACAGTCTATTAAATGATGAAGAGATTCTTAAAAAAGTGAAAGAGGTCCTAAATCTCTACTTTAAAGAAAACATAAGGGAAGAAATGAAGATCAAAATGGTCTGCGATGCAGCAGAAGCAGTAATGCAAAGCTTTTTTATACAGCAGCGAAAAATTCAAAATAAAAAAAGGCGAGAAAAATATCAAGCTTTATTGATAAAACTTCAAGAGAAGGAAAAAGAATTTAAGGCAAATCCACTTCAAAAATCTTTGCAACAGCAGATTAAGAAAATACAGAAAGAAAGGGCAATAATTACAACTGAAGAGATAGAGAAAAAGATGAAACAGATGAAACAGTTCCAATTTGAACAAGCAAACAAGATTGGAAAATGGTTAGCATATAAACTCAGGAAGAGGAAGGAAAGAAATATAATTGTTGAATTGAAACAGGGTAAGAAGTTGATTACACAACATGAAAAAATAAAACAAACATTTGAAGAATATTTTGTTAAATTATTTTATGATACAAAAACCTCACCAATATGGAAAAAAATTGTCTGAATTCTTCAAAAAAAAAAAATTCCCAAAATGTCAGTGGAAGCACAAAATCAGTTGAATAAATCAATAACACTCTCTGAAATAGAAGGAGCTATAAAAGATTTAAAAGTTGACAAGGCACCAGGACCGGATGGCTTCACAGCACTGTGTTACAAGAGATTTACAAAAGAACTGATTCAATGAATATACACAGTGTTGAGAGAAATGGAAAAACATGGCAAACCGAAATCCTGGGGGGAGTCAAACATTGTATTCATACCTAAGGAGGGAAAAGATAAAAGAGAAGTAAAAAATTATCGACCAATCTCTTTTAGATTACAAAATTTTTGCGGCAGTGTTGGCAAAATGGCTGAGAGAGATACTACAGGATAAGATTCAAGAAGGCCAAACAGGCTTCCTCCAGGGTATGAGAAGTAATGTAAAAACAACCCTAGATACAATTGAGTAGTATGAAAAAATCCAGGGAAGAAAGCAGCACTTATATTTCTAAATGCAGAAAAAGCATTCGATAATGTTTCATGGGTGTTTATACATTGGGTACTGAGAGAATATGATCTGGGAGAAGATTTTTGCAAATGGATCAAGACAATCTACCAAGAACAATCTGCAAGATTATTAGTCAATGGAGATGTCTCGGCAAGTTTTGCTATAAATAAAGGTGTACGATAAGGGTGCCCATTATCACCACTAATATTCATTGCTGTTTTGGAAGTACTGCTAAATATAATAAATGAGGATTGACAGATAAGAGGTTTGAAAAAAAAAAAGGAACTGAAATTAAAGGCCTTTGCAGATGATGTTATTATATTCTTGGAGGACCCACAAGAATCAGTTCAAAAGTTGTTTGAAATCTTGCAGGGATTTGGACAAGTGGCAGGATAAAAGATAAACAATGAAAAGACAATGATAATGAGATGAAATATGACAAAAAAGGAGCAAGCTGACTTGGAGAAAAGGTCAGGATGTCAATTAACTAAGAAAATAAAATACCTGGGAATTATTATTACAAAAAAGAACCAAGAACTATTTGATAACAACTACCTGAAGTCATGGAAAGAGATCAGAAATGATAAGGAAAAATGGAGTAAATTAAAGTTATCTCTTCTGGGAAGAATAAATGCTTTTAAAATGTCTTTATTACCCAAACTCATGTTTCTTTTTCAGAATTTACCAATAATAGGAAGAGATAAGGTATTTAAAGAATGGGAAAAGGATCTTCAAAAATTTATTTGGAAAGGGAAAAAGCCAAGAATAAGATTTAAAATACTACAAGATGCAAAAGAGAGAGGAGGATTTGATCTACCATCACTGAAGATATATTATTATGCCTGCTGTTTAGATTGGATTAAAGATTGGATTCAATCAGAGAAATCATCAACAAAAGAACTGGAAGAAATAGATAATAAATTTAGATGGCATGGATATTTATGCTATGGTAGGTGAGTGGTGAATAAAGAGTTCAACAATCATTGCATCTGGAAGACATTGTTAAAGATTTGGCTACAAATAAAGCAGAAATATTACACAAAATTTCCAATTTGGACCTCACCTCAAGAAGCATTTAAAATTACTCCAACAAAACAAGGGAAGTTATTAATATACCAAGATATACTGAAATGGGAGCGGGATAAACCTAAAATGCGATCAGCAGAAGAATTGAAGGCTGATGGTCATGAACTAAACTGGTTTCCTTGGCGAAACTTAAAGAAAGATTGAAAATGGATCAGAAATTGTATGGATTTGAGAGAAAAGAGAATGAATTAGATTTATTGTTGAAGGGAAATCAGAAGAGAATCTCTAAATTCTACAAATTATTGCTGAAAAGAGAAATGGAATCAGATATAATTAAAGATACAACAGTTAGATGGGCCCAGAATGTGGGACATCCTATTGAATTAGAAACCTGGGAGAAAGCATGGAAAGTTGATATAAAATTCACACCAAACTTAAATCCAGGAGAAAACTTTTACAAGATGCTTCACAGATGGTATATGACCCCAGAGAGACTACAAAAAATAACTAAAAATGGGAATGCGAAGTGTTGGAAGTGTGACGAAAATGTTGGATCTTTTTTTCATATGTGGTGGACTTGTAGGAGGGCAAAAATTTTTTGGAAGGGGATACATGATGAAATTCAAAAAATTTGTAAAGTGAATTTTGAAATGATACTGGAATTTTATCTTTTAAAGGTGTTAGGCCAGCAAAGGGAGATTAGAAGCCATCAGAAGATATTGTTATACTTGATAACAGCAGCGAGGTTGACATATACACAATACTGGAAAGAAAAGAGAGACATTGACTTAGAAGAATGGAAACTAAAAGCCCTGGATACAGTAGAGATAGAAAAATTAGCACATTCTTTGACAAACAAACCTATCCAGAACTTTGAAAGGGAATGGAAAGGAATTACAGATTGGTTAAAAACATAAATGTTTAAGAGGTTTCAGTAAGAAATTGTTGTAATCTTTTTTCCCTTTTGTAAATGGAGAATATAAATATGGAAGTGGAGGGAGGAGTGGGTAATATCAACCAATGGTGTATGTCCACTCTGTTTTTTTGTGAATGTAAAATATTAACAAAAATCATTTAAAAAAAAATAAAAAGAAGCCAGCTTGCACTGCTAAGAAGATGTTTGCTACCAGGGGGTGAGAGAAGCAGGAAAGGACTTTGGGAGTTAATTGGAGACACAGAGAGCAACTCATCTGTGCAGATGCCTTCTTTGGAGTTTGAAGCACCTGACTCAGCATGCCAGCTTTCACACTGGAAATTTTTTCTTACTCAAAAGTGCACTCTCAACAGAGAGGAACCCTTGGCAACTCCCAGGAAATTATCTTTGGCTTTCAGGCCATGGTGTTGCAGCCCAAGGGCTGTGCAGACCTATACACTGTGTTCCAAGGAGTCTCTGATAATCTCAGGTTATTACACGTCTGTCTGGCTTCACCTCCCTCATTCAGGAAGGCCTCCTCCCTGTTCCATGGGGCAAGGATATTGCTGCGGCTTCTGAAATATGGAGACAAAAGCTGTGTGCCTCATCCCCTCCAGCTGGACAAAAATTAATCTGGGTAAAACAGGACAATGGGGTATCCTGAATGAGACAGTCACAGGATCTTAGACATGGAAGAGGCCACAAAGGCCATCTAGACTTCTTCATCAGGTCCTAGCCCAGTTCACTCCCTAGGCCAAGGTTCCCCAAGTCAGGTGAAGGAATGCGCAGGAAGAACATAAGCCTATGTGCCACAACGGCTGAGGGTCTCCAGCACTGGAGGTGGTTGGAGATGCCACCTGCCCCTCAGTCAGGCATGGGAGGAACCAGGAGGCCCACATGTTGATTGAAGCAGACTCAGAATATGGCCCCCTGGTGCCAAACACAAACATCTGGCAGCTGTGGCAAGGCTTGGGATGTGGAAGGAACTGGAGAGCAGCCCAACTTGGGTGAGAAAAGGCCATTTGATCTGGCACTCCCAGTGTGAGAGACAAGCACCAGCCAGGAAGTGAGAAGAGGATTAGTAGAGGGAACATTGAATACACCTTGGTCTGCTTCCTTAGGTCAATTCAAATAGAATAGGCTCACTGAATGAATAATATTTAAAGAATGGTTGTCTCACCTTTTATTTTTATTTATTATCTTTATTGAAATGTTGATGTCCTTCCCCATATCATACAATCTCAGGACAGTGTATGAAAAACAAACAAACAGTGCCATCAAATTTAAATAGTATAAGGCACTAACAAATAATTTTAAGAAAAATTGTTTGACAAGTAAAAGCAAGGGGATTATAAACAATTAAAACTGTTGAATACAATTTAAAACTTGAAAGCATTTGCAAATTAGGAAAAAACGAATAAGGCCCCACCAGCTTGGATAAGAAGCAATCACCAATGTCCTACATCAGCTGCTTATTTACAAATATGTAATTAATGTGTAACTAAGTTACAAATGTGGAACTAAGTAATGTCTCCTGACCTGATCCCTCCCATCCCCCTTAACAATCACGAGCTGCACCACATCAAGGAGGTCTGTTCATCTGCCGATCAAGGCAGAAGGAGAATGATGTTTCCAACCCCTCCGACCAGCGAGCAAGGCTGTGATGAGGAAGTGTGACAGGGGTCCTGGTTCTGATTGTCACGGCCTCATTTGTTGGTGAGAGGTCTTTGGGAATGTCATCCTCCTTGTGTCCTGATCGACAAATAAACAGACTCCCTTTCTTCAATGCACCTGTTGGCTGTTAATGATGGCGGGGGGGTGCATTTATGATTATGGCAATAGTGCCACAATCATCACCACTTACTCAGACTGAATACAGAGCAGTTATGGATCCATAACTCTAGCTCACAACTCCATAACTGCAGTACAGAATGACAGCCAATGTTTCAGTTAGTGCTGGAATGAAACCAGCATTTGTGCCAGTTGGGCCTTTTGGGGGGAGCGCTCTCCACAATGGGGGTGCCACAGTGGAGGAGGCCCTGTTCTCAGGTCTTTCCCCAGAGGATGGCTCTCTTGGTGGGACACAAGGGAGGCCCCCTCCAGCAGATCTCAGTTCTTAGACAGGTGTTTAGAGGGAGAGACACACTTTCAAGTTTCAAGGGCCCAATCTGTTCAGGGCCTTTCAGCAACTGTTTCCATGGGTCTAGTTAGTTGGGGCTACCCACTCAATTCAAGCCACGAACAGCAATTCTACCTGGCACAGCTTTTCCTCCACCCCACTTGGCTTCCCTTTGTGGGTTGTGCTGTCCCATTAGAGGAACACCATAGAGTTTCCTGTGGGGTGTGAGCCTCTTGGTCTGTGATGCAAAATACATGCCAAGGAATGATGACTTTTGTTGCAATGTTGGCACTTCAGGATGAAAACCAATTAAAACATCCCAACTCTTTTATGAGGAACATGAAGAGTAGGGAGGAGTAGGCAAAGACAAAATAGATCAAAATGATAATAATGGTCCAGATTCCATTTTAACCCATAAAATAATTAAAGGGGAAAGCCGTAATTTTGAAACCAGGGACAGCTGCTATGGAGTTGAATTATTGGAAACAGCACAGTCCAAATGCGGAACAATCTGTGATGACCAGCATTTCTTCAAAGTCAGACCTCCAGCCACCTAAGCCCTGCCTCCCAGCCCCAAAAGAAGCTGTATAAAAGCTCTCAGGATCCCCTCTTTTCCAACAGCATCCTCTGCCTCCCTTTGCCTTCTGCTGCTCCGTGTCTTCTGCTACTGGAGAGTCCTATTGAACTAGATCTCTTCTCAGATCAGGGAAGGAAAGTTTTTCTTTACTTAGGGACAGAAATACTGGGGGAGTTATTGCTTTAAAATTTTATGTTTACTCTCAGAAAGATGTTATTGGAAGAGACTCTGAAATGTTGGTTCTGAAGAAAGTTTGATGTATGATAAATGTGTATTACTATCTTCATTCTCTTCATTGGAGATGAAATGAAGAGTATTTTTCTCCTAAAATGGGGGACAACTGTCTGTACCTCAGCTTCCAAGCCACCAATCTGATCTGAGCTTGTCTTTCTTTCCTACGTTGACCAGAAAGAAATTCTTCCATTCCCCTCACTTTTTAACTGAATTGTTATTTCACTTGCGCAAAAAGTGAAATTCTGTGCCCTCCACTTACTTGCTGCCAATGTTATTCAAAACTCCACCAGGAAATGAAACTCTTTCTGATTAGTTTCCTCTTTGAAATAAATTTAGCATTCAAAAGAGAAAGGTATGTACCCTGTTCATTTACAATCTATGCATCCACCCAAGATATGACTGGGGTACGTCATGGCTCACAGGAATGGTCATGGAAACCGTGTAAACTTGCAGACATCTAAGGAGACCTCAAAAAGCATTGACCTGCACGTATTTAATAGTTTGGACATGGGCTTCTGCACTGAGGCTTCATGGGGGCAAGGCAGAGGTTCTGTGAGTCAGTGGAAGAACAGGATCTGGAGGGGTAGGGCCAGGGGCAGGTGCTGGGAGGTCCCTTTATAGATGGGGATGGGCTGCCTTTGCAAAACTAGCCTCACGGATTCTTTGGGGAACAATCCTGAGAAGGCCTCTTGGGTTTTCTTTTCTGGGATGCTTTGCCTTTGGGATAGAACTTCCTCCCAGCCTCCAAGCTGAAAGCCAAGTCGTTCCCCTCAGAGAACATTTGCTGCAGTCTTACGCTTTCGCTTTCTGGAGCTTTATCCAGAGTTCAGTCGTATCTCATGATAGTAATTCTTACTGTCCTTTTCAGCGGATTCCACTCTGTTGTTCCAGCCACTTCATCATCTTTCCAAGATGCCCTACCTGCTAAACTGTGGGCATCCTGCAACATCCCAATCTGCATCCCGTAACACTGCGGCCCGGGTGAATGCTCGGTTGGTGGTCTTAGCCTGATGAGTCCTCCTTCTCCCAGCTTACTCTACGGAGGAGTGCCAGGGAGAAGCATCTTTGGTACCTCTAGTGGCAACAGTTCAAGTACAGGCCAGGGACAGCCAAATCCTGAAGTTATTATTCCTGTACCACCTCTTGTTGTCAATATCCCAGGAGTAATTCTAGATGTTAGTAGTTCCTTCTGATTTTTGTGCTAGACATTAACTGGTTCACAGGAGAGGAGACCCTATTTTCATTAGCTCTCCTGATGGAACTTGGGTGCCAGACCCTCTGAACACATTCCCACTAACCGGAATCACTGGAAACTGACCCACAGCAATGGATCTACAACTGATGATCTCCCAGGCCTGGGAGTCTAAAAAGCTGAGCATCTGCCACTCACCCCCAATTCCAAGGGTGTCCAGATGCTCAGTGGTTCTCACATCTGGGTCTCCTTCCATTTCTTCCTTTCAAGTACTTTCCAATGTTGCTTTCTTTGCTCTCCCTCTTTTCTGGCTTCACTGAGACCAAGGCTGCCTGGACTGCCTCTCCTTACCGTCAAGAGACTACCTGTGGCCATGGTCCTTTGAATGAGCCCTCTGCCTTTTCCTCTCTGCCTTCATATGCTCCTTAAGCTCCCTCTTCCATAGACTCTGTTTGATTGATGGGACACAGTCCCTATGGATTTCTTTATTTTCCTCTTTCCAATGGCTCCTCCAAGACCAGGGTACTGGTCCTCCTCTTTGTCATTAAAGCTTCCCTGCAGCACACCACAGCTTCCTGTGCGTTTCTTGACCTTCACTTTGCTCAGTCTACACCACCGTGCTTGCAACTGATGTTTCCTCCAAGGAAATCAGACTTGGACTTAAGGGTGCTCCCAGCCCTTGCTGGGCATCCAGGACAAAGGAGACACATGCCCAGGACCTGCCAGCTTGTTGTGGCTGATGGCTTCCATGCCAATGGGATAATGAATCCACTCTTGTTTTTCCTCTGAACTTTAAGAAGCTATCCAGAGCATTGAAAATAGTTTGGAGATACCTTGGATAGTTCCTGGAAAGTTCAGGCTAAAACTTCCAAAGCAGATGCACCATCCTGCTGACATGGGAGCCACCAACCAATATGGCATCCTATGAGGCCTCCTTTCCTTTGCATAGTCTACACCACCACTGGGGAAATAAGCTTTTTCTGACTGCTCCAATGCCAGGGAAGAGGGGGTTCTATTTCCCTTGGCCCTTGATTGGCACCCATTGGGAGTGCTTTCCTCCTACTCCCTGATCTGGGAAGGGAAGTATATGTCTATTTGGGGGGAGGATTGGGATAGGGCAGTGCTGTGATCTCTCTATTCCCTCCTGGGTCAACATCTCAATGAACAGCTGGAGAGGACTTTGGAGTTGTTGGGAGGATTGGGGGCTGTACAAGCATGAGAAGTGGTCTGCCCACTCAACCACAGCAAATTGCCTCTCACTCACTTGTTCATTCCCTGAACCCTCCCAAACCCTCCAAATGTGCCATGTTGTTCTAGGGTTGTTCTTGATGCTACTGCAATCTAAGGTGCTGGTTTGGATGTCCAAAGAAACATTTAGAGGGGAGAAGAGTGTCCGCCATTAAAGAAACCAAGGGTCTGCTGCCATGTTGGTGTGCATGCCCATAAAGCCCATTTCTGGACAGTGATGTTGTGGGTGTAAAGAGTCAAGAAGGCATTGACATTGGTGTGTGTTGGGCTGGCTTCCAAACTGGCGGGGGTGCATGCGATTGAAGGCCAAAGGTTCCTTGTGTTGGCCTTCAATCAGTGGTTCTCAAATTGCTGCCCTTTAAGTGTTCTAGACTTCAATGCTGAGAAACCCCAGACAGCTTACCTCACTGTCACGGATTCTGGGAGCTGATGCTCACCACGTCTGGAGGACCAAAGTCTGAGAGCCACTCAAGTGCAGAACCAGCCAACTGGCAAGCAGAGAGGAGAGACAGGTGCCCTGAGCAGGGCCTCCTCCTGGTGGTTTTGCTACACCTCATGGACCTCTGCTTAAACAAATGTGGGTACTGTACATAAAAAAAACACCCTAAACAAGACATGTATCTCTATGCACAATAACTCCCCCAATGAGTCTTCAAATTACCAATCCCTCTAAAGAACTGTGCAGAAACCCTTTTTCACTCTCATAGCAGGAAGCATCTGCTATGGACAGCATCTATCCTTGCATGCAGGACCAAAGAATGAAAAGAGAGATACTCTGACAACTCTGACTTCTTGGGTGTGAATCCTTGATCTCAGAAGCAAAACAGTCATCACATTCCCACAAAGGAGACCTGAATTCCAGAAATCCAGAACATCAGGGAGTTCAATACTTAGAACTTTTTCTCTCTAACAACTTTTATTTTAAAAAGAGACAGCTAGACACAGGTTTGGCACAGTGTGGAACAGAAAGCATGTCCAGGGAGGGGTTGGGGGGATGGTACCACTGCTTATTTCTACACAGGCACCCTTACAGTGCAAAGACAAAGACCAAGCACAAGAAATGAGCCCTTTGTGATCCATCCAATGAAGGCAAAAAGGATCTTAATCCAGAGGCGCCACATTCCCATCATCCTCCATCCTGACTTCCTGGTAGATTGCCCTCTGGACCAGATCCAGGAGATCCCACTCCTTCCCTGCAAGATACACAACCATTCCCCATTCAGAAATAACCTCTCCTGAGAGATATTCCCTTCCACAGAGATGTAACCTTTCTGTATACCTCTTTGTTCCTATTCTAAGCATTCAGAAAAAAAGCAGTACAGGCAAACTGCAAACGTTCTTCCCATCTTACAGTGGGAATTTACTTTAAATTCATCAGTGGCTGTTTCTTGCAAAATGTGCTCTATATGTGAACGTTCAAAAGGGCTAGGAATCTCAGGTAAATTTTGTGGTAAGTTAAATATTTCCCCAACTGGCAACTTGTCCATTTATTGATGGATACATTTATCTTTTCTTGGATACTCACAAGATCTGACCAAACTGAAATGGGTTCCTTATTCCTGGTTCTTTATCTGTGTGAAAAAAAAGAAGATACAATTCAGATGAATAAAGACACAGACTTTGAATGTCTCAATACTCCGAAAACATCTTTTTAACACCCCAGTTTTCATATGGAAACCTGGAATAAGGATCAAACTTCTGCCTTGTTTAAAATGTTTGCAGGGAAGAATAAAGAGAATCACCTCCTGTCCCTTAGTCCTCCAAGGGCTGAAGGAACAGAGCTGTGTTTCTTCAAGAACTCTGTGAGGCTTTCCCCTCTTATTCCATAACTTCCTGCATGAGATTTAAGGTTCTGCCTAAATCTCTGCTGCCACACTATGTGAAGACTTCCTCAAACTCACTGCTAACACCAAGGATGAGGGCTTCTGTAGTCCCCACTTCTGGCACCAATGTAAGAACCTCCTCCTGTCCCACTACTGTGACCAAAATATGTGGGATCCTGGTACATGCTATCAAGGTTCCTGTGTGGGTATCATGCAACTTCTATCCCCACAGGAACCACCTCTCCTTATCCTCTGCTGCAACCACAGCCCCCCTGCCTGAACCCAATCTTTATACATACAGTATTCCTAGAGACTAGAAAGGAATATAATATACACAAGCAGCACTTTACTAGCAGAAATTGAACATGACAAAATGGATTAATATATTTAAAATTAATATTTCACTCTCACTCACACTGTTCTCTGACCTAATTCAGACTCTTGAACCCCATTCCTTAATTCCTAAATCTGACTGACTTTCTCAACCCTCATCCACACTCACTCACCACATACTCCACTCTAACATCTCTACATCAGTTGCCAATTAGGAGGCTTCTTTGAATCCCTTCAAGCATTCCACCAATCACCTCTCACTCTCAACATTGCATTCATGCACTCCTCCCACCAGATCCTTACTCGATTACCTATATTACACAGAAAACACATAATCAAAATACCTCAATATCTGATACAAACTAAGTCTGTGATATTGTAACCAACTATTCTGTAATGCCCTGCTTCCAGAATGTGGACTCTGACTGAGTCAAAATCTGAAACGGGAGATACCAGAGGCTGAAAGGGAGCACATGCCAGGACCTGCTGTACAGGAGGAGGTTATAGTGCCACAAATGGGAAAGGGGGCAGTACCAGCTCCAGCCGAGAGTCCTGCCCCTTCAGACACAAAAGATAATGTACCAGTACCCACCTTTGTTGAGCACGGACAGCAAAGAGAGAACCTGTGCCAATCTCAGAGGATTTATAGCCAGCAACAATTACCCAGGCAACAGCTGTGTTAGGCTGCTGACCTATATAAGTGCTGCTCTTCCCCTCCAGGAGTTGTCAGAGCTCGGCTTTCTGACTGCTGGATATCTTGCTGAGCTCCATCCTTGACTTTGAACTTGTTTGCTTTGGAATTCTGTTGGACTTTATTTAGGACCTTGTGCTTACTGAACAAAACTAAATAACAAGCTGAGAATTATTTTGTTTGGCTTATCAGCTGTGCCGCTCTGACTGAAATAGGACAGATTCAATAATATTTACACAGGGTTTATTCAGATGAGAGAGTGGCCTCCTATTAATGGTTGCAGTAGCACTTCTCCTCCAGGCAAACACAAAAAACAACAAATAATTCATAACAATCATTTTGTGTGTTTTAGTTAAATTATGAAAAAATACACTTAACAACACAGACCAATCTCACAATTCTCACAGTGTTTGTGTTTTTCATGGTCCTCTTGATTGGAATCTGTAATATTTAAATACAGATCACTTCTGTTTCCCTCAGGAACAGCCCTGAAGCCCTCACTGGCAGCCTTCAGGGGGAAAACAATCTATTCAACATTCACACACATAGGATAACTAACACATTTACAATATTGTATAATAATTTAAAAGAACTTTATAAATAATGCGTGTTTTCCACGTAAAGATATTATAGAATCATAGAATCATAGAGTTGGAAGAGACCACAGGGCCACTGGGTCCAACTCCTGCCATGCAAGAATAAAACATCAAAGCATTCCTGACAGATGGCCATTCAGCCTTTGTTGAAAAACTTCCAAAGGAGGCTCTACCACATTCCGAGGCAGCATGTTCCACTGTTAAACTGTTCTTACCATAAGAAAGTTCTGCCGAATGTTTAGATAGAATATCTTTTCCTGAAGTTTGAAGCCATTGCTCCCTGTCCTAGTCTCTGGAGCAGCAGCAAACATCCCTTCAAACAGTTAAAGACAGCTATCATTCTCTTCTCCAGGCTAAACATACCTAGCTCCCTAAGCTGCTTCTCAAAGGGCATGGTTTCCAAGCCTTTTACCATTTTGATAGCCCTTCTCGGTATACATTCAGGCTTGTCAATATCCTTCCTGAACTGTTGTGCCCACAATTGGACACAGTATTCCAGGTGAGTCTGAACAAAGCAGTATAGAGTGGTACTATCACTTCCCTGGCCCTAGACACTATACTCCTATTGATGCAGCTCAGAATTGCATTGGCTTTTTCAGTTGCTGCATCACAGTACTGACTCATGTTCAGTTGGTGGCCTACTAAGACACCTAGATCCTTTTCACATAGAAGTTCACACAATGCATTTCTGTGCATTTCCTTTTTCAGCCTTACACTTCTCCTTGTTGAAATTCATTTGGTTAACTTTGGCCCAGCTCTCTAACCTGTTAAGATCATTCTGAATTCTGATCTTGTCTTCTGGGCTGTTAGCTACCCCTCCTAATTTGGTATCATCTGCAAATTTGATAAGAATGCCCTCTATTCCATCACTGATAAAGAGGGTGAATAGCACTGGGTCTAGGACAGAAACCTGTGTCACCCCACTAGTCACTTATATCTAAGATGAAGAGGAGCCAAAAGGGTGGTGAGCACCCTTTGGGTTCAGTTGGTCAAATCCAGCTAACAGTAACATTGTCTAGCCTACATTATTAGCATGTTTGCAGGAATATCACGGGGAACCTTGTCAAAAACCTCAAGACATGCTATGTCCACAGCATTCCCTTCATTTACCAAGTTAGTAACTTTATTTTTTAAAAAAGAGATAAGATTAGTCTGGCATGACTTGTTTTTGCAAAACCATGCTGACTTTTAGTGATCATGTGTTACCCTGTGACTTGGGGGTCCCAGGAGGGGCGCCCAAATAACCAAACCAAACCAAACAAAGATGGGGAAATTAGCTGGAGCACTCTCTTGGCTAACGAGAGGCAGGGTAACTTAGTGGGAATCTTTTACCCAACGTATACAGCGTTGGGTCAGTGAGCAGTCGGACCATTCAAACTAACAACAATATTTATTGAACAATTATTAGGAAAACGCAACCTCACTACTACTAAGAAATAGAAAAGAGAGTTTGGGGGAAACAGGTGATATGCCACCTTTCTCGTAGTCCTGAAGAAGCCAATTGGAGAGAAGGAAACTCAGCACGGCGACCAAGGGGAATTCGCAGAAGAAGCGGCAGGAAGGTGAGATGGAAGTCCAGTGAAGTCCGAGGAACTCTCGGGACTGGGCATTTTTATTAGGGGAAGGCATGACTGTAGGCTAGCCTGGTCTTGAGCGAAAACGATGAGTCTTGGGCTGGAGACAATATCTCTGAAAGGTCAGCATTTACATGATTGAGTTATGGACCGAATTGACAATAGTATGGCCAGTATGTAGATGCGGCTAGCTTGGCAGTTAAGCACTCAGCTCGCCAGGGTGCCCTCTTGGGGCAGAGGTCTCTTTGTTTTCCGTGATGAAGGTGTTTGTTTCAGGAGGTCCCCTAAAACAGATCTGGCAGTTTCTGGCTTGCCTTGGTGTAAACGAATATGACTCAGTGGATAATAGCCATGCCTAGCTTCGCGCTTGTTCGGTGGCCTCACAAACACTTGGCTGGTGGCAGAGCAGGGCCGAATTATGATATCAAAATGATATCTAAGGTTACCAAAGGCCAGGCCAGTACACGGTGATAACACATGGAATTCCTTTCTAAGCGCTTACAGACTGTCTGTTTAATGATCTGCTCAAGAATATTTCCCAGTATTGATGTCAGGGTGGTAATTGTTTGGGTTATCTTTTTTCCCTTTTTGAAGATGGGGACAATATTTGCCATTCTTCACTCTGCTGGGACTTCTCTCATTCTCCAAGAATTCTCAAAGATTATTGCCGGTGGTTCTGAGATTACCTTGGCCAGTTCTTTTAGTACCCTTGGATGTAGTTCATCTGGTACTGGAGACCTGAATTTATTTAGAATAGCCAGATATTCCTGAACTACCTCTTTACCTATGCTGTCCTGCATTTCCCCTACCACATGATCTGCTACATTTTCCTCAGATAGAGACTTGTTTTCTTTTTAGGACAAGACCAAGGCAAAGAAGGTGTTCAGTAGTTCTGCCTTTTCTCTGTCACCTGTTAGCATTTCACGATCCTCTCCATGCAGAGGCCCTGCCATTTACTTGTTCTTCCTTTTGTTACTGACATAACCAAAATAGCCCTTCTTATTGTTTTTAACCTCTTTGGCAAGCCTGAACTCATTATGCGCTTTAGCTTTTCTGACTTTTCCCCTACACATTCTGGCTAGCTCTTTGAATTCCTCTTCAGTGATTCCTTCCTTTTTCCATTTCTTGTACATGGCTCTTTTAAATCTTAGCTCCATTGAAAGTTCTTTAGATATCCATCCTGGGTTCTTCAGACACCTCCCATTTTTCCACCTCATTGCAATTGTCGGAAGATTGTACTTTCAATATCTCACTTTTAAGAAACGCCCATTGATCACGATCTCCCTTCTGTTTTAGTATTTCTGACCAAAGGATCACTCCCTGTATTTCCTTAAGTTTACTGAAATCATCTTTCTCGTCATTTGGATTGTGTGCCTGATTACACATGGCTTCCCCTTTTCACCATATAATACATTCCAGGGGAACATGGTCACTTCCACCGAGGGATCCTGCCACCTCCTCCCCATTAACAAAATTGTCATTGTTGGTTAGGCTCAGATCTAAAATAGCTGCCCTCCACTTTCTGGACTATGAAACTGTCTGCAAGGCAACTGAGAAATGTGTTGCACATGATACTCCCCATTACTACTATATCTCTCCTTTCTGCGTGTTTGGTCATCTGTTCCAGGAAGGCATCCTCCAAGTCCTCAGTCTGGCTAGGAGGTCTGTCGTAGACCTCCACAATAACGTCATGGTTGTTTCTCTCCCTCTTTTTACCCAGATGCTCTCAACCTGCTTTCCATGACTTACGTCATGGATCTCTTCACAGATGTAACTATCCCTGACATACAGTGTAACTTCTCTTTTCCTGTTTGATCTATTTCTCTGAAATAGGTTATACCCCTCTACTGCTATATTCCACTCATGAGACTCATCCCACCAGGTTTCATTACAGATACTTACATTGTTTAAAAACAAACATATATGGGAAAATAAAAAGCCAATAATAAGGTGGAAAGTGTTACAAGATGAAAAGACCCATGGAGGATTCATCTTACCAAATTTGAAATTATATTCTATGGCATGTGCTTTAGTCTGGATAAAAGATTCGATCACACTGAAAAATACCAAATTGCTGCATTTGGAAGGATATGATCTTTTTTAAAAAATGTATTTTGAATAAAACAAATGAAACAAGTTAAACACAAAACAAAACACTAATGAACAACATACAATCAATGTAGTAAAACTGACATTCAAATACATACCAATATAATACATACTTCCACAAATAACAGGACACAACTAACTAACAAATACTAACTAACATATATAAACCTACCTAGTCTATTAGAGAAAAAAAGAAAGAAAAGAAGAAAAAATTTGAAAAGAATTTCCCCCACTGATGAAGTACAGCATCGAATTTTGGCTTAGTGACGTCTTTCCATATGTTAACATGAAAAATCTTCACGAAACGGTTTATGGTCATCTAAATATTCTCATACACTTTTGTACAAAAATAAAAGAGAACATTATCATGGATAATATTACACCTATTTATATATGTATATGTGTGTGTATGTGTAAAACCATAACTTACTTCCTTCCTTCCCCTGAAGTACATTGCCTAGGATTGTCTATAGAAAAATAATAGTTATAACAAAACAAAACAAAACAAAACAAATAATAGACAAATTAGAGGATGATCAATCTCAAATTTAATTATAGTCTCTCTACAATTGCTCCATTTAAAAATGTGATAGTTAACACAATTTACTACTTCTTTGATATTTCACTCTTACTTAATATAATTAGCACACTTGACATAAATAACATTTGAATCTATTAATATTGCCATACTTAGTTTGGAGAAATTCTATAAAAGATTGCCACACTTTATAAAATTTACTACTAGTCTTGTTTTCCAGAACGTAGGTAAGTTTGTCCATTTCTGCAGTTTCTATGGTCTTCTCGTATCACTCCTCCTCTGTGGGGATAGAGGCTTTCCTCCAGTATCTAGCAAAAACAATTCTAGCTGTTGTGACCATGTGCCAGATTAATCTTACTTTGCCAGCTTCCAACTTTTTGGCAAATTTGAAGACACCCAATAGGAAAAATACTGGTTCCAATTCGATCTTTATCTTCAAAATACTTTGCATCTTCACCTGAATCATAAGCCAGAATTTTTTAGCACTATCACTTCCCCACCATTGGTGAAAAAAGGTATTGTTTCTTTGTCACACTTCCCCAACATCTGCTTTTAGTGTTCTTTGACATTTTAGAAATCCTATCAGGTGACAAATACCACCTGTACAGCATTTTCACATTTTCTTATAGATTGTACAATCTTGTATTAGTAAAGTTATCTTTACAAACTTTCTCCCAATTTTCAAGATTGATATTGTGGTTAACATCTTTGGCCCATTTAACCATGTAATCTTTAACAGTCTCGTCAGTTAAACTGATCCTTAATAGCAATCTATATAGTTTAGAAAGTGCTTGTCACCTTCCCTTAAAACAATCTTCAAATTCAGCCACAGTCAAATTAATCCCTCCAGCTTCTAAGTCTAGGACATGATCTGAATATGGGTGGCATGCACATATGTGTTATGCCACAGATAAAGAAAATAAAGTATTCAAAAATCATATTACTTGGTATGTTCTACTAAGAATTTGGGAAAAACAGCATACATTTATAAAATTCCATTATGGATTTCAACAACATAACAAGCCTTTTATAAAACTCAAACTTGGCTGACATATAGAGATTTACTAAGCCATCAAAATCAACAATGCAACATCAAAAGCTGAGAAGAATTAAAAGAAGAATTAAAAGAAGAATTAAAAGACCTAGGGTGGCAGACTGGTTGAGATACGGACATGTGAAAGAGAAATTCTTAAATGACAAGAAAACAATTGGATTTGAAAAAGGGAGCTCACAATTTGAAACAAAACTTTGCATAGATGAAGATCACCTCATTGCTAAAATGTACAATATGATATTAGATATAGAAGTGGAGCCAGAAGTAATAAAAAATGGGCACAAGGCACAGGAGACCCACTTAAATTAGAGAAATGGAAACGGTTGTGGTCCAAAGGGTTGAAAGATGTTCTTTCTTATGACTTAAAAGAAAATGTATACAAAATGATCTTTAGATGGCACTTAACATCAACAAAAATATCAAAGATTGTAAGGCCCCCCCTTTGGGGGTCCCCGATATCAGTATGGTTTGGATGGGCACCATACTCAATTGGCACCATATTGGATTGGCAACATGTGTTCAATTGGTTCTAATATCAAATTCAAGTCCGAGAGGTAACCGAGAGATCAAACCAGTTGAGGGAAGAGATCTGAATGTAAACATGAGAAAGACTCGTCAGCCTAAAACGCCCTCCAGGTACAACTGGGCTGTTGTCAGGCAAATAGATTCTGTTCCTGCGGATAACAAGCTTAAGTTTTGGAATTTCCCAGGGAAGGCAATTGCGATAAGCCCACCAGACACCGATTGATAGATACCCATCCCCTGTGCACATGGACTCCGTCCTCTTGCCTCGTAGCACCCACAACAGGCAGTTATTACAACACACATTATGTCTTTGCCATCCAAACACTGCGAACATTAGTGGGTTGATAGTCCCTTGTCTGTGCTGCAACTCCCATTGTTCCGTACCTGGAACTGCACGTATCTTCCACTGCCACAGGCTATTTTTTGGGTACAAATTCTCCTGATGCCAGGATGCCCAGCGCAGTCTCTCGAAGATCTGCCCATCACTCTTGTCTGTCTGGCTTCTGAACAAGAACTGTCCTTAGCTCCTACCTAAGCCAAGCCACATTCATGCTCTTCTGGACTGGTAATTATAAACCCCAAAGCCTTTCTATCCATAATTTTTCCTGCCTATAAAAAAATAATTTCTGGGATAAGGGGCAAATTCCATATTGGTTGGAGACACGCAGGCTTTTAGTCCTCCAATTCTGATCCCCCTCCCTTTTCATTTTTTTTATTCACTCGTTTATTTTCAAACAACAAAATACAAAAAAGAAAAACAATAGTACATAAGCACATCAATTAATCATACATTCATACATACAGTTCCTCCAACTTCATACACTCCATATCTATTTTCTATAACAGGAGATCGCCCTGCCTTTTAGACTACTGCGCACATATCCTTGATATGAAGGTAAAGGAATTGAGAGACTGTAGGTGTTGAATTTCTAACTGTTCTGCAACCAGCATAGTCCCAGGTCTTTATGTGAAGGTGAAGGGAAATGTCATGAAGCTGTTGAAGAGCCTTTGAGCGTTGATCCTCCGTTCCTTCCACAGGGACCAGAGAGCTCGGTCACCCCTTTTGGGCCATCTTTAAAGTCCCCCAAAAGCTCCCATCCCTGCTCCTTAGAACTACTGGCTTGTATCCTATTATACAGCCAGTCGGTTTTATTGTATTTGACTAAAAGCCATTTACAAATTCAGTTAAAAAGCAGTAAAGCCAGTGCAAACTTTAGACAAAACTCTGCTGGCTGCTCTCAGTATTCCTGCCAGCTGCTTGAAAGAGTTTGCTAGAGATTGTGCTGGGCATTCTTTAATATCTTATATTGATGTATATGGATGTATACCTTTTTACACTGGTTTTACTGCTTTTTCACTGAATTTGTAGCGGATTGTAGTCAGATACAACAAAACTGACTATTATTATGATTGGGGACAGCTAAAGAGTAACCTAGATAAGAATTCCTTCTTGATGAGAGTCAAGTAAATGAAAGGATGTCTTGTTAGGGAAGAATGTTTACTACGCTATGGAAGAATGTTATTTGTTGTTAAAGTGATATTTATTCTACTCTGTTTCTTAAAATTATACTAATAATTTTAATATGATTAAATACAGTTATAATTCTAGCATAACTTTTAATATATTACCATAAGTGTGTATTATTTGTATACGCCTGTGTAGTGTATATCTGGTGTACTGCGAATTGTATTATATGTATTGTATATGCACTGTAACATATTGTATATTTATAAGCTGTTTTAAGTATTGTTTTGAGAAGTTTTTATTGCCTCATGGTCTGTAGACTGTAATAAAGGCACTGACTGACTGACTGACTGACTGACTATTACACAGTCAAAAGCCATCACAGACGTTGCTCGTTCCTTCTTCTGAGGAGGACAAAAGCGGATCAGGCCCCTGGACGTCCCTCTTCGGCATCTTGCTGCCCTCTGGAGGGACAGTCCAGCTCGCCAGCGTGCATTTTGTGATTTTCCCACCACAACTGTACTCCAAGGCCAATTTCTGGGTTCCAATGGGATTCCCTTCAGGTTTGGAGGGCTGCTCATCTCAGTGGGTGAGGGGTTGTCATTGCTGTGTTCTCTTGGAGAGGCGCAGTGTGCTAGGGAAAACTCACAAGGAACCAGCCTTCCGCACTAGGCTGTTATAGCGCGATGATTCCACTTGCAACATCCTCTGGAATCCTGGGGTTTGCAGTTTCGGGAGGGGCCCTTCTGCCGGATCTGCAGAAATGGAATTAATACCCTCAACGCAAATGCTTTCAACAGCCTTTGGGGAGCTGTTTTTAACCGCTGCGCGTTGCTCTCCTTTTTCGCTTTTTAGAGTGCTCTAAGGCCCAGTGGTTCTCAACCTGGGGGTCCCCAGATGTTTCTGGACTTCAGCTCCCAGAAGCCCTGAGCATTGACCATAGTGGCTGGGGCTTCTGGGAGCTGAAGTCCACGAACATCTGGGGACCCACAGGCTGAGAACCACTGCGAGTCTAGAGTCTGACCCTATTTGCCAGTCTCTTGAGCCTCTCCTGACGCCGCGGAAACGCCGCATCGGGCGCCGATCGCGCTCCACGCCTTCTCCACCCGGGGCCGGATCAGCCGGCGGGGGGCTCGGGCTTTCCCAGGACGGGGACGGCGGGGCGCTGTCGTCGCCGTCGCTGGGAAAAAAAGGGGGGGAAGCGTCTTGGCCGCGAGGCGGGCGGAGGGATGGACTCCAACTCCCAGAGCCCTCCCCAGAATTCCCTCCCCCGCCTGCTGGGGACGTCTGGGAGTTGTAGTTCCCCGGGCCTCCTGTGCGCTTGCAGGAGGAGGAGGAGGAGGAGGGAGGAGAGGGGCCGTGGCGACCCTCCTCCTTTTGTTCGAGATCGGGGCGGCGGAGGAGTCCTTGAGCGCCCCTCTCTTCCTTCCAGAGGGGCCAGGCGAGGTGAGGGGCGGAGGAGGAGGAGGAGGGCCGAGGGGGCGGCGGCTCCCAAAGTGGCGGCAGCAGGAGGACCCCCAGGCAGGGAGAAATGCCTGCGGGAGAAGCCCCGCCAGCCCTCCCCCCGCCGCCCCGGGGAGCTCCTGCCTCTTTATCTGCCTTGCGGGGGAGGGGGGAGAGACCCGAAACGGTGCCTCGTGGGGGGGCGAGGCGGAGAGGCTCCCCGTGGAAGGAGCGCGGAAGCCCCCTCGCTCCTGCCGCTGGAGCTGTAGCGCCCGGGCGTAGCGGGATGGGAAGCTGGCCGGCGCTGAAGTAGCGCCGGAGGCCCCTGCTGCAAGGAGGTGGAAGCTGGACTGGAAACGGGGGGCGCCTGGCACCCTTGGAGGGCAGGAAGTCGGTCCGGGGGAGGGGAGCCGAGCCTTGAAAATTCACGCTTGGGGATAGATCCTTAGCTGCCCGTGTAATAAAGGACCAAACATAATGTGAAAATGATGGGAACTAATAGTTGTTTTGTTCCCTTATCTTATTGAACGTTGATTGCTTTTTCCTTTAATAAAAAAACGTCGGAGAATATTTATGGCAGAATGATAGGAGAACAGCAAAAGCAGAGTCAAACTGGATCTGACTCCCCTCCCAGTTTTTATTCTCTCCCCCATGGGAAGCCCCACAAGGAGGAAGAGTTGAATGGCACCGGCACCCGGCCGATCTTCATACGCTCCGCTGCTCGTCCTCTCGGGCGGCTGGGATGGAGGGGGACCCCTGACTCTGATCCCAGCTGGGGGGCCAGGAAGAGCCAAGGGGACCGGTAGCCAGTGGCAGCCCTGTGCCAGAAGCCCTTCCCAACCCACAGGCGCCACCAGACATCGAGGAGAAATGCAGGGTTTGTGTTGTGCACGCAGGAGACTGAGAAAGGAAAAGGAATATGTATGTTTGCCATAACTGTGAATCACAAACTAATTTTGTGAAGGTGAATTTTGTGTGTGTTGCAGGGGGAGGCAACTGACAAAATCAAAGACAAGGCCTCAGTGTAAACATCAGAGGGAGACCCACCTGATCATGGACTCCTCCTTTTTATCTCCGCAACAGCCCAGCAAGGTAGAAAACAGCTGGCTCAAGATCACCTCAGATGAGCGTTATTATTATTATTATTATTATTATTATTATTATTATTATTATCTTTATAGCCCGCTTTATAAGCAGCTTACAATAACTTAAAAGAGAACATAGTTACAGCTATAGCATACAAAAGTCACAACACACATTAAACAAACAACAGTAATTAAAGCAATATTAAAATATGTATTAAAAACAGCATACAAATGACAATTAAAACAACCAGCACCTTTCTTCATACTAATTACATATTAAATGCCTGCCAAAATAAGAATGTCTTTAGTTGTCTCCAGAAAGTAGGCAGGGAGGGTGCCACTCTGATCTCTCTGGGAAGGGACTTCCAGAGCCTGGGGGCACCCACAGCGAAGGGCCTCCCTCGTGTTCCCACCAAATGCACCTGTGAGGGTGGTGGGACGGAGGGAAGGGCCTCTCCCGCAGATCTCAATGCCCAGGCTGGTTCGTAGGGGAGGATACAGTCCTTCGGACAACTGAACCTGAGCCCTGTAGGGCTTTAAAGGTCATCACCAGCACTTTGAATTGTGCCCGGAAACAGATCGGCAGCCAGTGGAGCTGTTGCAACAAGGGTGTTGTATGATCCCTGTAACCAGCTCCAGTTAACAACCTGGCCACAGTTCTTTGGACCAGCTGAAGTTTCCGAGCACTCTTCAAAGGCGGACCCACGTACAGCGCATTACAATAATCCAGCCAGGATATAACCAAGGCACGTGTCACCTTGGCCAGGTCTGATGTCTCAAGGAACGGACGCAGCTGGTGCACCAGCCTTAATTGTGCAAATGCGCTCTTGGCTACTGTTGGGCTTCCAGGCTCAGAGTTTTAGATATACTTTTCCCCACCACTACTACCAAAACAAACAAACACCCACACACCACACACTTTAAATTCATCTTTTTAATATGATTGTTCAATTGTTTTTAATGTTAGTATTATCATTATCCAGACTCAGAGTTGAATCCAGGAGCATTCCCAGGCTGTAGAGCTGCATCTTCAGGGGGAACGTAACCCCGTCCAACACGGGCTGAATTGCTATTCCCTGATCTGCCTTTCTACTGACCAGGAGCACCTCTGTCTTGTCTGGATTAAGTTTCAATTTGTTTGCCTTCATCCAGCCCATTACTGATGTCAGGCACTGGTTTAGGACCAAAACAGATTCCTTGGCTTGTAAAGTCAGGTGTCATCCGCATACTGATAACACTGAACCCCCAAACTCCGGACAGCGTGTCCCAGTGGTTCCATGTAGATGTTAAATGTAGATGTTAGATGTTTCATGTAGATGTTAAATAGCACAGGGGACAAAACCGAACCCCGAGGGACCCCACAGGCCAAAGGGCAGAGTAATTTTGTGAATTTCCAAAAATACAGAAATGCTTCTATGAATCAGTGGAGGAATTCCTTCTTTCTCTCCTGCAGGATTCAGGTGGGAATGCCTGTGAAATTTAGAGGAGAGAGATCTCAAGTTTGGACATTATCAAAATCTGCCTGAGAAGTGGGAGGGATTCACAAGACTGATCTGTCTTCATCAGTGCTTCTCAGTATCAGCATTTATCACAGGTTGGTGATAACCAAATTAGACAAATAACATATAATGAAAGAAACAGGTATGAGAGAATGAAAAAAAATTCCTCATTGCAAGATAGGAATGAATTGTATTTTTGTCTACTTTCCAGCAGTCCTGATTAGAGTAAATCCATGTAGGGGAATCAATCAGAGGAGTGTACAAAAGCAGTCCTCACAACAGTCCCCTAGAAAGTTGATATTCTGGGCTGTTTTCCAGAGTACAGACAGTTGGTCCATCTGAAATTTTATGGTTCATTGCACCGTTCCCATCTGACCCTAAGCTACTGATGAATGTGGTGAGCACGACTATTTGGAAAGTTCACTTTCTGGACCATTTTACAGAAAACAAATGTATTGCCTGGAATGGATAATAGAAAATCGCTTTGTGGCTTGTAGCATCACTCTTAGCTAGTCATAGAATCAGAAAATCACAAAATCACAGAATTTTAGAATTGGAAAGGGCCTCCGAGACAGTTGAGTCCAACACCCTGCTTAGTGCAGGGCAGAGCGTCTCCTGCAGATAGCTGTCCAGCCTCTTTCTGAAGATATCCACAGAGAGATCCCACCACCTTTCTAAGTAACTGGATAATTACAGACCTGGTGAATTTGGTGGGTCTGTCCAGAAACACAATCAAGTCACAAAAGGCATCTGTGTCCATGGGGGCAGTGGTGGTCCAAAAGTGCAGCCAGTAACATCTGGTAGACTGTGAAGTCAAGAAAATAAGAAAAACAGCAAAAATCATCCCAGGGGATCAAATTTGTCTGTTCCATCTCTCCCATCCCTCTTGTAGCCAAAGGGCTTCCTCTCCCTCCTAGACTTTGGGGCACAGGCAATGGGCGAAATGTGTGTCGCGTGGAATCCTTTGGTTTACTCACTCCTCTTCTTCCAGGAGTACGGAGCACAGGTGGTGCATTGGGGAAGTGGAGTCAGTAGCAAGGAGACGCACACGCACGTGCATTGGCACTGAAACTGAGAGCAAAAGAACCCACCTTCAGGTGCCAGGAAGGCACCTTTAAAAAGACTGCAGGTGTGAACAGAGAGAGAAAATGAGAAACTTTTGTGTTTAGCTACTCGCCTCTTCTTAAAAGGACCAAGTTCACTTTATCCCAGAGTGGCAAGAAATACCTGGTGGAAGGAAGAGAACAAAGGAAGGTGGGTGGATGAGCGGATGGATGGATGGGAGTGCCTCCTTCCCCCAATAAATGGGAGGAGAGAGAGAGAGATCCCCACATGTGATTTTTTTTTTTCAGAAAGGAGAGAAAAATAAAGGAGGAGATATATGGCTATGTGTGCATGTATGTATACACATATAGGCACCTGAGGTGGGCAACTGTGGGAGGCTAGGCTACCACATTAGCAGGCATGAAGCAGGCACTACCAGAGGATATTGTGGTGCATTCCAGCAGAAGTGCAGCCACGTTGGCAGTCCTATCTGCCAGCGCTCCCCTCACAGATATCTGCAGGGTCGCCACCTGGAAATCACCCTCCACCTTTGTCATACATTATACATTAGACAGCCTTGATTCCTCCATGGCTGCATTTGGGAGGAGGGTGCTGCAACAAGTGGTGAAATCTTTCTTCCATGGGATGCCAGCACCTCCCACCCAGCTTTTTGGAGGCTTTGGCAACTCCCAATCAGAGGAGGTTCAGTGCTTCTCCGCTGGGAAAAGGAACATTGGTCTTACCTGCAGAATGTTTGTTTCCAGCAGATATGTGGGAGAACCTCCTCCTCACTCAATGGTGCTGACAAGAGCTTGCCCATAATGCAATTCTTTCTTGTTCAAACACTACTCAGTGTTTTTTCCCTCCTTAAGCACTCAGTTCATAAGTTGTTTGTTTCACTGTTTATAGTGTTACCTTACACCATTGCATATCCCCCCACCCCCATGTTTCTACTATGTTGCTTGGCTGGCTAATGACTGATCTTCCAGGAGGTTACTCTCCCTGTTTGACCTCTGGAAGGTCTTTTTGGTTTTGGCTACCTACTGGGAGCAGTAGAAGGAGTCAACTCAATCATAGGAGGTTCTTCCCTTTACCTGCTGGAAATGAACATCTCACAGGTAAGACCAATGTTGCTTTTACCACTGTCTAAAAGCAGGAGTCAGAAGATATGGAATGAAGCTGACTGAGCCAAAGGGTGAAAGCTTTCCCCTTGGCTATCTCTTCTCCCAAGGGACATGTATTGACTCCATTTTCCTAGTATACTCAGACACCCCATTCATTCATTCATTCATTCATTCATTCATTGATCAATTCATTTTATTTAAAGCATTTCTATATCAGCTCTCATTTCCATTAGAGCCCCAAGATGATGTACAGTGTATGGTGTGTAGCAGCTAAGGAGCCTTCAGAGTCCACAAAATGGCCACATCTAATCCTCCTTCGTCTCCCTCACAACCATTTCAGTAGCGCCAGAGGGCTAATCTGGAGAAGAATACTTAACAAGAATGCAGTATCACTCTTTTGCTCATGTCTTTTGGTCATGAATCCTCAAAAAAATGGATTTTTTTTCATTAGAGATACAATTTCTTCTTTTTTTTGTCTATACTTTTTATTAAAAACAAGAAAGCAGTATATTTCAAATCCTTCTTCACATTGACATAATCAATTTTCCTGATTTTACAACAGTATTAATAAAAAAAGATAACAATGTTACAAACATATTTACTTCCCTCTCACAATCACTTCCCCTCTACTCTGATTTGTTCTATTTACACTGACCATTTACTTTGCAGTCTCCATAATTCCCAAATCTCTTTGTTGACTGGTCTCTTCTAACTGAATTACTTACTCAAAAATACTAAATTTATTATTACTGTTATATTAACCTCTTATTCAATTATCCATGAACATCAATTTGAATAATATTTCTCAATATATTCCTTGATTATATTCAAATTTTTCCTTCCCTTTTCTTTTCTCTCATGTTTCATTCTAACTGTCAAGTCCTCTAATCCAACATATTCCTGCAGTTTATCCAACCATTCCTTGATTGTCGGTATAGCCGCTCTTTTCCAATAATTTGCGAGAAGCACTCTTGCGGCAGTGATCATATATAATATAAGTGTCTCATATTGTCTATTTTTCTTCTCAATTTGATGCGTCATATTCAGTAAGCAAAGTTCCGGAGTTAAAGGGAGCTCAATTTGGAGAATATCTGTCATTATTCTATGTATTCTTTTCCAATATCTTATGACCTCTGGGCATGTCCACCACATATGATAGAAAGACCCATCTTTTTTTACATTTCCAACACTTTTTCTCTTTTAATGTGTACATCTTACTAAGTTTAAGTGGGTCCAAATACCATCTGTGTAACATTTTAATATAATTTTCTTTTAAATTTTGTGCTAATGTAAACTTATTAGTCAATTTCCAACTTCTTTCCCAATTTTCCAACTCAATTTGATGTCCTATGTTTTGGGCCCATTTAATCATTTTTTCTTTCACTGTCTCCCCTTCTAATTCACGATCGAGAATAAATTTATACATATATGAAGTCATATGTTCTCTTTTTTCAAATATCACTTTCTCCCATTCATTTAACTGAGTCGCAATTTCTATCCCTTCTAGTTTTAAGTCCATTTTCGCTCTTTCCTTTAATTAAAGGAAAGAGATACAATTTCAACTACAAAACTCCAGAATTATACAAAAATAACTAACAACTACTAATAAATCAGTTATTCTCTTTCTCTTGCAAGAAGCGTATTAACTTTCCCCAATCCTAACATTCCACAAAAGTCCCCACAGTTTTTTGTTTTATCAGTGTCAATTTGTCCATCCCAGTAACAGTCCTCTTTTGTTGGAGTCTCAGTACTCTTCCGTTTCTAAGCGTATAACAATTTTGCTGAGGTTGTTGTATGCTGGAAAATTTTGCCGTATTACTTGTCCAGTGGCTCTTCTACCAATCTCAGCACGTAAAAGTCTGGTTTCATCTGTAGATTAACCTTCAATTTTTTTTTTTTAAGTATAAGATGTATTTGACTCCAGAATTTTTTGGCCTTTTCACACATCCCACACCTATAGTAAAAAGATCACACATGCTATTCACTTGTTAGGTGCATCTTTATACATTTTGGCTAACTTCACTGGTGTCAGATCCCATTGATGTATCATCATACAAAAAGTATCTTTTAAATCATAACACAATGTGAATTTAATTCTTTCTGACCACATTCTCTGCCACTGTTCGTACATTATATTATGCCCAACATTTTGTGCCCATTTTACCATACATTCTTTCACCGCCTCTTCTTCCATTTCTAGTTGTAACAAGAGTTTATACATCTTTCCAGTCAAATGGTCGTCATCTGAACACAGCTGTTTCTCAAATTCAGTTTCAGTTAGTTTAAAAATATGTGTATTTAAAATTTATCTTATATTTTTCCACAGGAAACTGAATTCCTCCAGTATTAATTTTTCAATCAATTCTGTGTTGCTTCTGTTCAGCTCTGAATAAGTCTCCCGGGTTTTTTTCACTGCTAGCTCTTTTCTATAAAGTTTCTTGTGAGGACACCTCTGTGGCATAACCTTGGGTTATATCTGTTCCATGACTCAACAAAGCTTTTCTCACATAGTGGTTATTAAAACCTATGTTCACTTTGATTTTGTCATATTACCCATACTCATGCCATCAGCTGATGCTCCTTGGGATCAAATAATCTCTTATTGGTCAACAAAATCCGTTCTTTCAGCCAAAGCAGATAACAGGCAGAGAAATAAACTTGCAAATCTGGAACTCCCAGTCCATCTCTCTTTTTAGAATCTTGTAAAGTTTTATATTTTACTCTTGATATAAACTTCAATAAATTATTGTACCATGGCTTAAATGATCATTCATCAAGTTTGGAATAGTCTGGAACAGAAACAACATTTTAGGTAAAACATTCATTTTAATCACAGAAAGTCTACCCAATAATGATAATTTGCATTTGCTCCAACTTTGTAATTCTGTCTTAATCTCATTCTGTGTTTTTAGTTATTTTTCAGCAATGTAAAATTCATGTTTGTCATAATAGTACTTCACTTTTTCCTCTATTTTAAAACCTAACGTATCTATCAAACACTATTGTTCTTTCTTTCAGATATTCTTTGTCAACATCATCATTTTTTGCTTATCTTAAAGCCAACCATATTCACAATTTCTTTTATTTTTTTCTAAGACCACTTCTGCTCATTCTATGGGATTTTCTAAGATAATCACCAAATCATCAGCAAATGCTCTTAATTAATACTCCTCTTTTTAAACTTATATTCCTTTAATCCTTTCATTATGCCTTCTTTTTCTGTTCAGAACTTCCAAGGCCAAAATAAACAACCAAAGTGAAGGTGGGCAGCTTTGTCTTGTACCTTTTTGAATATCACATGGTTTACTTAACTCCTCATTAATTAGTGCTCTTGCAGACTGTTCATTGTAGATTGCCTTTATCCAAGTAAGAAAATTGTCCCCAAACCTGATCTTCTCCAAAACCGCAAATGAAAAAAATCCCAATTCAAATTTGTAAAGACTTTTTCTGCATCTAAAGAAATAGAACTGCCTATTTCTCGTTATGATTGTTTGTCATTGTGATTCTCATTATGAAGTCTTTCAAAATATCCAAAACACATCTAGTTTTGTCTCACAGTTGCCTTTTCAGTAAAAATCCAGATTGGTCTTTATGGGTGAAATCTTGCAAAATCTTTTCAAATCTTTCAGCTAAGATTGTTGTAAAAAATGTAATCATCATTTAACAAGGAAATAGGTCTGTAATTCTTCATCATTGTCAAATCCTGACCTTTGGGAAACAATCACCACCTCTTTCCAAAGTCTAGATTTTTTTTTAATAAGATTGAGTTCATTAGCTTCACCAATTTCACACACTGTCATAGGTGCATTTATCATCTGTTTTTGCAATTCTGAAATCTCTGGAAGACTTTGTTTATCTAAATATTCCTACATCATCTTCAACATAACTTTTTATTTCTTATTCAATGATACATAGTACTGATGGAAAGATTTTCCTCATATTCACATTATCACTCATGATCTTGTTCCCTTTTTGTATCCTTAAGATGAGTGGGCATTTCTTCTCTTTCTTTCCTCAGCTTGTGAGCCAACCATCTTTCAGATTTATCAGCAATTTCAAAATCTTTCTGCTTCATAAAACAGATCTTCTCAATCTTGCCTACAGTCAACTTTGATAATTAAATAAATCTTTATTTATTGCCGCATTGACAGGGGACTTCCAGTCTTGTCCTGAAGCAGCTGTGACTTTTCCTGTCATTTCTTTTTAATTTCCACATTCTTTTGGATAAGGCAGACTCTCATAATTGGCTTACTAGTATCCCATACATATCCAATCGTTTAGGGTTACAGGACCTCGGCAAAAGTGGAAAAACCAGAAATATAAAAATGTGTTTGTCTGTGGGAAGGGTGCCAAGGCATGGTGGGGGAAAACGGGCATGCTGGGTTCAAACCAGATCAAGTAAAGGAGAGGGTTGGCATGGCTGGCATGCTTCCTTTCTTTCATCTATCTCCTTTCCTGGATGTGGGAGGACATCAGGAGTGGGTTTGTGGTGCTGAGGCATCCTTAGGTGGCCACACAGTGGCTGGTGGAAGAGGAGGACCAGAGGTGCATTTTTAAAGGATTGTTTAGTCTGATTGGAGCTGCCAAGACAGAATGTTTCCCTGGAAAACAAGCACTTGGGGCAGGGGCAAAAACTTGCACATAATCAAATCTCTGAAAATTAAATCTGCAAATGTGGACAGCTGACTGTACATTCATACAGACGTCACTTTATTTTCTCTTCAGATCCTTCTCTAATACCACATGGTGCTCTCTGCTCATTCTGCTCCATACAGTCTCCTCTGAAGGCAACTTTCTCCAAAGGCAACTTCCTTCTCAGAGAAGGCAGTAATTTTGCTTCGGTTATTCAAGGTCAATCCTATTTATTACCACTTTAAGGTAAATTAAAAGTTCTTTCATATGTAGATTAACATTTATGCACTTACATAAACTGTTTTAATGTCCGTAAAATAAATCTAAATTCAAATTTTTAATATGTTTCAGTCTGTCAATTGCTGGACTAAGCATTTTTTGGAATCACTTTTAAAACTGAAAAGAATTTATAAAAAATTTCTCTCCTCTTTAATCTCCTCTCCAGCACTGTTTCAGTGTCTCTTTAAACGTCTTTATATTAATTGCATAATCACGTAAAGTGAAATTCAGTTAAACCTTACTTTATATGCACCTGCAATTGTTAGTATTAATTTTCCTATTTTTAAACTGAAGGTAAAGCCCAATCCCCCTTCATCCAAGTCAGTATTCACACAATTGTTCCTGAAGGAAAGCTATGTTCTAAAAGCTATAAAGAGGATCCATGTTTAGCAAAACATTTTCTTATATTGTTTTATTTCTTAACTCTTTGCAAGATGTGGATTTGGTGGAGTCTAGAGCTTTTTATAAGCTGACAAAGACACACTGTGCGATTTGACAGCATTTACAGTCCCCCTCATTGGTTGCCTCTGTAGGGCGAACCAATATCCTATGAGGGGCCCAGGAACTTTGTTGTTTAATCCTTCATGCCCCCTTTGTCTAGGAAGCAAAAACAGGAAAATCCTTTCATAGGAAATACAGCACATCATGTCTCTCCTTGTCCCCTTATCAGAGTGACAAGAGAAGTGACCGATCACTCCTCCATTTTCCACTGGAAATCCCAAAAACGGATTTATCAGATAAAAACAAGGCCTGGGTTTCTGTGTTCAACTCCTAATGGAATCTTCTTTCTCAATCAGGTAATGAGTAGGAGGAAGAGAAATTTCTTAGAGCCCTCTATGGTGTCCTGGGAAACAGCCAAGATTATTGTAGAGAAAGAGCAGTTTGGAAATCAAACGGGCTGAAAATGCGAAAGGGAAACCGATCAAAATATGGGAAGAACTCATCTGCTTCTCAGGAGGAAGGTATCTGTGAACTTCTGACCTCCCAGAAAAACTACAAAGGGAACAGAAAGATAACCTGTTCTGTTTGTGGAAAAATATTCCAATATAAATTTTACTTCAACATACATTACAGAATCCACACAGGGGAGAAGCCGTATCAATGCATGAAATGTGAAAAGAGTTTTACTCAGAGTGGACAACTAAATTCACATCAAAAAACTCACACAGGGGAGAAACCATACAAATGCATGGAATGTGGAAAGAGCTTCAGGCAACGTGCACATCTAAATAGACATCACAGATTCCACACAGGAGAAAAACCATATAAATGCATGGAATGTGGAAAGAGCTTTAGTCAGAATGGAGATCTCCATTCACATCAAAAAACTCACTCAGGGGAGAAGCCATATAAGTGCATGGAATGTGGAAAGAGCTTCAGCCAGAGTGGAAGTCTACATTCACATCAAAGAACCCACATAGGGAAGAAACCATATAAATGCATGGAATGTGGAAAGAGCTTCAATCGGAGTGACGAACTACTTTCACATCAAAGAATCCACACAGGGGAGAAACCATATAAATGCATGGAATGTGGAAAGAGCTTCAGTTGTAGTGGAAACCTACAAAGACATCGAAGATTCCACACAGGGGAGAAACCATACAAATGCATGGAATGTGGAAACAGCTTCAGGCAGCGTGCACATCTACATAGACATCAAAGACTGCACACAGGAGAAAAACCATATAAATGTATGGAATGTGGAAAGAGTTTCAGTCAGAGTGGAGATCTCCGTTCACATCAAAAAACCCACACAGGGGAGAAACCACATATATGCATAGAATGTGGAAAGACCTTCTCTCATAGTCAGACTTTACGTTCACATCAAAGAACCCACACAGGAGAGAAACCATATAAATGCATGGAATGTGGAAAGAGCTTCTCTCATAGTCAGAGTTTACATTCACATCAAAGAACCCACACAGGAGAAAAACCATATCAGTGCATGGAATGTGGAAGAGGCTTCTCTCATAATCAAAATTTACGTTTACATCAAAGAACTCATACAGGGGACAAACCATATAAATGCTTGGAATGTGGAAAAAGCTTCAGTTATAGCGCATATCTACGTTCCCATCAAAGAACCCACACAGGAGAGAAGCCATATCAGTGCATGGAATGTGGAAAGAGATTCCGTCAGAGCGCCCATCTACATTCTCATAAAAAAACCCACAGAGGAAAAACCATATAAATGCATGGAAAGAGCTTCAGTTGGAGGGGACATCTACATTAACACTGAAGAACTCGCACAAGGAGAAACAATATAACTGCATGGAATGTAGAAAGAACTTCAGTCATAGTGCAAATCTACATTCACAAAACACACACACACACAAGGGAGAAGCCATAAAAATCCATGGAATGTGGAATCCGCATCTCTTGTAGTGACAGTTTACACTGACATCAAAAGAACTACATGGGGAGAAAACATACAAATACAGGAAAGTGGAAAGAGTGATTGCAAAATACTGATTAAACATCAAATAACTCACTCAGGGTGATATCTTTATGAAGGCAAAATAATGAAGGAATTAATGTTATAAATAATATACCAAATGTAGAAATGTACTTCTATTAGATTGCTTTGTGAGAAACAGAATTTCTATCCAGCTTGATTGCATTTTTGCTGCTTTAGAGAAACCAGACTCTGTGTTAGCTGGTAACACATGAGCACTGTACTAGCATGCCTCAGTTACAAAGCCTTTCACAAGGAAGCCTTATTAAGTAGTCTTTTTATGCCCATTTAGCTTCTGCTTTCTTCCTTATCTTTAGTTGGATATTTTTTAAGTAGCATTGCTGTTGAGAAGATGGTGAAGGAAGTCTGGGTTTGAAAGAAAAAAAAATCATTCCTGGATGTGTTTTGGAAGAAGCCAAGGTTTCCCTGAGTGGGTGGTTTTATTTACCATATGCATATTTTGAGTAAAAAGTTTTTTGATATATGCTGATATATGTTCTTTTTGTAGAGTACAAACCTGTCCCTATTCTTTCCATGTTATTTCTGCCTCTGGTACCAAATTTTCTGTTAAAGAAGTAATATCCAGGGACATACCTGCTTCAGTAGCTGAGGTATGCTGTATTTTTCTTTTGATTTCCACACCAGTAGAAAATACTTAGGGAAAAAATGGAATTCAAGGATAGAAAATCTCTTTAATATATTTTGCTTCTCAAATAACATAATACATAATCTTTAAAAATAGTCCTACATGTTGGGGGATGATAGGAGTTTCAGCCCCGCAGAAATGCAGCGGAAAAGCCAGAGCACAGCTAGCCAACAGCAGCAACCTTGTTCCCCAATAAGGATACTCACACACGGAGGAGTTTCTTCCAAAACAGGAGGCACTTTATCTTGCAGCAGAGTTCCGATATATACAAAACATAGGACAGACGGACAAGAGCTTGCGCCAGGCACCGGGTTTGATCAACAGACAAATACATACTGGTGTTGCTTTCTTATAAACATATCTACAACCTATCTACAACCAATCAGGTAAGGGTTTGCACACCTCGCTCTACCATCTGCATATGACCCAGTCTCTTATGCAACCTTACAATTACCCACAGCTGGGGCATGATGCAACATCTTTGCCATGGGCTGATCATTTTCAGGGTTCCCTGCCTGGAATCCCTGACAATCCCCTCCAAAATGGTCAGGCCACTGTGTAGGACATTTTCACAATCCATACATGTCATACAATACATGTTCCATAATACATACAGTAACATGCATTCAAGGGTACAATTCCTCTTCCACCTTACACCCTGGTGGCAAGGCCCAGTTTACCTGCCAACTTTTCATGGCTTGCTACTGGAAGAGCCTTTGTGAGCAAATCCGCAAATACAAAATCCCATCCTGGATCATTTGCTTCACATTTTGGTACCATACCCCAATGTACTTAGCCCTACACTTTAATTTTCTGCCTTAGTCACACGGGACAACAAAATACCCTCCCCGGAACCCTTTTAGGGATAAGCATAACTTTACTTCCTGACTCAACAAGTTGAGTACTTCCAGTACTTCCTAACCTACTTTCACTGGAACCACTGCTGGAACTACTGGTGATCTCAGGGCGAGGTTCTCTCTTGACCGTAAATGCAGATTTAAGGCTAGGTGGCGGTGTTGTGCTCTTTGGTGTGACATCGAGTGAGACTTTTGGCTTCTCCTCCTCTGTCCTTTCCTCAATACTTTCCTCTTCATCGTCAGACATCAATGCCCCTCCATCTTCAGAGCTTTCAAGTGTGTCCGGGACACTGTCCTTTTCCTCATCAGACATCACTGCCCCTCCATTCTCAGGAACACGTTTGTCACTTTTACCCAGGGGAACCAAAACCTCTTGGTTACAGTGCAGACTTTTCACACTTTTACCCAGGTTACTCAACACTTCCTGATTACAGTGCAGCCTACCCCATCCTGAATAGGTTTCAAACTTTGCACTCCTAGAGTACACAATTCTGTTAGCATGGTGTAGAAATCTATATTTGTTACCTTCATAGCCCATGAAGCGTAACCATCTATATTTCTCCTCTCCAGACTTTCTGAAGCTTGAGGGAACATACACATTTGCAAACTGACCCCAAACATGTAGATACTTCAAGTTTGGCGCTCTACCATACAATAGATAATATGGAGTCTGTTTCACACTGGAACTCCACATCCTATTTAAGTGGTAGTTTGCTGTTACAATTGCTTCTCCCCAAAGTCCTGCTGGGGCTTGGGCGTCCTCCATCATACAGTCCTTCATTTGTTTTAACAGCCCAATTCTTCTTTCTGCCAAACCATCCTCCCTGGGAGATGCAGGGTTTGTGGTTTTATGCCTTATGCCTTTCTTACGCATCCAGGCTTGCAGGCTATTGGACAGAAATATTCCCCCTCTATCTGACACAAGACTAGCTACTCTATAAGGAAATTCCCTCTCAACAGCATTCACCCACTCTTGCAACTTATCTGCTGCTTGACTCTTCTCTTTCAGCAGACAGACATAGGAAAACCTGGTGTGCCTGTCTACAATTACCAGGAAAAACCTATTTTGTCTGGCAGTTGGCTTAAATGGACCTGCCAAATCTGCATGAACAACCTCAAATGGCCTTTGGGTGACACACTTGCTCTTTTTGGCAATGGGGAACGCCTTCACCTTTACCTTTTTACACACAGAGCACTCAAGAAACTTAGGGCAATTTCTGACCTCTAACCCAGGGCATACCTTTGCCAACTCTTGCAGACCTTTGTAGCTGGCATGGCCCATTATTCTGTGGAGGCAATGGATGCATTTTTCATGAGGGGTTTGTTACACAAAGGATTAACATTTGCCACTTTTCCTTTGGGCAATATGTGGTACAGTCCCTGCTTTTTCACCCCTTTTGCACAAAATACACCATTTGCAGTTACAATACATTTCTCCCCCTCAAACACAACTTTGTAACCATCAGTGGTCAGATGGGAGACACTCAGTATGCAGTTTTGCAAGTTGGTAACACACAACACATTTTTAAACGATTTCCCAAAGCATGGCACATACGCAGTACCCATCTTCTGCACCTTGCTGGGTGCCCCATCTGCAAGGGAAATTGCTGTTATGTTTGCATTTGTAACATCATTTAACAGCTTTAAATTGTTCACCGTGTGGTGAGTTGCACTACTGTCTAGCAACCACACACCACTTTCAGACTGTTCTTTTGCCACAAACGCATGGCCTTCAGCCTGTGACGACACGCCCCTCCACTTCTGGGCTGTCTTTTCCCCTCTGTTTGGCGCTTGCATTCTGCAGTCCTTCTGGAGATGGCTGACTATCTTGCATCTGTAGCAGCATCTGGCAAAACTGCACACTCCTTCCTCCATGTCAGATGCCTCCTCCCGAGTTGCCTCTCCCTCCTGGCTGCCTGTCTTCTCCTCCGTCTGCAATCTGGAGTCAAACTGCTTCCGTTGGACTTCCTCCAAAATACTCCCAGCTACCAAATCTACAGTCAGCTCTTCCTCACGCACACCCTGCAGGCTGTACATCAAATAGTCCCAGTCCGTAGTGAGGCTTCCCAGCAGAATAAAGCTTTTCTGGATTTCTGGAATATTTACCCCTCTGTTGGCTGTCTCTTGGAATAACAGTTTCATCAGCATGAGGTGCTCCTTTACACAACATCCGGGACTTAACTTTATGTTGTACAGTCTTTTCGTCCATATCATCTTGGACAAACAGGAGGAAGATTGATGCACATGCTTCAGAGAGCTCCCCACTTGGTTCACAAGTTTCATTACACGTACCCAAGTAAGCCAAGATCAAGAGAGGAGAGGAACCAGTTGTGGAGGGGCAAAATGCCAGGTCAGTTTTGCTCTCCCTTTTGTGCTTTTTGGAGGTTGCCTTACACTGACACTTAAACAAGTTTTGTGGTGCTGCAAAGGGATGATGGGATCAGCTGAGAAACTGTGTGCTGGGAATGGGGGAATGAACAGGCATGGCTTCAAGCTCACTCTGTTGGTGGGCTGAATGAGAAAATGGGAGGGGAATGGAAAAACCTGGGAAAAAAGCTGCTGTGATTAACTGTCAAAAAGAATATTAGTGTGTGCTAATTTGAAATGTCATAGTTTATAAGGTACTGCTAATTCATTACTTTTTAGTCTTGGCAATTGCCAAGGTGTGCTACTGTTTCTTCTCTGTTCTGAATAAAGCTTTTGTATCTTCTAAGTCTATTCTCTGAAACTGAAGCTAGCTAGTACATCACAGACAGTCTGTTCCTTCTCTGCATGTGGACACTCTTCTTTACTGTCCACTTCAGAGGGTAAATGGATTTGGTTTTGGGGAAGACCAAGCAGAACAGAGGGAAGAAGCTGCCTTCCTAGTCCAAAGAAAGGCACCCAAGAACTGCTCTGGCTTCCTGACTCTGAATGGATCTCTCCTCTTCTGAACAGATACACACAGGACCTTCTGCAATTGTTTGGACCCTTGGCGACAAACTGCTAGAAATCCTCCCCTGATCTTAAACAGGCAGAGAATGGTGGGTTAAGTATTTTCTCCCTCTCCATCACACTCTCCTTCTGGAGCAAGGGTATTCTGTGCACATCTACCCTTTCCTCCTTCACAGTCTCCCTTCCTGTGTGACAGTCCCCATATGCCTGACCCCCCTCCCCCCTCCTCCTCTTCCTCCAGGTAGTTTTGCAGTTTCCAAAGAGGAAGGAATAGGAGTCCCGTCACTATGTTTCAGGAAAATCAGCAAAGAGTCCTGTGGGACCTGAAAGGCTGATAGGCAGCCTTTAGGGTAATAGCAATAGCAATAGCATTTATTTCTATACCGCCTATCAACTAAGTGTTACCTAAGCGGTTTACAATGTACTTTTAGCTAATTGACCCCAACAAGCTGGGTACTCATTTTACCGACCTACGAAAGGATGGAAGGCTGAGTCAACCTTGGAGCCTGGCAGGATCGAACTCACAACCTTGTGGTTGTTTTACTGGCATTTAACCACTGCGCCACCAGGGCTCCACCAGGGCTCTTGTTTTAGGGTAAAACAAGATTCAGGATTATCTTTAAAAGGAGAGTCCGGCTCTCTCCTAGAGAAATTCAAGGGAGGCCAAACCATGTACAGGGGACACGTTAGGGGGAGGAGAGGAATCAGGCTTCAATAATTGGCAGTCCACATGATGGAGGTCATCCCAAACACCAAGGGCACATCCTAGCCTTTCTCTTACTCCCTCCCCAAAAAAGAGAAAACTAAAGGGAAGCAAAGACTGGGGTTCTCAGGAGGGGCAGGAAATTGTTGGATCTGTGATGGTCTTGTTCTCCTTCTCTCCTGTCCTTCTGCGCTCCCTTCAAAATTTGCATCCTCCTAGCAAGGAAAAGACATGACGGCTGTTGGTAGCAAGGAAAGAGGTTTCTCCACATCATGGGGTCCTGAGGAAGTGGTGGAATCTAATTTCTGAGCCCAACTGGATGCAGAGAAAGAAGAGATAGACAGAGAGAAAATCATTAGTGAATGGGGGGAAGACGATGTAAAAGTAATTGTGGGGAGGAGGCTTCCCATTTTCCAGCAGGAGCAGCTCCTTCATCTGCTGCATCTATTTGCCACCAAAGGAATTTACTAACCCAATTTCCACCATCTCCACGTTGCTCCTTTGGCCAAGGCGGCAAAGCTTTGGCTTACAACCCCTCCTCTTGTCTTTATGGCTGAGGAGGGGAAGGACATCATCAAGGGACAGAAATGATCTGGAGCTAGAAGTGTGGCCGTTTTGCCATGTTCTTCTGAAGTATAGAAAAAACAGAAAAGAGGAATTGCAGCTGAGGCTAGGAGAGTGTGGAGACATAACAGGACCTTCTCCGTAGTGGCCCTTTGACTGTTGCAATCTCTTCCAAGTGAAGCCAGGCTGGCTCCATTCCTTCCCAGTTCCCAGTCAGCCACCCAAACAGCATTGTTTCCCAGGGCCTTCAGTCCTGAAACCCAGGGGCAGCTGCTCTGTATCTTTTAACTGCCTCTGGTTTAAAAGCTATTTACAAAAAGGGAATTTTGGTCTATTTTAAAGCGTTTTTATTTGTGTATTTAATATTATTTTTAATCCTTTGTAATCTGCCTTGGGAGTCCTGGCAGGCTGAAGCTCGATAGAGAAATGCAACAGAGAGATAGACAACTACAAAGACAGACAGACAAACACCCAAATAGATAGATAGATGACAGACAGACAAACACTACTGCAACTCCTGCCAGCCTCGTGTCTCGACATATGAATGCTGGGAGCTGCAGTCTAATAATACCCAGCGGACCCCAAGTTCCCTTCCCCTGCCTGAAGCGATGGCTGCCTGGTTCTTCAGGATGAGGACCAGTTTAGACCACGCCACCAGCTTTCAGCCTTTGCTCCGGCAGCTGCCTTGGACTCTGTGGCGTAAGGAGAGCTTTTACTGCCTGGGGGTCATTCCCTGAGTTTGCTGCCCCTCAATACAACAACAACAAAAAAATCCTACAAAAAGCCAAAAGGACATTTATTTTTTGAAGTAAAATGGACAGCTCTCTGCAACTTGAGAAGGTCCTATAACCTTTTTCTAGTTCATTCTAAGGCAATACAGAAAACTATCAGTAAATGCTTTGCATCTTTCTCAAATTATAAAGAATGTACTCAAAGAAATTTTAAAAATGCCCCTTAGGAGCAATGGGAGCTTTTTGAAGGTCTTCTGTTATTCCAGTCTTTGACTGCTCTGCTATCTGCTGTATCTCCCCACCAAGGTGCTTAATACACACACACACACACACACACACACACACACACTTACTAAGTTATCTTTCAAAATACAGTCCAATTATCTTCCAGATGATAAAAAGGAAACAAGATTTAAAATAGTAAAATAAACAACAGGACCCATTACCTTCATTTTTGAGTCCTGTGACCCATACCATTCTCCCCACAAATTCTTTATTTTATTTGCAGCTACCCCAGATTGCAAACTGAGCCCAGATATGTGACCAGGCACTTGTGCCTTCCATTATTCCCTATAGACATGCACAGAACTTGCATTGTTCTCAAAAGGCATTCTTACCTTCATCCTCATCCACCTCCAACTAAAACCTGTTATCTTGGCTTCCTTTGCTCATCCCTACCTACTGCAGCACCCATGGCAACTTCTCCCTTCACTGGGTGAACTTGGGCACATCACACTCTCTCAGCCTCAGAAGGAAGCAGTAGAAAACCTAGAATCATAGAGACTACAAGGGTCATCCAATCCAACCCCATTCTGCCATGCAGGAAGACACAATCAAAGCACTCCCTTTGACAGATGGCCACCCAGTCTCTGCTTAAAAACTTCCAAAGATGGAGGCAACACCACACTTCAAGGCAGCATATCCTACTGTAGTGGCCAAGAAAGTGGCGAAACCAGGTTTCAGGGAAAAATCAAAAAGCCAGCTTTATTACAATACCTTGCGCAAGGGGCAACAGTTAATTCAGAGCTGTTGTGTCGATTAATTGAGGTAGCATCACTATATACCTTTTGCCTTCTATGTCAGCAATCAATCATTTACTTAGCCCGCCCATCACTGGAGAAAAAGATCTTTGGTTAACTTTCCATTACATCATTGACTGGCCCAGAGAAGAACAAAAGGGTTAGTTTACAAGGTTACTTAGAGTGATACAAATTAATGGTTGCAGCCAAAATGAGGGAGTATGCTTACTCCCATTTAGTTCCCAGACCTCTGGATGTTGCAAGGCTATTTTCTAAAATTTGAGATTAGACAGACATCTGCTATTTACTCAGAAGCACAATTCAATTCGCTTATTTTTCCTATTCAAGTGGTATTGAATTTAACCCCTTCATTCCCCCCTTCATGCTAAATTCAAAACTTTGCAATTTCAAGCATGTACTATTCCCTATTTCGTTATAGCACAAGTGATACATAGCAGCAGCATACATAGCAGCATTAGGATTCACTAACACACATTACACACTTACACGCTGTTCCCAATAACGGAGGGGGTCTGATTTGTGCATAGAGAGGTTAGCGTCCGGTGTAACCCCAGCAGAAATCTAGCCCCAATCTTCAACTCCACAGCAGTTGCTGGATCTGATGTACGCTGCCTGGCAGCTTCCGGTGTGCCAGTCTGTACAATCTAGCCCAGAATTCTTCTCTCTTCAGGAGTTGCTGGGTCTGGTGTACACTTTGGCGGCTTCCGGAGCGTCAAAGGTATCACCTAGCCCAGAATTCTTCTGACTCCCCTTTTCTGTAACCCTCTTCTGGAACCTCCAGCTTTCTCCTTCCATTGACTTGAACATTACAGATTAGAAAACACTTTTTAACATGCAGAGTAAAGACAGGTAGATTTAGGAAAGCCATTATGTTAGTGCAAAGTACTTCTGCATACAGTGCTTTTACCCATACTTACTTAGGGAACCCAATAATCTTGTCCACATGCCTGCAGACCACTAGAATGTTCTTCTAATATTGTATACTTCAAAACGCATTTTCCCTTTTTGCATTCAACTTATTTACATAATGACAACAGGTTATATTTTACCAAAATACTGAGTACCCCTTCACAACTGAAGAGATAGTTTCATGCTGAGCTGACAGCCAACAACGCACCTGCTTTACATGAAAACCAATTCCCTCCATGGGGATCATGTGTTGTCATGTACCTGTTGCTTTTATTGTGAATCCTTTTCATTTTTGGCCAGCCACACTATATCAATTCATGCACTGAGTGAAAAGTGATAATCCCAGGAGATGAACCATATATCTATTTACCATTGTAAAAACTGGTTGCTTTCCAGAACTGACTATGGAGGACCAACCCCCCTTTTGTCACACAACTCAATAAAGCCTATGCTGTAACTGGAAAGAAGTTAACATTGAGACATTTCCCTGGGCATGCCTATTTGCCATATACACATATCTTCCAATCCCTAGTGATAAAATAGGTAAACCAAACTTCCTGCTCTTCCTATACCTGTCTCAATCTATTGTTTTCCACATTCAAGATCTGATCATGCATGTGTCCCTAGTTTAGCATCTTGGCCACCTTTACCACAGTGGGGGTTGTCACTACCACCTGATAGGTCCCCACCCATGTCTCCTGGTTTGAGAGGGTGTGCCTGTGCTTGTAGGGAAAGAAGCCCCTATTTTAACATTTTCTCCCTTGTCGTACTCAGAGCTTTCCCTAACACACTCTTTCCTGTAGAGTTATGTTCCCTTAATCCATCCAAAAGGGCTTTTGCTGAAAGGTGACAACTTCATGACTCTGTGAAGTATATATTGCATCTTCTTCCCCATCATGATGGGCTCTGGGAAAAAACAAAAACACTCCTGGTTTCTCTGTTGTGGGCTGCACATGGAATGAGAATAAAGGTTTCTATAAAATGGGCTCAGAAGATGAATGTGGTATCATGCCGCTTGTCCTGTGCTGGCATCCAGTCCAAAAACATAGCCAGGGCTGTTATTTGGACCATACACGTTGAACTACTGAGCCTCCAGGATTTTGTTTCATCTTCTCCAGTTTCCTTAAATTCTGAGGTCTGTAGGTACAATGTGACTCCTCCGGGTGATTCCTAGCACAGTAGTTTAATCTTTGATGATCTGGTGGACAAATGCAGGTCTGTTGTTTGAACCTGTATAATGTGTGGGCTTTTTCAGGGCTGTTGTCGGTCTGTTAGCTGTCTCACAGCTTGCATCTCTTTTCCTGCTCTACCTTCTTCAGCCAGAGTCCCTCAACTGCAACTCCACTTCCAAACTAAAGGTGCTCATCGCCTCTCAGAAATGCTCCCTTTTTCTCCCTCCCAACTCACGAGGTGCTCCGTCACCTCTTCTCCCAGCTTGCTCATAGTGGCGACCCCGGTGGGACTCGAACCCACAACCCCCAGCTTAGGGGTGCTCCATCACCTCCTCCATCCCGCTGGGACTGCACCAGGGAGCCTTTCCAGTTTTCCATCTTATCGGGAACTGGTGAGGGGGCGCTACTTTGCAGTTCTGACTCGGCCCTTTCCTGTATTCTCCATACTTCTGCTGCCAACGTTTCTCACCGGAATGTCACAACTCCGAGTCCTTGCCCTTTGCAGTTTATGGGGCGAAGAACAAAACTTTTCCTCTTAACTGCTACCAATGCCATTATTCATGGAGTTCTGCTGTCATCTTCCACAAAAGGATTCTCACCATACATCACCTCTCACTGGTCCCGCTGTCTTCTTCCACATATCCACCACTTATCCACATCCTTCTCTACTGTCTTCACCATCTGTCCAGATTTTTCTCACCTATGCCTCTTCTGCCCACACTGGGCACATTGGCACACTCCCAGAGACCCTCTTCCTCTTCTGGGTTTTCCTACCATCTTCTCATCTTCCAATCTCTACTCATTTTGGATTTTTTTTTACAAAAACTTACAGCTCCCAGTATTCACAAGCGGTCTCCCATCCAAGTACTAACCAGGCCCGACCCTGCTTAGCTTCCGAGATCAGACGAGATCGGGCGTGTTCAGGGTGGTATGGCCGTAGGCAGCTAAGCTGCTCCTTCTGCCCTCGTCAGCCCCTTGTAGCTCCTGAACTTTTGGCTGCATTTTATTTCCTTTTTTCTTTCTCGCCTGGTTCTAAAATTCCAAACATCAGACGAACTAGGAAGGGAGGGGGTGAACCCCCCCCTTTCCGAAACTGACTCCTCTGTTCCTGCTACTTATTGTCGGCTGCATCCTCTCAGCCTCCGCTGCATCCGCCGCTTCCATTCTCCCCCCCCCCGCCATCTGCCCTCCCTCCTTGGCTGGCACCTCAGCTGGGGGGGCTGTTGTTTCACATCGCTTCTCCTCCAGGAAGCCTCTTGATGCTGGCAGCGGCTCTCACTCCTTAGTGCTGGTATTATTGCTCCCCCCATCTGTCCCCTCAGGGGTAGGACAGGCAAACAGGCATGCAGACAGGATCCGGTGGGGGTGGAGCGTGGTTGTCTCCTAAAGAGCTGCCGCTCCAAGGCCTCTGTGGGGCTCTACCTCTCTGTTCTTTTGCATTGGAATTCCCAAGGGTTCTTGGGGGAAACTTGTTCAGGTACTACAATGTCCATCATTCCTGAACTTTCCCAATCTAGGCCTCTGTCTTCTTTCTCTCCACTTGCCTCTTCCTCCTGCCTGCTTGGAGTCTCAACAGCTCTCTTCATCCCTTCTATCACTGTTTCCACCAACTTGATAATCAGTGAGCATATTCATCTGGTCAAGATTATTTGGATCCCACCCTGGATCAGCTAGGGGAACTCTGCCTCTTCTCTGGTGCCCTCCCGGCTGGCTCGCCATTCCTCATGTTGGATTTATTCTCCTCCACTCCTCAGTAGTGAACAAGGTCAAAAGCAACTATTGACAATCCTGCCAGTTAGAGACATGTGAGGCCATGATTCTGGAGCAAAGTTCTATTATTTAGTAGGTCTGACATGGTGAAGGGTGTGTATTGATAACTCTGAACTCACTGGTAGCAGCACCAGTGCCTCTGTTAGGGGCCACTTGGACTTCTGCTGCTGGCACTGTTGAACCTCTTCCAAATTTCTTCTGGGTCTCGTCCACCACTGCATACACAGCCTCAAGTGATGGTGAATGGATGGGAATTTGCAAACTGACAGCTCATTAAATATTCAGTGAAGTCTCCTTTCTCCCTTTTCTAAGACATGAGAGAATTTACTAGGAAACAGACTTTGCTTCTATCATTAAAGGGGAGAAACTACCTGTCCCCCCCTTTCGTTGATTCTAAAAGGAGCCTTGAGCATGGGTTTTCAAAGAGGGCTGTCAGCTTTGTTTTGTTTTTTTCCTTTCCTTTCCTCTTTCAAAAGGAGGGGCAAGGGGGAATTCCTGGTGTGTGCAGAGTTCCTTCCCTTTTTTCTTTCTTTCCTTTTCAAATGCAGCTTTTTTTCCTTTTTTTTAAACAATAGACTCTGCGCTGAGCTCTGCTAGAGGAGAATCTTTTCCAACTCCTGGCATGTCTCCATGCAACACCTTAAAGGCTTTTTTTTTTCTTTTCTTCATTAACTCTCTAACTTTATTTCTGCTATTCCAAAACCTCTGTCTGCCGGCCCATTAAATCTCCATCAAGGAGGTCAGACTTGATCCTAGAAAAACCCCTTATTTCCTGTCATGCCGAGAGTTGCTCCCACTGCCTCTTGGCATGGAACAAAAGGATCCCTTTCCAGTTAATTGTAACATTAACATAGTAATGGCTCTCTGAAGCCCCTTTGGATCCAACCTCAAAATTCCCCCTGCCTGAATTGCAAAATCAGGCTTTTTCTTTATACCTAAGAGAAAACAATGAGACTCTGCATTGCTTCCTCACTATCCTGAGGTTTTTGCACTGACTTTTATTTCTGCCATTTCCCAGCCTCTGGCTGAGTTAACTTCTCTGGCTTAAAACAACAGAGAGCCCAAGAAGGAGGGGCTTCAGGAAATGGCTTCGAACACTGAGAGAGGAAACAAACCATTTTTTTCTCTTTACACTTTACACTACAACGGCAATAGTAAGTTTCCACTGAATCCTCCTTTAAATTCTTTTTGAAATTCTTTATCATACACTCTAAGGGAGTTTGCCGACTTTCTCCCCCCTCCCATTTCCTCCCAAGTTCCAGACAAGACACAAGGGGGATGGGATTTGACGCACGAGTAAGGGGTCTCGTGCGCCCACACAAAAGGTTTCACTCCAGTCACTCCAGCACTGACTCAGCCACCCGGACGGTCACGGCATGATGCAAGAACTGCAATGCTGCATGCATTTTACACACATCTTTCATTCAGACAAACAACCTCCCATCTGGCCCATTAAACCACAACTGAGACGTCTCATTTATTATTCCGCCATACCAAGAGTTTTCGGGGTTTCTCTCTCCACCGTCGAGAGGTACTCAGCCGAATACTCGGGGAGTGATCAGATCCCCCTTCCCCCTCCACAAACATGAGAGGGGCTACTTACCAGAGGGCCATGGGAGGCTTGATTTCCAGCTGTAACCCGAGGTCCTTTGACTGGATCGCTGTCGCCAGGGATGCCACCACTCCCCAACCAAATCTCTTCGACAAAAGGTCGAGGGCGCCCTGGGTTTTGTCAAGAGGGGGCCGCAATCCCCGACGTCCAAACGTCCGTCAAGGGGACAGAATAGTCCCTTCCCCCTGTTTCCCGGCCAACGCACCAGAAATGTAGTGACCAAGAAAGTGGCGAAACCAGGTTTCAGGGAAAAATCAAAAAGCCAGCTTTATTACAATACCTTGCGCAAGGGGCAACAGTTAATTCAGAGCTGTTGTGTCGATTAATTGAGGTAGCATCACTATATACCTTTTGCCTTCTATGTCAGCAATCAATCATTTACTTAGCCCGCCCATCACTGGAGAAAAAGATCTTTGGTCAACTTTCCATTACATCATTGACTGGCCCAGAGAAGAACAAAAGGGTTAGTTTACAAGGTTACTTAGAGTGATACAAATTAATGGTTGCAGCCAAAATGAGGGAGTATGCTTACTCCCATTTAGTTCCCAGACCTCTGAATGTTGCAAGGCTATTTTCTAAAATTTGAGATTAGACAGACATCTGCTATTTACTCAGAAGCACAATTCAATTCGCTTATTTTTCCTATTCAAGTGGTATTGAATTTAACCCCCTCACTACTGTTAGACTCCTTTCACTGTCAGGAAGTTCTTCCTGATGTTTAGCTTGAATCTATTTTCCTGTAGTTTGAAGCCATTGCTCCATGTCCTAGTCTCAGGAGCATCAGAAAACAAGCTTGCCCCACCTTCCATATGACATCCTTTCAAATTTTGAAACATGGATATCATTTCACCTTTTAACTTTCTCTTCGCCATATTAAACATACCCAGCTTCCTGAGCTGTTCCACATAGATGGTTTCGGCTGACATTCACAGCCCAAGACGGCTCTGTCTGTTCCTGTGTTATGGGTTAACTGGTTTCTTGTTTACTTCGCTGTCATGGTGGCAGCAGCTCCTAGCAGTTCCCAGCACACAAAGCAGATAAGGGTTTCTCTGAGAGTCTCTCCAGCCTTCGCTTCCCATAACAAAGGTAGTGTTTAGACTAGCAAAGTTCTGTTCTCATGTAACCAAAGTTGTTTACTAGTGTGTTTAAAAAGTGTTCTCTCAATTCTATGCTGTGCTATTCTGTTCTGTCTTTTTTCCTTGTGTGCTCCTGTTCTGACATGGATGTCCCCTAGCTGCTCTGCTCAATATGTAATCCAGCTTTGCTTTCAATAAATGAAGTAGTTTTTAGATGAACCGAATGGTCTCATTCTCTGGCGGTTTTTTCCTGGGACTTAATAAGTTTTGGTTCTGGCTTTTAAGCGCAGCTACACAGTGGGTCATGCTAGCACCACAGCATGCCCCCCTGCATTTTCTGACAGTTTCCAGGACTCCTCTGAACAAATCTTGCCAAGCAAACCCCATGGTAGAGGGCCGTCTTAGGGTTGCCACTTGAAGGCAAACAAAAACAAGAGGTTCTAGATCCCTCTGGCTGAATATTCTAAGTACCTCATAAAACTGCAAATCCCAGGATTCCATAGGATGTAACCCTAGCAGTTAAAGAGGTACCTAAGGCTGTCCCTGGCACACAGTGAAATCACTTTCTCTCTCTCTCTCTTTTTGCAACTGGGTCCCATATAGCAACTCCCTGCTCTCATCGCAACAGTCACTTACTGCAACATCCACAAGCAGCTGGCATGTGTGAAGTTGTTAGAAACCAACCTCCCCCTTCCTTTGCACAGTCTCCAGATCACTTCACCTCATCTCACCCACCACCCCCGACCACAACTCTTTTCAGTGGAGGAAGTTTGCGCATTCATCTGCTAGTCATTTGATGATGGAACACTGAACAATGGGTGATGCCTCTGAATATAATCAGTTCTTTAATGCCTCTCTTCCTTATTTCAAGAACCTGAAAGTTGGGAAAAGGCATGTGCGTATGGGACTCCAACACACACCATCCACAGTTGCTGGCTTTTTGTTTAAAGGCTTCAGGTTCTCAAAATGAGGAAGAGAGATAGCTGTCAAAGACCAGATTAAGTTCAGGTCCATTGTTCATCATTCCTGGCCACAGGCTAGGAGATGATGGGAGCTGGAATCCCAGAGCTCCTTTGGGAAGCTAGCTGAACCGAGGGCACATACTGACAATCTAGATGTGAAGGATAAGGTTAAACCACTGTTCATTAAAAGGGTGCCGGATGTGGCCTGCAGGGCCCACTCCCCCGGGATGGGCACACTCTCATTGGAAACAGAGTACGGATGTTACCACTGTTGATTTACACCCTTCAGTGTCTCTGGGCTTCGTACAAGTGTTGTGATTGTGTCATTGAGTAAACTCAGACAGATCTCAAACATCTGGAGACAGAGAGGGAACGTGGGCTTGGGAATTTCCTAGAGGAAGAGGTGAACTGGAGAGCCAGCATGGTGTAGCTGTTTGGGTGTTGGGCTAGCACCCTGGAGACCGGGCTTCAAATCCTTACTCAGCCCTCTAGGTGTCCTTGGTCAGGTCCCACTCTCTCAGCTTCAGAGGAAGACAGTAGCAAAACCCCCTCTGAACAAATCTTGTCAAGAAAACTCCATGATAGGTTTGCTTTAGGGTCACCATAAATTGGACACACATGGAAGGCTACATGGATGGCACACAGTAACAAGGGTTGAATTGGATGGAGAAGCTGTGTTACCCTGTGACCTGGGGGTCCCGGGGAGGGGCTCCCAAATAACCAAACAACAACAAGCAAAGATGGGGAAATTAGCACTCTCTTTGTTGTGGCCAGGAAAGAGATGACCAGGTTTCCAGGGGAAAATCAAAAAGCCTTTATTATTTAACAATTACTTGCGCAAGGACAACAGTTATCCCAGAACTGTCGTACCAATTAATTGAGGGAGCATCACTATATACCTTTTGCCTTCTATGTCAGCAATCAATCATTTATTTAGCCCGCCCATCACTGGAGAAAAAGATATTAGTTAACTTTTCCATTACATCATTGACTGGCACAGAGGAGAACAAAGAGTTAGTTAGAAAATGATACAAAATGATGCATGTAGCCAAAATGAGGGAGTATGCTTAACTCCCATTTAGTTCCCAGACCTTTGAGTGTTGCAAGGCCATTCCTAAAATTTGAGATAAGACAAAGACATCTGCAATTTACTCAGAGGCACAATTCAATTCGCTTATTTTTCCTATGCAAGTGGCATTGGATTTAACCCCTTCATCTTAAGCTAACGGGAGGCAGGGTAACTTAGCGGGAATCTTTTACGCTATGTATACAGGCTCAGGTCAGTGAGCAGTCAGACAGTTGAAATGGCAGCAATAACATTTATTAACAAGCAGACAATTATTAAGAAAACACAACCACACAGCTAACTAGAAATAGGAAAGAGAGTTTTGGGGGAAATGGGTGATACGCCACCTTTCTCGTAGTCCTGAAGAAGTCCAACTGAAGAGAAGAAACTCAGCACAGCGGCCGAGGGGAGCTCGCAGAACAAAGCAACAGCAAGGCTGGATGGCACTCCGGAGCAGTCCGACGAAGCTCTCGGAACTGGGGGTTTTCATTTAGGGACGGTATGACCATGGGCTAGTCTGGTCTTGGGTGAAAACAATGAGGTCTGGGCTTGAGACAATGTCTCCGAAAGGTCAGAATTTACATGATTAAATTAAGGTCCGAATTGACAATAGGATAGCTGGTATGCAGATGTGGCTAGCTTGGCAGTTGAGCACCCAGCTTGCCAGGGTGCCCACTTGGGGCAGTGGTCTCTTTGTGTTAGCGTACATACTTTGATTGAGGTGTTTGTTTCGGGAGGCCTCCTAAAGCAAATCTGGCAGTTTCTGGCTTGCCTTGGTGTAAACAAGTATGAGTCAGCATAGAATAGCCATGCCTAGCTCAGTGCTTGTTTGGGGGCCTCACAAACACGTGGCTGAGGGTGGCAGAACAGGACCAAATTGTGATATCAAAATGCTATCTAAAGTTTACCAAAGGCCAGGCCAGTTCACGGTGGTAACAGCTGAACTGGCAAGATCTCCCTAGCTCCCTGCATAAGCAAAAAAAAGCTTTCATTGGGATATTCTATTTATCTTTTTAACTTCTGTATGTTTTAAAATGGTTTTATGTGTGGGGGGTTTAATTGTTTTTAAAATATCATTTAAAATATTTAAAAAAAGGTCTTTTTTCTTAGACTCTTTCTGGAAGCCACCTTGGGTCCCACTTTGGGGAAAAGGTGGCATATAAACAAAATGAAACAAACAAATAAAAGCTCTGTCCAGAGAGAGTAAAGTCCAGATTGAAAAAGTCAAAACTCTGCAGGAGGAATGATCCTTCCAGGCATCAGAAACATGTAGGGGCTCCAGACAACCCCAGAAACATACTTTCTGCCTACCAACCTTTCTTCTTATTTCCAAGTATGTATGAATGTGCTGGAAGAACATCAGAAAAACAAAGTGCCCAGATGCAGAGGCCAGGACCCCTAATGTGTGCATATCCTACTGCAGCCTGGCCCAGAAACCCCCTCTCAACCAAGACATTGAAACCAGTCAGTCCACTCCAGACCCCATTGTCTGTGTTGCAACTCCCATTGTTCCCTAGGCTGGGAGAGCAATCAACTCACACCCCTTCAGGGAGGAATTGAGAGTATATAAACCCTTGGTTTTGAGAAGGCAGTTGCAGTCAGATGAAATGCAAGACTATACTATGTCACTCTGAATCCTGATCTGTTTGCCCCTAGACAGAAGTCTAAGTCACATTTCAAGCTCTTCACTACTCTTCTGGAATAGTAACTATATAACCCCAAAAACCTTCAGCCTCTCTATCTATAATTTTTTTCTCCCTTTCTTCTTCAGTTAGCTCTTGTGTGAATGCTTGACTATATGTATTTTGTGTGCATGCATGAGTGAATTCCCCCAGTAAAAACACATTTTTAGCTTACTTTTTAATCTTTGGCTGGTTTTTTGCATGGTCTGATCCCATAAAAATTGGCTTAAAGATCTCGCTGGGTTACCGTACCCTTCGTTCTGCCAAGGCCAGTGCTCCGCTAATTCCCCCAGTCTTTGCATTTTTGGAATGAATAAAAGTATCCCCCAGGGGACCCCCAGAAGTCAGGGTAACAGGCTGCTCAGGGGTTGAGGGAAGGGAACTTTGGACAAAGGTATCTCTGGGCATGCACAGAGAGAAGGCGCATTATTCTGTCACAGCCAAGACAGAAAGGAAGAGCAGTGTAGGGGGGGACTGAGTCTAGCTTTGCTTTTGCTGGGCTCATTCATTGGCAGGCTAGAATAGATAACCTCAGGGTACTTTGAACTGTAGAAGAGTTCCAACCAGCATTCAGTGGAGACACGAAGGAGACACCAAAGAGGCATGAAAGGAAGGGATTAACAGGTGAAGGGAGGAGGGCGAAAAGCTGCCTTCCTTTCCTTTCTCTATTCTTCCTGAAGCTATTCTTGAAGGTCAAAATGGGGGCAGGTAAGACCCTTGCAACCCCAAGACCTTTCTCCACAAGACTCTCTCCGCTGACCTGTCCCTCTAAGGTTTGCTCCACCCCACCATAACCCGCTGCCACTGTTATATCTTTGAGGAAGGAGCCGGAAGACTCTTTCTCTCACTCTCTCCCTTGCTTGGAGGGACCAATACCCTGCAGGGAGCAGAGTCTTCCTGGCAGTGGCAACAGCTGCTGGCGGGCTAGTAAGCCCTGAACCCCAGGAAGAGGAGGAGGAGGAGAGAGATCAATCTAACAGATCTCTCCTGGAGGAGAGATCCTAACCCTGGGCTCTCAGCAACAGTAACCACAACAGCAGCGGTGGCACTCCATGGTCTCCGGCTGTTGCGAGAGCCAAAGGGGCTGGCCAAGAACCCAGATGAGCTGCCTTGTATGCTTCTGGAAAGCATGCTGGAGACTGTATGAAAGAGCGGGGAAGTGTGTGAAAGAGATGGAGGGAAAGAATGGGGAAGGAGGAGTGTGTGAGGAGATTTCTTTATGAGAGAGGGCCTCGGTGCCACCAGCCCCATAGCGGGAGAGCATTGCCTTCCCCAGGTCAGTCTAGGCTGGAGCTGTCCTTACCGAGAAACGGCAGCCTGGCTTAGCAGCAGGAGCAGACAGGCAGCTTCATCTCCAACCACTGGACAGCAAAAGAGGCACCTTCTTCAAAGGCAGGGAATGGTATGTTGTAGCAGGTGACATCAACCTCCACTTCCCACCACATCTAAGTGAAGGACCTTCCCTGGGCCATGTGACAAAGGCAGGGGTCCCCACCCCCATGGTGCCCCTTCAAAAATGCTGCCAGGGGCACACCGCCTCTCCACCCCTCTGTCGCCCCGCCACTGCTTGAACTTCAGTTCCTAGAAACACTGGCCAGCATTGCCCATGGTGAGGGATTCTGGGAGGTGAAGCCTGAAGCATCTGGAAAACGAAAGGCTAACAATCCCTGGATTAAACTCTACTTGCATCTCAGACACCATCATGAGAACCTTCCATGAAGACAGATCTTCTGGCTGGTCCCAGTTCCACAACATGACACACACAAGAACACAAAGGAAGCCTCTCTCCTCACCTTTCTTATTTTTCAGGTAGAAAGAGAGCCCAGTGGCTGCAAAGACCAACTCCAGCACGATGCCCATGATCTCTGTCCGCATCTTGCTCCTGGCGGAGGCCAACTGAGCTTCTGCAGAAGAAAACAAAAGTTGTGAGAAAAAACAGGGACTCTGGGCCAGCCCAGATGGGTGGAAGAGTCCTTCACCCACAACTGCCCGATCTGCACATCAGATGATAAGGAAGTGGGTTGAGGGTGAAGACTACACAGAGGAAACACATATCTCATGGTCTGGAATATGAAAGCCCTGTGAAGAACAAGTTAGGGAGCTGGGCATCCTTAGCTTGGAGAAAAGAAGGCTGAAACAGAACGTCTTTAAATATCTGGAAGGAAGGATAAGATGGACCCAGCTTGTTTTCTGCTGCTCCAGAAACTAGGACAGGAACCAATGAATTCAACTGAGAAGAAAAGTGATTCCATGAGAACATTAGGAAGAAATTCTTGACAGTTAGAGCTGTCTAAGAGTGGAACAGACTGCCTGGGAGTGCGCAGACTCTCCTTCTTTGAAGATCTATAAACAGATGGGCATCTCTCTGGAGTGCTTGAGTTGTGTCCTCCTGCACAACAGGGGGTTGGACAGATGGCCTGTGGGATTCCTTCCAGCTCTAAGGTTCTATCTTTCCAAGTTTCTTACTCCACTCGATGGAGACAGGACTGGCAAAGCTGGCGTGCTTCACTGGCAAGCATAGATGTCTCCCTGCTCTGGCTTCGCTTCCAGAATCACATGGATCTGGTAAGTCCAGTCTCCGTTCTGGATGAGACCCGTGATCTTCACTCTAACCTTGTCTTCTTCCTCCCCATTCCTGAACCAGGAGATTTCAATCTTGGGAGGGAAGAAGCTGCCCACGAAGCAAATCAACAAAGTGTTGTGGGAGGAGTTGTAGTCTGTGGGGATGATCTTCAGCTGGAGTTGAACTGGAGAGGAAAGCAGAGAAAATGGGAGAAGGGTGTCAGAGTAGGGGTTCCAAAAGTAGTGGTGGACTATCCTACAAGCCTTCATTTGTTGCTGCAGGTAATTGTCCTTCAGGAGAGAAAGTGGGTGAGTGAGGAAGAAAAGCAGGGGAGGGGAGCCAGGGGAATTGCAAATGAATTGTAACAGAAGAGGAAGCTCTGATCTGGGGGATCTGAGTGGGATGCAAATGAACTTATTACTTTATCTGAAGTTATTTGGATACGTTATTATAAATTGGCATTTACAAATTCAGTAGGTCGTTATTTTTCTAGACATGTAGTGGTCTGTGGAATGGGGTGTGTGTGTGTAGGTATGTAGAAATGCTGAGTGTAACAGCAACAGCGGGAATATAATTGAATTAGTAGAGATCAGAGTCTTAGAGATCAAATAGTATTGTTTATTGCCTGGGGCAATAAATAGCATTTAACCAGCTTAGAGAAATAACATTTGGTTGTTCAGAGGGTGAGTTAGGAGGACTAGGCAATAAGATACAATGGTGGGAGTTAGAATTAGAATATCAAAGACCAAGGAGGAAATTCTAAAGATCAAAGTGACTGTAGAGAGGAGTAGTTTCAACAAAAGAAAACCAATTTGGCAATTAGGAAAGGGGATGTAAACCTGGAAGAATGTCAATGAGCATCAAGAATAGATGCTGATGTATTGTTGTGTTTTACTATGTAACACAATGGCTGAGGCAAGGTATGAACTCCAGCAACCTTTGTTTGACTAGCCTCTTGTGTTTCCAATAAACAACATGGAAATTGTACTTGTGTTTTCTTGAGCAACACAAAGTAGTGTTGGAGAAATCTCAGCATTCTCCCTCCCCCCATATTGTTTTTAGAACAAGTGGGTCGTAGCCACTTTGTTCCTGCATGCTAGATCTTCTCCATTTGCCTTTCTCTGTCTTTTATTGCATGATCATAAATACCTTTGGTTCTCAGGTGATCAGACCATGTGAGCCAAGACTGTGTTTGGGTCATCGGTCTTATAAAAGTTAAGACCCCTCCTTCCTCTCTCTCTCTGATCTCTTCCTTTTGTTCTCAATGGCTGCCTTTCTCTGAACTCTCCGCATGCTTCGAGTCTCCATCTAGTAAGATGGTGAGTTAAACCAAAGACTCTCCTATTCATTAGTTAGACAGGTAGCAGACTCTCAATACAGATGTAAATGAAGAGTCATTAGTAAAGTCTTCAGTCTTTTATTCAAAGCTACCTGTGTCTGTGTTTATTCCAGGGCCAATCTGAAGCCACAAGTCATTAGACAAAACTTTTAAACGCTTCTCTGTGTGACTCTGCTAAATGAAGGCTGGATCCTGATAGTTTCAGTCTGATTTTTTTAATTGTTCCCAACAAGTAGCAGTTCTTGACATTCATTCTTCAGTCGTTTAAACGAATAACCACTTATCTTGACTCACACCCAAATTTCTCCCAGAAGTTCCCTTACATCAAAAGCTGAAGAACAAGGGATGCTCAGGTGTGTGTTTTTGTTGTTTTTAAATTCAGAGCTAAGGAGTGTATACATTTTCAGAATTCAGCTCGAGAATCTAAATGTTGATGGTCTCTGGTTAGGACACTTTGGGCCTGACTGCTGTGTTTCCTTGCTTGAATGACTTTGGTGTATTACATTTGTTTTTGTTTTTTTAAAAAAAGGCTTTGGTAGAGTAAGACTTTTATCAAGGTCGGAAATCCCAGACCCATGAGCAAGTTTTCCAGCCCTTCACCAGCTCTCCTTTCAGCTGGATTGAAAAAAGAATCAAATGGTGGCGAGGGCAGGGAGAGAGAGAGGAAGGGCTCCAGGCCTTGCTGGGACCAAGCGGACCCCCTTGGTTTCCCACCCACAAGAACCTCCGCAGATGGAGTGGAGCCTTAAGGTGACCCACCTGGGCATCTCTGTGCATCCCCTCGGCACTTCACTTGTGAATTCTTTTGGCTGTAACTCCTAACCGGCTGGATTTTGAGTGATCGAAATATGGATGGACGTGTGGGCCAGGTGGGAGTGGAACTAAAGGACAGTATGTTTTTCTAAGTAATCGAGGTGTTTGGTGCCTCTGGAAGGCACTTGAGAAGAAAGGAGGGCTATGAATCTAGTTCTGAAGAAGAGGAAGCAACCAAGGGCCCACCCAGGGGAGAGTCCTGGCTCCTCTTCTCCTCAGGGAAACCACTCAGCCCAGCCCCTTCGCCACTCTGCAGGGAGGCTGCCTTTGCTAGGAGGACTCTCATCTGCCAGGCTCCTCCACAAGAGATGGAGGACTTCTTTCCTAACAGTGATCAGCTGGTTATTGGAGGAAATGCCTCGCTTGTTTAGGATGCTGGAACATTGAAATTTTACATCTGAGCTTAGACTTCCTAGGCAAGTTGACATTTTATTCATTTTGTAAACCTATCACACCAAGGATATGATTTTTTTTTTAAAAAAAAAACCATTTTCATGATTCCTAGTGTAGCGGGACACAGAGGCAGTGAGACCAGGAAGTAAGGAAAAAGAGTTTTATTTACAAGTTAATTTGCAAATTACAGCCGGGCTCCTTGGCTGGCCAATATGCGAAGGGCACCGAACTCAGTTAACAGAATGATTTTATAGCATTTCTGACACACAAAGACATTTCTCCTTGCCCCTCCTTCTCAGAGGTTTTGCTGTAGCCTTTACTTTCCCTTATCTTCCTAGTTTGTTTACATTCCAGAAAATGGGCTATAGAGTATCAGCAGTTGAGCACACTATGACCCCGTTCTTGCATTCGAGGCAGGAAATTCTACTAACTTTGTAATGGAGACAGGAGCTCTGCTGAGCCTTCACCGTTATCTTACTAGCAGAGCACAGCATCTTGCAAGAGAAACATACTCTGACTTGCCTGACACACACTTTTGGAGGATTTCTTTTAACACTTCTATAAGCATGTCCAGGGTCCTGAGGCTATCCAGACTGACCCTCCTTCTAGAGTGCCCTTCATTAGTTCTAGCTATAATGCTTTCATATTCAGATTAATTTCAGCTAAAGCATTGCTATAAAAACTGCCTCTCTGGAAAAAAAAAAGTCAAGAAAGCCCACATTCCTTCTTCCTAATTGATGCTGGCATAAAAATCAAAGTCTTCCCTTTTCACGCCTGGAGGGTTTGTTTTTGGCAGTAATTAATACTTAGGTGGAAACTTTGGTAATCCACGTTTCTCCACCCACCATTTTGTAGTTGCATGCCTTCAAGTTGTTTCTGACTTACGGAGACCCTAAGGCAGTGGTTCTCAACCTGTGGGTCCCCAGATGTTTGTGGACTTCAGCTCCCAGAAGCCCCAGCCACTATGGTCAATGCTCAGGGCTTCTGGGAGCTGAAGTCCAAAAGCATCTGGGGACCCACAGGTTGAGAACCACTGCCGGGTGATCCTATCATCATCATCATCAACGTTTGTTGATTAGTCAACTGACCATATCAACAGTGACCCTCTCATGGGGTTTCCTGGGGCTGAGAGTGTGTGATGTACCCAAGGTCACCCAGTGGGTTTCCATAGCGGAGCAAGGAAGGTTGTAGTCCAAAGTTCAGATCCCTGCAGCAAGCTGACCCTCTCCTTCCTCTTTCAAAAATTTTTGGGTGCAGCCCAGAAAAGTTACCCACCTCTTCCCCCTCCACCGCCCCCTCCTCTTAGTCCTCTCTGCCTCCCTTGTGCCTGAAGGAGGGGGAGAGCCTCGCCCTTCCTGCGGGAGGAGAAGTCCTGGGCGATCCGGGAGCGGCTCCGGCAGCTCTCCTTGTCCGCTTGTGGGTCGTACGGAAGGCCCTGCTCTGGGTTCGAGGCTCGGGCGTCGGGTCCCCGAGGGTTGTGATGGGCACGAAGCGGCCCAGGCCTCTGGCCCAGCGGACGAACTCCTGCCGGCCATAGGCGTCGCTGTTGGCGGGGCGCACCCCCAGAAGAGGCGGCCGCCCAGCCGGGGGTCCCCTCGCCTGACCTGTAGAGGACGTGCTCTGGGTGGGGAGTGGGGGATCCAAAGGCAGAGGGGAGGGGGCGCGCCTGCCTGGGGCCTTTCCCCTCCCCCCCCGGCCCAGTTCCGCCTGTGTGCCCTGGCGCCCAAGCACAGCCCCCCGCCCCCCAGGCTGAAGAGGGAGGTGGAGAAAGTTTTCTTCCAAGAGGGAAGAATCCAGTCCAGCCAGGTTTCTGGGCCTCATCTCTTGGACCCTCCTTCTCCAGCCCAGAGCTCCAAGAGTTGCAAAGCTACAAGCGGCAAGTGACTTTTAGAGAGATCTTGGAACCGAGAACATCCGTGGCCCTGTAGCGGGACACAGAGGCAGGAGACCAAGAAGTTAGGAAAAAGAATTTTTATTTTTAAGAAGCGGCCGGGCTGCTTGGCTGGCCAATAGTGCCAAGAGCCCCGAATTCAGTAAACAGAGTGATTTTATAGCATTTCTGACACACAAAGACATTTCTCCTTGCCCCTCCTTCTCTCCTTCTAGGATTGATGCCTTGCAAGTGTTTTTCACTCTCTTTGTCCCTGAGTTGTTTATATTTTAGAAATAGGGAACAGGGCAAAACACACAACTCAGTACGCTAAGCTTTGACCTTGCTTCTAGTACAGGACGACTCTACTAGTTCTGTTTAGCTCAGCACATAGCATTCTCTGTAATTCAGCAGAGCAGGCACACAGTTGAAGGATTTCTTCAAGCATTTCTATAAGCATGCCAGGGTCCTGAGGCTATCCAGACTGACCCTCCTCCACAGTCTACTTCAGCCCCAGTACCCCCTCGCCGAGAAGAGCCAATCAGCACCTCAGCCCCAGGAGCGTCATCAGTCGCTAGGCAGGTAATCCCGCAACCCTCTGGATGAGAGAGGCGGTAACCTCAGAGCTCCGAGGGAGAAATGGGGGCGGGGGTCCCTCCGCAAAGAGACCCTTTCCCGAGGAAACTCCCTCCCCGCCGAACACGCACCGCCTTGGCTTTGGATCCTCTGGGCCATTTTGGCCGGGGGAGGGGCTCTGGGGAGCAGGAAGGGGGAAGGAGCCCTCCCGAGCTCAGCAGCCCCCCCGGGCTCGGGGAGGGCAGGGCATTCAGGGCATCTCCCGGGGGGGTGGGGCTCCCCCGACAGACCCCCGGAGGCCTGATCCGGTGCTTCTCAGGTCGGGGCGCGAAATGGCCACCGGCGCCCCTTGCAGCTCTGGGAGGGCCCGATGGTTGGGTTCAAAAGAGTCACACAAACTGGAGGGGGCGGAAGGAAGGCGAGGAAAAAGAGGGAGAAAGCAAGAGGAGGAGACAGAACAGGTGGAAAGAAAAAGCCTCCTTCGCTGCCCCCTGGGGGGTAGGAAGGAGGAGGGGAGAGGGGAGGGGCCACCAAAGCAGTTTCCTCTTGTCCCCCCCCCAGATATTTGCTCACCAGGAGGCTCCACGGTGCCTTCCACCTCTAGGAGGAAAAAGACCCCCAGGGCCACCGCCACGGCCAGGAACACCCAAAGCCCATCGGAGGCAGAGACACCCCCCGCCCCATAATGGGGAACTTCGGGCTCATCGGCCCGGCCGCAACAAGGATACCTGCGGACCAAGCACCATCCCCTTGCCACGGGGAGCCAATCAGCGCCAGAGTCCCAGAAATGTCATCAGTCGCTAGGCAGAGAAGTTCAGAAACGCTCCTGATCACAGGGACGGCCTCCCCAGAGCAAACGAGGGAGAAATGGGAAAGGGGTCCTCTGGGCTGCCTACGCCAGGGGGAGGGTGGTCTTCCCCCCAGCCCAGAAGAGACTCCCTCTCTCCCTCCTCTGTAGGCCAGCCGCCCACCCCACAGTCCTTCTAATTCAGTGGTTCTCAACCTGTGGGTCCCCAGATGTTTTTGGACTTCAGCTCCCAGAAGCCCCAGCCACTATGGTCAATGATCAGGGCTTCTGGGAGCTGAAGTCCACGAACATCTGGGGACCCACAGGTTGAGTACCAGTGTATCTAATTGATGGCATCCCCCGGCCCTGCCTCCTCTGGCCAACGTTTCCCCCTCTGTTCTCCTTCCTGATGTGGATCATAAGACGGGGGAGGGGTGTCATGTTGTGTTTGGTTCCACCCCTGGAAGCCCAGCAAGAAGGGGTGTGTTAAGATACACACACACCGTGGTTTTTCTTGCGTCTCACCCAGTCTGTCCCGCGGAGGGGTGCTCAGAGGTTGCGTTGTTTTAGTCCACTCGGGGTGTGTGCGTGTTCCAGGCCCTTCTCTGGAAGGGGGACTCCCTCCACCCCCACAGAAAGGTACAGACCTGCGTGTGCCATTTCGCAGCCTGGGGCCGCTCCCTTTGTGCGGGGGTGGGGAGCTACTGAGTGTGTGTGTGTCCATGTGGCTTCTGTAGCGGGAACATAGAGGCAGTGAGACCTCCAAGGTAAGGAAAAAGAGTTTATTAAAAGAAACGGCCGGGCTGCTTGACTGGAAAGTGTCAAGAGCCCCGAGTACAGTTTGCAAAGTGATTTTATAGCATTTCTGACACACAAAGACATTTCCTTTTGCCCCTCCTTCACAGAGGTTTTGCTGCAGCTTTCACTTTCCCCCTTATCTCTCAAGTTGTTTACATTTCAGAAAATGGTTTACAAAACATCTCAGGCAACGATGCACACCGTGACCTAACCTTGTATAGGATACAGGAACTCTGCTGAGCCTTGCTGGCGCAGCATATTGCGAAACACTCTGACTTGCCACACACTTTTGGAGGATTTCTTTTAACACTTTTATAGAGTCTTAAGGCTACCTAGACTGACCCTCCTTCAAAGTCCGCTTCAGCTTCAAGTCGCCTGCAGATTTTTTCAGAGAAATTTTTTCAGAGCTTTTTCTTAAGCAAAGAGTCCTCAGAGGGGGTTCCGCCACTTTCTTCCTCTGAAATAGAGCCTATAGCACCCGATCTTCATTTGCAGTCTCCCATCCAATGACTAACCAGGGCCGACCCAGCTTAGGTTCCAAAATCAGAGGGGATGGGATGGGATGGGACGGGATGGTGCCTTTAGGGCATTTGGGAGGAGCAGAATTCTTTTTTTCTGGGGGGCAACGCCCTTATTTGGTTTGCGCTCCCCTTCCCAGCTGCACCTCTGCCTTTGCGCACCCGGATCCGGAGCGGGGGATTGAGGACCACAGCCCGTCGCGGAGGGGGAGGAAGGGGACTGCGCCCCTCTGCCTGCGAAGGAGAAGCCCCTTCCGCCGCCCGCTCTCCCGCTGCGCTGCCTTCTCTCTTCCCCGGAGTCTGGCCTGGGAAGTTTCGCCCAGCAACAGCTGCGTCAACACCAGCCCCTTTTTTCTCATTGGCTGAGCTCATTCTCCGGCCGCTTTTCTGTCTTTTCCGTGGGGATTCTGGCGCAGAGAAATCTCTCCTGGCACCAGCGGCATCATAATGAGCCTTTTTTTAATTGGCTAGGAGACAGGCACCACTTCCATTCAACTTCCACGCCCAGCGCAACCCAAGCGGCGGAAGCGGAGCCCCTCCCTCCTTCTCCTCCATTTGCCGGAGGCCGGAGCCCCGAAAGGCAAGAAGAGGCATCGAGGGGTGTGGGGACGCAGGCCCCAGGTCCCAAGCAAGGAGCAGAGCAACCCAGAGAATCCTAGAGTTGGAAGGGACCACGAGGTCATCTAGACCAGCCCTGCTCTGCCAGGACAACGGGGGAGTCGGGGGTCGGTGCATGGAGGGGATACCCAGGGCCCCCTAGCTCTCTGCCCAGTTCCAGAGTTTAGAGTTCTTGCTTCAAGAAAGGGAAAGGATTTCACCAGGCAGTGATTCCACCTCAAAAGCACTCGTTCGCCTGGGAAATCTGGCGCCTGTGGAACTCCCTGCCCTTTGAAGAAGCTCCCTAATCGAAGAGTCATCACACCTGAGATCTTCTTCCTTGAGTAGTTCCTTTTTGGAACATGAATTTCAGCAACAACTGGAAGCCTTGGTTCAGTTAGAAGGTTGGAATTAAGGAGTTACAGTCCAACTCTGGTCCTCAGTGTTCTCCCTTGCTCTCTGTTTTTGTTTTTTGTTTTGGTTTTTTTTGCTACATGAAGTGATGCTCTTCAAAAGAAAGAAAGGATGGCATTTCCCCCTGGTTCCCCCAGTGGCATATTTTTAATTGGGTCCTCCAAATGTGTCTTTGTTGGGGGGTAGCTCTTCTATTGCTTTTGTGTGCTGAGCTACAGCTGGTCACAGGTATTCTCAAGCCTTCATTGGATTCCATCCCTGCTCTGAAAGAAGCTTTCTTGGTGGTCCATAGAGGCAGCTGGTGGTCTGCTGCAGAGGAAAGCATAATTGCCCTTGGGCTGAGGTACCCAGCATCCCCTCACAGCCTGTGGTGGTAGAATCGGGGCACTAGACAACAGCTTGCACCCAGACTGTCCCTGGGCCAAGATTCCTATGGATGGCTGATTGGGGGCCCTGAGCTGGGATGCTCCAGGGACACAACCCAAGAAGATGGACTCCCAAGAGAATGTCTGACCAAAGGAAAACCAAGGAAACTGAGCTGCGCAGGTGCAACCTACCTCCTGCCTTCACAGCTGTGAGAACGCAGGTTCCTCCCTGCTCCATTCCTAGTCAATGTGCTCCTGGCCTCAAAGGACTCAGCTTAAGGGAAACTGTTTTCCAGGCACAACTGGGCACATAGGGACCTTTCTTGGACACCTGCTGACACTTGGGGGCAATGGTCATAAGGACCCCTCTGATTTGTGCCACAGGCCACGCTCCCCAGCCTGGAACTTGACAGATGTGTTGGATTGCAACCCCCTGAAGCCTGACTGGGAGCTGCAGATGTTGGGAATTGTAGTGCAGTGCATCTGGAAAGGGTCAGACTGAGGGCTGTCCTAAAGCACAGGAGCTTAGTAACCTGTTCAGTTATGCTTAGTCACTGCTCTGCCTCCCACCCCCCAGTTCTTCCTCATCCCACCCCCACTTGCATCCTATTAAGTCACCCTTCAGTCACAGTGGATACTTGTCCAGATTGGAAAAAGGGATTGAGGAGTGATGTCTTTGTTCTTGTGATAACACACTGAAGCAGCTCCATAAGTCACTCCTCAGAGGGCTTTATGGTTTCCAGACCTTTGACCATTCTGGTCACCCTCCTTAACAATTGTGTGAAGTAATAATGCAGGGGTAACATTGAAAATTCACTGAAAAACATGACAAGCTTCTTAAGGATTGGGATATCATTATTTTATGTTTTAGGAACATTTGGAAAAATTTAATGATGGCTAACTTTGAATTTTGAATATATAATAACTCTATGTAATTGTACTAGTATTTATAACAGAATAATGATTTTAGTAGATTCTGCACTCCATAGCTATAACAAGACGATTTAGATAAGTTACTATACAACTAGAGTTATCACCATACCAGGTTCAGGAGGAAGTTTAAGAATTGAGTAGGAAGAAATGAATGTTCTTGATTTTTTAAAATGTGTTGGATGTGTTTGAAGGTTATTTTTGTATTCTGTATTTCTTTATGTATTACATTGTTATGTATTTTCCTGTTGTTGTCTTTTTTAAAAAATAAATTTATATAAAAATAAATAATTTCCTCTTTCTTCTTTAATCTGGGAGGAAGGAGAATGATCAGTTTAACTTATTCTTAAATCACTTAGAAGCCAGGTCATAAGTTCATTCCACAGAAGGTCTCCCTCCGACGAGAGTTTTGGCCACTGTTTGAGTTCCAATAATGAGTTAAATAATCATGGAACACTTCTTTGCACCCAGTCTCATGGACCTGAGTGACAAAATGTGTGGCTTTCGAATTCTGACCAAGGATCTTGCGGGCAGGGGACACAGAGGAGACACCTCAAGGGGGACAAGGAGGATTGTGTCCAGAAGAACACTAACTCAGCTGTCAGCCTTTTCCAGTTGCCCCTTCTCCAACTGGGTACCCCAAAGACCCCCTGAGCTGGGCCCCACAACGTGCTAAGCTGCTTTGTGGACCAGTTGTTGGAATTGTTCAGAAACTCAGCAGCAGCCATCATCCACAGACGCATGGTCAGACCAAGTGCGTCAATCAAACTCTGGAACAATACCTTCGCTGCTTTATTAATTCCAACCGAAACAACTGGGCACTCTTCACTGAATTTGCCTACAATTCAGCCGTTCACTCCTCAACTGGAAAAACTCTCTTCGAAATTGTCTACGGCACAGGCCTCAAGCAGTTCCCACCTCTCTCTCAAAGAAAACAACACTAACTTTCCCCCGTCAGTCGCCAACTGGGCTCAAAAGATCTCTCAGAACTGGGGCACTGTCAGCTCTTCACTTGAAGCTTCTAAAGCCTCCCACAAACACTTTGCTGATAGGAAAAGACAATGCAACCCTAACTACAAGCCAGGATACTTTGTTTACCTCTCCACAAAACATTTGACCTCTGACGGGCCCTCGCAAGAAACTCTCCCCTAAATACATTGGTCCTTTCCCCATCAAACGGGCCATTAGTGAAGTCAGTTTTGAACTTTCCCTACCTCCAACTTATAAACTTATCCACCCTGTTTTTCACTGCAGCTTGCTCAAGCCGGCCCCTTTGCAGACTTCTTCACGGAGTGACAGCAACCTCTAGAACCACCAATGGATAAATCCAAGTCACCATGACTACCAACCCCTCTAAATGCCTAAATCATTCACCTCTACTATTATTTTTCCTGTTTAATGTTTTATTATTGTCTTGCTCATCCACTAACACTCCTTCATTTTGCTAATCCAGACATCGCTTCATATAACCTTCTTGCATTTTTTTTTTCAGGATGGGCAGGATGTCGGGATGCTCTCTGTATTAAAGTAATGGGATGTATAGTCTATCATAAGAGGCAGCTTGCTTGTAAGCAAGAAGACTAGATATCAGAGACCGTTAGATAAACATTTGCTAGGAATGTACTGATAAGGGCTGCCTGGTTCTCACTGCTTCAAGGTCTCTTGGAAAAGCAAGCTTGTGATACATCCTCCTCCCTAAAGTCTTGTACAATGTACCTCACTCCAAATAAATAATGTTTATGCACTGTAGTATCTGCGTGCGTGGATTCAGTTCCTGACAGTTTAGCTTGGAGAAGAGAAGGTTAAGAGGGGATGTGATGGTCATGCTTAAATATTTGAAGGGATGTCATATGGAAGATGGAGCAAGCTTGTTTTCTGCTGCTTCAAAGATGGGGACATGGAGATAAGGACATGGACCTCATTTAGAGGTCCATCTAAAAATTAGGAAGAACTTCCTGATGGTAAGACTGCTTTGGCAGTAGAATGTGCTGCTGCCTCGATGAAGTGTGGTGGAGTCTCCTTCTTTGGAGGAGTCCTGTCTGCCTGCCCAAGGATTAATATCTGCTGTGGGGAGCACTCCTCCATGGCCCACCAGTGAAGTTAAACGCTGTGTTGGGACATGGAAACCCAGCTCCAGAATGCCTTCCCTGCGGAGGCCTGAGTGGCACCAGCATGCTTGTCATCTTGCTGCTGATTTAAAATGTGGCTCTGGGCCTTCTTGATTCAACCCAAGCCTGTTATTTATAATTTTTAAAACACTTAAAAAGACAAATGTAATCTTTTTTTTAGCTCATTGTCTTGTTTAACATGGTTTTAGCTTCTTTATACTTTATACTTCCTTGCTGTTTTTAACCTGTCTCATTGCTCTTTGTGAGTAATTTTAAATTTTTTTTTAGAAATTCAAAGGTAAAATGTAGAGAGAGCCAGTGTATTGTAGTGGTTTGCCATTGGAGACCACGGTTCAATTTCTGGTTTGGCCATGGAAACCCTCTGGATGACCTTGCGTGTGGTACATGCTCTCGGCCCCAGAAAATCCTGTGATAAATTCGCCTGAGGATCTCCATAAGTCGGAAATGAATTGAAGGCACACAGCAACCACAGCAGTGTGTTGTAGTGATTTGAGCATTGGACTACGATCTTGGAGACCAGGGTTCAATTCCCCACTCAGCTGTGGAAACCCACTGGGTGACCTTGGATGTGTCACACACTCTCAGCCCCCAAAAAGCCCCATGCTAGGGTTGCCATCAGTCAGAAATGACTTGAAGGCACACAACAACAACAATAAATATTTTGTAATAGTCCATCACTCAAACCGCTACCCATGCTGACTCTAACTCAAATAAACCAGGGTGGTTGGCCAGGAGGGTCCATGTTTGTCTCTGATTTTGGGGGTCTGTGTGGCTTGGTCTCAGTCTTCCAGTTTTCAGCCCCTCTTTATCTCTCTTTCCCCCACTCCCAGCTTCCTCCTCCAATTCGCTGTGCTATTTTGTTACCATGAGGGAGTCCAGCAGTATCCCACTGAAGTTGTGCTGCTGATCTACCTGGATGACAAGCCCATGCACTACTATGAGAACAGGATCAGGCAGGTGGTCTCCTGCATCCATTGGATCAAGAAGTTGGAGAAGCACAATTTGGATTTCTGGCAAAACAAACCAACAAACAAAAAAAACCTGGGTTGCAATGCAGGACATGGACTTGAGTCTCTGGGTTGATCTGGAGACCATTAAGAATCATCACATGCCCAGCTCAGGTGCACGCAGGAGCAGCATGCCCGTGGATCCTCTTCCACATTCATCCTTCCATGAGGAAAGTGGGGTAGAAGGAGGAAAGGAAGAATGGTTTGCTCATAGAAGGGTACAGTTGGAAAGGATCCCTCAAAGGCCATCTAGTCTCACCCATAATGCTTCCTGCAGTCTATTCCACTGTTGAACAACTATTACTATCAAGACAGGAGCAGAGAGTCCATATCGAGGGAAGTAGTCATGCTGCTCAGTCTGAGTCAGCAGTGTAATGCAGCAGCTAAAAACAACAATGTGATTCCAAGCTGCTTCAGTAGAAGTAGACTGTCTAGGTCGAGGGAAGTCATAGTCCCACTCTATTCTATTCAGGTCAGCCCCCGCCTGGAGGGAACTTGTGTCCAGTTCTGGGCACCACAGTTCAGGAAGGATGTGGACAAGCTGGAAGGTGTCCAGAGGAGAGCAAGCCAAATGGTCAAAGGCCTGGAAACCATGAAGCCCTCTGAGGAGCAGCTGAGGGAGCTGGGGACGTTTAGCCTGGAGAAGACAAGGTTGAAAGAGGACATGATAGCCATGTTAGCCATGAAGTTAAATATTTGAAAGAGTGTCGTATGGAAGCTGGGGGAAAATTGTTTTATGCTGTTCCAGAGACTAGGACATGAAGCATGGATTCAAATGACAGGGAAAGAGATTCCACCTAAACCTTAGGAAGGACTTCTTGAAGGTAAGAGCAGTTTGAGAATAGAATCTGTTGCTGCCTGCAAGTGTGTTGGAGCCTCCTCCATTGGAGAATTTTAAATGGAGGCAGAGTGGCCATCTGTCAGAGGAAGTGCTTTCCCCGTGTCTTCCTGCCTGGCAGAGGGGGATTGAACTGGATGGCCCTTGGGGGTCTCTTCTCACTCTGTGATCTTTTGTAGTGTGCCCCACTCCTATTTCTGCTGCTGGACGCTCTTACCTGTAAGTTTTCCAGCTCCTTGTCCTCTGCCTGCCTCCAAAGAAAGCGCCTATGATTCCTGTTTTTTGTTCCTCCTCTCTTTAAAGGACTGTCACTGTGCAGCTGGATTGTGGCTGTGAAAAGCAGGAAAGATCGGCAGAAAAGCAGCCACTGCTGCTTTGGCTGTTAATGTTACGCTGCCAGATCCCTGCCCAAAGGGTTAAGTGTCTTGTTCCTCTGCTGCGCTTGTAGTCATGGTAACTGGTGTGATAAGAAGTGCCTGGTATGTCTCACAGTTCCCATGGGAAACTAACGGGTTGTTTGGAAAACAAACCGACTACCTGGGCTTTCCCACAGTTTGCTAACTTTTACTTAGTTTTACTCCCTGTTCTGCTTGCTTGTTATTCCCAGTCTTCCCAGTCTGCTTCTCTGTCATGCTGTAGAGGCGCAGAAAATGGATTTCACCCAGCTTTGCCTTTTTATGTACTCAAGCTGCAGTAAAGTTTAGTTTAGTTTATTTTTGGCCTCTTCTCTGGTTTTTAAACCTGTGCGGTTTTTCGTCTGCCTGTTTTGAAGCACTGGCGTTCTGTGGGTGATGCTGGCGTTCAGCATGCCCCCTGGAGCCCCCCAACATTGGCTTCAACAGGAAAGATTTCCTAATCTTCAACACCGAGCATGCCAACTGGATGGAAGTTGATCCCGAGGCCCAAGAAGTCAGGATCAAGCAGAATACTGAGGTTGACTGCAACCAAGCCCTGAAGCAAATGCTCTTGCCTGGCCGCTCTCTTTCTACAGTTCCTCTACTGAAGGAGATGAATGAGGTTAGGATGCTGGGATTGACAGTAAGGGAAAGTGCTAACTTCCTTTTTCTGCAAAGGCTGCAGGCTGGGGATAATAGGTGTGAATTGCTCCCCCTTCAGTAAGTGAAAGTGCTAATTGTGTGTATTAGCTCTCTGCAAACCAGCAGATGCAACCTTGAAAGCTGCTCTCCAAAAGGCTCGCGTTGTACTTCTATCTAAGAATGGCTGAGAGAATGTCAGGAGGATCGGTTGGCCATGAGCTATAACTTGTATCATTTTCTAAACTAACTCTTTGTTCTCTTCTGTGCACGCATGTGCTAAGTTAATGATGTAATGGAAAGTTAACCAAAGATCTTTTTCTTCTGTGATGGGCTGGCTAAATGAATGATTGATTGCTGACATGGTAGACCAAAGGTATATAGTGATGCTACCTTAATTAATCAGGACGACAGTTCTGGGAATAGCTGTCGTCCTTGCGCAAGTGATTGGAAAATAAAGGCTTTTTGATTTTTCCCTGAAAACCTGGTCTTCGTCTCTTTTCCGGCCACAACACTACTACTTCCACACAGCCCCTCTCCACAAAGAGCTGGTGCATAAGAGTCAGAAGCTCCTTCTTCTCATTGCCTGCTGCTGGCACGGTCATGTTCTGCTTGCCAGTATAGAAGATGTTTACAGGACAGGAAAGGGAAATGTCATGAAGTTATTAAATTCTTAAAGGGGTTCTTAAAAGCAAAAGCTTTCCATATTTCAGATTTTGGGGGCTTTAGGGCACCTTCCTTTTTTACAATAGCCTTGCAGCTCGTTCATTTGCTACTTGTGTTGTGTATGAGAAGCAAGGCTGGAGAGAAACTGACTGTCTATAAAACTGCGGGAATCTAAGCATAGCACTCAGCCCTAATCCATGCCTCCCGCCATTAATCTCCTTGGTTTGGGAGACTGAGCCTTTCTGGTAGGGAAGGATATGAAGCACAACTCAAGACAGTCACCACCACAGGAAAGGAAAAGAAAGTGATATCTGGGGGGGGACATGACTGAGATTCTCGGCTGCTGATGTTTTGGGTTTGGCTTCTTGTTGGTTCAATATCTCTGTTCTTCTGGCCTACAACTCCCCAGTTACTCCTCCTTCTTCCAGTGTTCCTACTGTTTTCCTTGGCTGCAGACCTGTGGCATCCCTTCTTCAGTGACAAAGCTGAACGGATTGTGATCAAGGCTTCAAAAGACCTTAAGAAGAAAGAGGGACTGATATTCATCTTCTAATCATGGACTTTGGATGGTTTCCAAAGACCCACCATCAAGGACTCCACCCAGAGACCCTGTGTCCCTCTTCTCCTCTCTTACTTTACCTTGGTCCCTCTTTCACCTTTCTTTCCATTTGAACATCTTTTCCTTTCTCGGCTCACAAGGGAGACTATTTCATGTGTTCCTCTTTCCTATTAAAGCTTTTCTGTCAGCATCGAAATGTTCTCAGGCTGCTGGGATTGTGTTCCCTGTCTTTTGAATTTTGGAGGTACTTTTTTTTTCTGGTGTTATGATCTGATCTATACCAATGGTGTGGACACACACACACTTGGTTATGAGGGGTTTAGTCTAAAGCAGTGGTTCTCAACCTGTGGGTCCCCAGATGTTCGTGGACTTCAGCTCCCAGAAGCCCCAGCCACTATGATCAATGCTCAGGGCTTCTGGGAGCTGAAGTCCATGAACATCTGGGGACCCACAGGTTGAGAACCACTGGTCTAAAGCAATACATCTGTGGTTGTTCAGCAGACAGACGTATCTTTTCCAAGCTCTGACACAGTGAGTTCCCACTGATCTCTGCTGCTGCTGCCCAGATGAGGGCGAGGCTTCTGGGCATCGCTGGAGGGTCTGAGAAGAGGAGGTGGGGAAAGGGCCTAGTGGCCCAGTGGTCACAGAGAGGCAGTCATTGGGGGGGGGTCCAAGAGGAGAAGGAAAGGCGGCAGAGAGAGACAGAGAGTTTATCCTGCTCAGTCCTTGAAGGGTTAAGAAAGCAGAGCTTTCAGCTTCGTAGAGAGGCAGGAAATGTTCAGAAAAAGCTGCTTTCACGAAGGGGAGGGGGGAGCCCTTCTCTTTTGTTCCCTTGGCCAGGAGGAAGAGGAGGAGGAAGAGAAGAAGGCCCAGTGAGTGGAGCAGGCAGGAGGGAAGGAGGTATGGGGATAGCACTGGAGGGGAGGGGGAGGGGGAGGGGGAAGGGGAGGGGGCAGGGGCACCCTAAATTCTGGTAGGTGGGGGGAGGAGAAAAGCCCCCCTTGTCATGGCTGGGAAGCTTCCTGATTCTTGCTGTCTCCTTTGGAAAGGAAGACCCCCCCTTCCCTCCCCAGTCATCCAGACCCTCCTTCCACTGGGAAAGCCGCCTCCCCTCCTTCCCCCTCTCAAAAGCGGCCCACAACAATGGGGGGAGTGCAGGGGGAGACCCTGGATCTGTGACCAGGGATGTGGGAAAGGATAGATAGAAAGGATAGCCCCCTGCCCATCACACGTTCCTTGCCCCTGGAGATTTCGCGGCTGACAGCTGGCGTCTGCAGGGACGCAGACGGCTCTTCCTCCCCTGCAGCGGGAGGCCACAGAGAGGGCCACCGTGACCGGTAGCCCCCGGTAGCCTTGCCCTCGATGCCCTTCCCAGCATCTCCAGGCTTCCGCTGACATGCAGGAGAAATAGAGGATTTGTGTTGTCTGGGTGGGGGATTGAGAGAACAACAAACCTGGGATTGGAAACATCTCTGTCTGCAACCAGGGGCAGTGCTATTGTGAATCTCAAACTGGTTTGGGGAGGATGAGTTTGGTGGTGGAAAACAGCCAGTTGGTGAATGGAAAACAAGGCCTCTGTGTAATCTTGAGAGGAGCTCTGGGGGGCAGACAGAGTCCTGACTCCCCATCCCTTTTAATCTTCACCACAACCTAGTGAAAGAGGCAGGGAGCCGGCCCAAGATCTCCTCAGCCTAATTATGTGAACACCCAAAATGCAGACAGGCCCCTATGGATAAATGGACATGTTAATTCTCTCTGTCCTGCACAGATTTCCTCTGAATGTCTGGGAAATTGCAGGAAAGAGATCTTTTATTTGGAATTTTATCAAAATCTGCTTGGCAGAGGAAATGAGGGGGGTTCGGAAGAACGATCAGGGATTAGCAATGCTTGTGAATATCAGTATTTATCAAAATTTGGTGCTTCAAAGTAACGTGTAATGAAAGAAACAGGAGTGACTGAAGGAGTTTGTTTCTTCTGACTTTGCCGTCCCCACTCCCAGTCCTGCCTAGGGTAGACCCATTGAAGTCAATGAACAAATGTAGTCATGTGGGTACGACTGAGTCAAAATCCAACCTTTAGGCTGAAATGATCAAAACTTCCAGGGAGTCAGTCCCCAGAAACCATCTGAGAAACATCCCTCACAGAGTGAAAAATAACTCCTGACAGTAACGTAGCAAAGGATTTCCCGCTGCTCGTTTTGTTTTGTTTTAAAATTGTTTTGAACAGACCCGTGAAAATCAAAGAGATGATCTAAGCATGATTAGTGTAAGTCTCCTTCTTTTCACCAGGAATGACTAAATCTAGATCCAGTCTTTAGGAGGCATTTTCCTGAGAGTAAATCCACACAGTTCTCTTTGCCATTCAGATGCTCCAGGGATTTTGGTCATTCTCATAGCTCTCACTAAACTGAAACAGACCGTAAAGGAAGATAGAAAACTGGGAAGCATTTATGTCTGCCAGGACTGGGTAATTTCAGTGGGCTGGGGGGCAGCTTTCTGCCCTGGGATTCTCCAGTGAGCAGACAGATTTCTTGAAAGGAAAAACAGACACACCAAAGAATCATAGAGTTGGAAGAGACCACAGGGGCCATCCAGTCCAACCCCCCACAATGCAGGAACACACATCAAAGGACTCCCAACACATGGCCATCCAGCCTCTGCCCAAAAACCTCCAAAGAAGGAGACTCCACCACACTCCCAGACAGCATATTCCACTGCCGAACAGCTTTGACCATCAGGAAGTTCTTCCTGAGGTTTAAGAGGAATCTCTTTTCCTGCAATTTGAATCCATTGCTCCTTGTTCTAGTCTCTGGAGTAGCAGAAAACAAGCCTGCTCCCTCCTCGACATGACATCCCTACAAATATTTAAACTTCGCTATCATGTCCCCCCTTAACTTTCTCTTCTGCAGACTAAACATACCCAGCTCCCTAAGCTGCTCCTCGTAGGGTATGGTTTCCAGACCCTTCACCATTTTGGTTGCCTTCCTCTGGACATGCTCCACCTTGTCGATATCCTCCTTGAATTGACGTGCCCAGAACTGGACACAGTATTCCAAATTCCAAATTCTAACCAAAGCAGAATAGAGTGGTACCATTACCTCCTTCAATCTAGACGCCATACTCCTACTGATGCAACCAAGGATCACGTTGGCTTTTTTGGCTGCCACATCACACTACTGACTCATGTTCAGCTTGTGGTCCGCCAAGACTCCTAGATCCCTTTCACACATATTGTTATCTAGCCATGTGTCCCCCATCCTATATTTGTGCATTCCTTTTTTTTTTTGGCCAAAGTGTAGGACTTTACATTTCTCTCTATTGAAATTCATTTTGTTAACTTTGGCCTAGCTCTCCAATCTGCCAAGGTCATTTTGAATTTTGATCCTGTCCTCTGGGGAATTAGCAATCCCTCCCAATTTGGTATCATCTGCAAATTTGATCAGTGTGCTCTCCACTCCTTCGTCCAAGTCATTGATGAAGATGTTGAATAGCACTGGTCCCAGGACAGAACCCTGTGGCACCCCACTAGTCACTTCTCGCCAGGAAGAAGACAAGCCATTGGTGAGCACCCTTTGGGTTCGGTCAGTCAACCAATTCGTAATCCACCTGACAGTAGCCATGTCCAGCCCACATTTTGCTAGCTTCTTTGCAAGAATGTCATGGGGAACTTGATCAAAGGCCATACTGAAATCAAGATGTGCTATATCCACAGCATTCTCTTCGTCTACCAAGCTTGTAAGTCTATCATAAAAAAAGATAAAATTAGTCTGGCATGTCTTGTTTATAAGAAACCCATGTTGACTTTTAGTGATTATGGCATTGTTTTCTAAGTAATTACAAACTGACTGTTTAATGATTTGCTCTAGGATCTTTCCAAGTATTGATGTCAGGCTGACTGGCAATAATTATTTGCTTCCTTTTTTCTTTTTCTTTTTTTTCCTTTTTGAAGATGGGAACAACATTTGCCCTCTTTCAGTCTGCTGGGATTTTAGAAAGCCAAAGGTAGAAAGAAGTCTATTTCTGGTTTTGTGAAATGGATGCAGGGGATCCCTATGGCCTGTTTGAAAGACAAATTGCTACTTCTGAAGGCTCCCATGAGAGGGAATACCTTTTTTTCCCCCTGCGCAAGACCCTGAGAATCTGGGAGGGCTGAGAAAAGAGCCTTGAGAGACTACCTAAAGCCTCCTGTCTGCACTTTGCCCACCCCTGCTAGATCTGGTCCCTTTACAAGTCCCCCAAAACACACAACAACTTTTGTTAATTAAACCTTTAAAGACAAATGAGAGGAACAGATTAAGGTTTTCCGAACAGCTGTCTCTCCCAAAGCCTGCACCATGACTCAGCAATGTGTAGGACAAGCTCAGCAATGTGTAGGACAAGTTCCCCAGTTGTCTCTTTCCTTTTTTCAACTGGGAGCAGTGTCTGTCTGTGAGAAGCGATGATTTGTTATTAATAAAGTGTTATTTCCCCTTCTTTCAGCTCCTGGTCTACCTTGAGGAGGTGGCTGTGTAATTTCTGCATGGGAGAGTGGAATCTCCTGGATCCAGGCCAGTTATGCTGGAGGATGATGAGAAGGTGGCCTCTCTGAGTAAGGACCCCTTTTGCCTTTGTTGATAAGATAAGATACTGAAGGAATGAATTCAACTTCTTGGTATTTCTTTTTCTATTCTTGTCAAGGAAAACGGGGTGTCAGCTGTGAAAGAAGCTGAACCCACAAGCAGGCTGGGTTGCAAGGCACTGCAAAGCCCCATCTTCAAGCCAGGGTAAATAAAGCCAGCACACAGCTTTCAGAGTCTAAGTACTAAAAAGCTTTATTGAAAGCATGTTGAAAAAACTACAAGACAATTCAAGGCATGGTTCAACAAGCAAAGCTCAAAGTCAAGTTAAACAAGGCTTTCTCAGACAGCATATTATGTAGGCAAAAATACATGGGATAATCATGGGAACACTGCTGTGTTCCTGTGTGAAACCGGACGACAGGCAAAGACATAACAAGCTCATATCTTACAGGCTACTTTCTCAGGCTGCAGAACTCTCGCCTCAGCCCAGCTGCCTGACTTTGACTAGGGTGAGACACAGAGTTATTTACAACTTTGTATTGCTATAGCAGCGCAGTGAACCAGTTAACTCTTTCCTACTGCAGCCAGCTGTGACTGCTAGACCCAGCATTCTTTAACAATTCTTGAGATACTGGTGCAGAAATGGAATGCCAGACTATGCCCCCTGGGTCACATTGCAACAGACCTGGCTTTATCTGAAGCTGGATTTTAAGTATAAAACGTTGTATTTGCCAGGTTCAAAGTTTGCAGAGTTTCACTGGATGTGAGTGCAGCTAAGAAAGCAGAGAAGTCCACTTCCCAGGGAGACAGGAAATGTTCAGCTTTCAGGAGGTGGAAAAAGAGCCCCCACTTTTCCATTTCTGGAAGGGGAAACAAGGATGTGTGGGGAGAAAGACATTTCCCAGGAGTTCCTTGGAGGAGGAGGAGGAGGAGGGGAGAAAGAGTATCTTAGTGGGTGGAGCAGGCAGGAGAGAGGAGATAAAGGGGGAACATTTGTGAGTAATAATTCTGTGGAGGGAGGAGAACTTCAAGTTTTGCTTTTGGGGAGAATAGGAGGAGGTGGGAAGGAGCTCCTTCTGGGGAACAGGTTGAGGAGGTCCTGATTTGTGCAGAGGAAAGGAACCCTCTCCATATTCGCAAAACTTCTGTACCCCCCTGTAACTGCCTTGTTTCCCTCACTTGCTCTCTTGGGTCATCCAGTCCCTGTGGAGCCCATGATGGGGTTGTGGAGTAGAGTCCCTTGCAATTGGGGAAGGGTACAGTGTGGGGATAAATCCACTATTAGTTTGAGCTGAGAGGTGCTGCAGGGGGAAGATGTGGAAGGGGGTGAAACTGACCAAGCTCCTCTTTACCTGCTGTGTCTTTGAGTCCAGAAGCAGAGGATGGAAGGAAGGAATCAAGAGATAGATAAAATATGGGGGCCTCCTTTCCAATCTCTGCCTTCAGATGGGCATCCTTGGGACAGGGGAGAAGGGGCCTTTTCACCTCCAGCACTTTTCATGGGAGCTTGTTTCAACTCTCTGCAGTCAGAGGCAAAGGAAGAAAAACTTTGCAAGATGTAAGGTTAGACCATTAAAGTTAAATTAATGAATGCAAGAGCATTAGAAAAGCCAAGCTGGATCTACTCCCAGTTTCTGTTCCCAGATGGAGCCCATCCACATCTCTCTCCAGAGGGAAGCCTTGGGTGGGAGAATGATATCACACACACACATCTCACTCTTCCCCCACAGCTGGAGTAGAGAGGGGTCCTTGTTTCTGACCCTGGCATGGAAGCTGTAGAGAGCCATCATGACCACTAGCCCTGGGTAGCTGGACCTCTGATCTTTCCAGCATCTATAGGCCACATCAGGTGGGCAAGAAATCAGAGACATAAAGGCTTGGTTTCTGTCAAGGTTGGAGGTTTGTCAAGAGAAAGAGGAGCCTAGAATTGAAAATCTCTCTGAAACCATAGACAGTGATCTTGTGACTCTCAAACTAATTTTGTGAAGATGGATTTTGAAAGGTAAAGCCAGTTGGGAAAATGGAGGCGGGTCGGGTGGGATAGAGGAGAGAAGCCCTCAAAGCAAATATGGAGTGGGGTTCTGGGAGGCACATGGGGTCCTGAACCCCTCCCCCTTTATTCTCATGATCAAACAGCATGGTTGAGAGGGAGCTAGTCCATGATGAGCTTAAACTAATCTTGTGAATACACCAAAATAGAGAAATGACCCTGTGAATCAGTGGGAAAGTAACTGCTGCCTGTCATTCAAAGTTCAACTGGGAATGCTGGAATATGAGGAAAGGAAATCTCAGGCTTGAGACCTTAACAAAATCTACCTAGAAAATGGGATAGGGGAGATCACAAAATTTATTTGGAATTAGCAGCACTGGTAAATGTTGGAGATATCCCAGTTGGTTTTTCAGAGCATTGTACAGTGAAGAAAAGAGCAATAACTGAAGGAAAATGAATTTCTCACCATAAGATAGGAAGGTGTGATTTTTTCTGCTTTTGCAGCCCCCTCTCCAAATCCTGCTTTGTTTTTGTTCTTGTTAACTACAGTCCAGTTGATTTTGACTTACAGCGACCCTGTGAGAGACCCCTCGCAAGACATGCTGTTATCAACCACCCTGCTCAGGTCTTGCAAACTCAGGGCGGCCATGGCTTCCTTGATTGAGTCCATCCAGGTGCAATGCAGTCTTCCTCTTTTCCTGCTGCTTTCTCCCTGCCAACCAGTTTTGTCTTTTCTGGTAAGTCATGCCTTCTCATGATGTGACCAAAGTACGGCAGTCTCAGTTTAGACTGGGTGTCATGGGGGAGGGGGTTACTGGAAGGTCTTCTATAGGGAAGGAGACCTGGGAGGGATTATTGGGGTGTGGGTGGTGGAAGAAAGGATGCTCCCCTTCTCTCCGCCCTGTAGAGGAATCTTTACTTCTCTGCCTACAAGGCCTTTTGGGAAGTCCAGGGGGTGCAAAAAGCCCAAGAAGGCAAAGAAAGAATGGAGCACCAGGAGAAAGCTCAAATGCCTTTGGTGGAGCCTGACCTCCATCCCTGTTAATCTTTACATCAACCCAGTGAAGAGCACCAGTTGGGAACTGGGGAGACATCCCCAAAGATGCTTTCTAAAGAAGGAGAAGATTTGAGGGTACAGAGCAGAGTCCCTCCTGGTGTCACGGGTATATATGTGTGTGCATGGGGGACTCTGATTCATGCAGTACCCTGGGGTTTAGAATAGGGGGAGTGCACTTTGTTGCATGATTGTGGAGAAGAAACTTCTCCCAAAAGCACAGCACACCCCATTAAAAGCCTCTTCTGCCACACAAATTAAAAACGTGAATTAAAATTATTGTTTATTTTTTATTTGTTGGAAGTTCTCTATCCTGGATAGGATCCAGGGTATCTGAAAGACCATGTCTGCTGAAAAGAGGCTGGCCAAGCCTTAAACTCATCAGGAGAGGGCTTTATCTTGGGCCCCTCCTGTCTGGGACAGATTGGGAGAGAACCAGAAGCTACTGGAGGCTCCCATCTCAGAGGGGCAATGAATCCATTCCAGGTTTTGCCTGGCTTTGATGAGCAATCCAAGGTGCTGGAACTCTCCAGGAAGAGGATATGTCATCCTAGGGAGCTTCTTGGAAGCCCAAGCATGGAGTGGATTCACCAGCCCACAGACATGAGGGCCACCAGAAACTACTGGCATGAACGCAGGAGACAGGTCCTTCTCAGTGTCTGCTCTCAGACCATGGAATTCCCTCCCAACAAGAGGCTCGGTGGGCCTCCCAGCTCTCTTACACCTGGCAGGCAAAGAGCTTCTTATTTCAACATGTCCTGTGATTTCTAATTGGGTGTGCAGGATGAGGCCCATCTAGTCCAATCCTTACCCATGCAGGAATACAGGCAGAGCCCAGCAGGCTCTGAACAGTCTGTTCTATACCTTCAGTCAAGAAGTCCTTCCTAATGTTCAGGTGGAATTTGAATCCACTAGTTCGTGTCCAAGACTCAGGGACGGCAGCAGATGAGTTCACTCCATCTTCTGCCTAACCTCCCTTCTGACACATAAGATGGCTATATCATTTACCACTCGTTTTAAAATCCCTTTCAAACAATGTTATGATTAGGTTGCTGTGGGTTTTCCAGGCTTTGAGGCCATGTTCTGGTAGATTTGCTCCTGACTTTTCGCCTGCATCTTTGGCTGGCATCTTCAGAGGATCTGGTGATATGGAAGTGAGACAGAGTATATATACTTGCGTAGTCCCCGGGTGGGAGGAACCAATTTGCATATGTTGCAGTTGGCCTGTGTGGTGGCCTATTGTTAAATGGAATATCCCCCAGGGTTGTATTGTTAGTCAGAGGATATGCATAACGGTGCATTAAGTACATTAGCAATCCATTGTATTGTTTCCTGTAGAGGGAATCATAATGTTATGATTACACTATTAACTAATAACTGTGCTAGTAGCGACCATTCTATTGAAAATTAATTTAAAAAAACATTTGGTACTATATATTCTTTTGAACTGTATTTTGGGTTTGGTATTTCACTATAAGCCACCTCAGGACCCATTTTGGGACAAAAGGTGATTTAAATTAGACATACAACATCCCAGTCACAAATCCTGCAATCATAGGACAGCAGCCAATAAAACTTGTTCAACCAGTTTGAGGAATTTCTTGTTTTTCTTTTGTATTCTTTTGTGTTTTAGTTAGTGTGGTTAGGATATGTTTAATGTCACAGATTATCTTTTAGTAATGGATTTTGTTGTTATGTCTTAGTTCAGTTTAGTTTTGGTTTTACTTGTATATGCATATTGTTTATATATACTTTATTATTCACTCTTTTGATTTTTTTTTCTCTTTCTCTGTAGTCTGTTTGTATCTCTGTACTAAAATTAATAAATGCTAAATCTTAAAAAATATATATTAACAGAAGTTGAACATAACAAAACAGATTAAAAATTTCATACATGTAAAACAAATATTTCGCTCTCACTCACATTCTTAGCTAACTCTGACTCTTAATTCATGACTGACTGACTTTCTTCACCTTAATTTTCCCTCTTTCAGCCCCCTCCCCACACCCCATCTCTTCCCCGGCCAATTACAGCCATCTCTCTTTTTAGATATAAATTGTCAGCCTCTTCACAAAAAAAGTCTCGGACTTATCTTTCGACCTGTATTCTTTAAGCTACTTGTAACAACCATTATTGTCACCCCACAACCAGAGCAGCAGGGGTTGCATTCTTCTAATGTTTCCCATATCATCTTTCTCCCTTCAGCGCCTGGTGTCCTTTGAGGAGGTGGCTGTGTATTTCACCAAGGAAGATTGGGATGCTCTGGATCAGGAACAGAGGCCTCTGTATGTAGAAGTCACAACAGACAGTTGTGAGAATGTGGCCTCTTTGGGTAAGATTCTCTCTGCTTTTTCTAAAAAAATAGATTGATTACTCCCCTGTTGGGATGTCAGTCTGCAATGCCAGACCATGTCCCTTGGCCCAAACTAATAGGCCAGATCAGAGTTTGTCTGAAGCTGTTTCTTAAATGTAGAACTACGGTTTTGACAGATGTGAAGCTTGGAGAGTTCATCCCCAGTAACTGGTGTGAGCGTGGTACCTTCTTTTCCTCCTTTTGCAACCCCAGTGATCTGAAACAGCGAAGTCCCAAAGAGGGGGTTTTGAGTGGCTGTTCTTGTGACTCAGATACCCACCATGCTTCCTAGAAATGCTAAGAACAGAAAAAAGCAACAAAGAATTACTGAGCTCCCTGATGTTCTAGGCTTTGTGTGAGAAAATCTTTACATTTCTCTTATATTAATGGGAGAAAATTTTGTCACATGAGCTCCTCACTTACACCCTCAAAAAATATAGGATGTCATCATATACTGCATTTGTAAAAAAACAGTGAGCTTTTATGTGTTTCATTAGCTCCCTGAGGCCTGGCCCAGTTTCTGCTGGGTAATTTTGTGTCCAGAGGGGTCCCTTTTCTCTTCCCCTGGGAATCTTGGACAGAATGTCCATAGCTAGAATTCTGTAGAAGATGACAACCCAAGGCAAGAGAGCCCCTCTCTTTCAATCCATAGTGAGAGGCTAATCAGACTAGCACTTCAGCCTCCTCCTTAAATGGGGTGGGCCATTATTGTACCTCAGCGGAATAGGCTAGAGGGGGCGATGCTGTGTGCCACTCTTCTTACCATGGATCATTGGGCCATCCAAAATTGGATCTTCTCTGTCCCCTCTCCTATTGATGGGAGAGAGATGTTTCCCTCCTGCGGTCTTTGGGGATGGGCAGGTATAACAATTTGGAATGCCTGAATATTTTACAGTGAGAAGAAACTATTTTTTCTTTGAAAGAATTTTTCAAACCAAGCCTTTTTTCCCAACTATACATAAAGCTCAAAACAAACAGAAAATTCTTAGGTGAGGGAAGGTTTTAAATCCCCAGGGAATTAGAGTCAACTTTTTTGGAGGTTTTTAAGCTGAGGCTGGATGGTCATTTGCTGGGGGTGCTTTGAGTGTTTGTTCCTGCATGGCAGGAGGTTGGATTCAGTGGTCATTGTGGTCTCTTCCAACTCCATGATTCTATGATTCTAGGTTTCACAGACCTGGGACTCAGGGTAGATGATTGCAGTTTGAATACTGAAGACTAGAATGTGGTTGTCCAGAGACAGGTGGAAAGAAGTTCCCACAACTCCTCTAGCAGCCAGGAGACCATGAACAATGGACAGGGGATAATCTGATAGGTCATAGGAGTTTATCTCTGAGGATTAATAACAATGCAGTATAAAAAAAAGAAAACGCTTTTGTAGTATTTGCTGCATATCATATGGCTGATGTGTCCGGAATGACTTTTTTTTAAATAAAAGGACCATAGTCCATCACAATATGGAGAAACACAATACAGTCCTCCCTCCACATTCACAGGTTTGACCTTTGCAAATTTGATTATTCATGAAGTGCACATGTGCCTCCCCCTCCACCAGTTCTGCTCCTCCCATTCCCTTGCATTTTGCTAGGCATGGAAAAGGAAGGCAAATGCCCCAGAAAAAAGACAAGGAAATGGGAGTGGGGAGGCATGTGCATGCGTTCCTTCTCCCCTCCGGAGCTACCCTTCCTGTTCTCTTGCCTCTGGCCCCTGCACTCAGAACTCATGCTGAGGCAATAGGCAAGGGAATGGGGAGCAGGGTAGGCTCACACGATCCTTCCTTCTCCCCTCCGGAGCTCCTCTCTCCCATTCCCTTGCCTCTGGCTCTGGCATGTAAAAAGCAAGTGAATGGGAGGGGGGAGCCCTGGAAGGAAATAGGGGGGATTGTGAGGGGAATTATACACAGTTTTTCTACTTTTACCAGGGTTTTGTACCCCAAATCCTTCCAAAAGTGGAGGGGCCGCTGTACAAAGGAGTATCAGTATTTGAGTAGTGGCTCTTTTTGATTCACATCCAGCAAGGAGATTTTCCCAGATGGCCCAGTCTTCTCTTCTTCACCTAGCATTCTTACAGCTGTGTGTTTTCCCTTGCTTCTCAGATGGAAATGCAAACAACTGATGTATCACAAGTAGAGAGAGGGACATATATCTATACATATTAGAATTAAGGAGGAAATGGTACTGCTCTTCTTAGCTAAGAGCAGCATATGCAAAAGGGACGGTAGAGTTGAGTATGGCATGTTAAATGGATCATGGAAGGTCTAGGAGATAAAGAAGCAGATGGGGTTGATTTCTGAAGGGACCTTTGGTTTCTATGCTTTGCTTCTAACGGGATCTTCTCTTTCCTCAAGAAAATAATGAGCATGAGAATGAGAGCTACAGGGAGCCACCAGTGGCAACATGGGAAATAACAGAGCCTGTCATGGACAACAAGAGTTTGGAAAGCAAAAGGAATTGAAAGCATAAAGTGAAATCCAAATGAAAAATGGGAAGAATACCACTGTGTCTTAGTATGCTGATCTTTCTGAATATCTGACCTCAGAATCAAATCTAATAAAGGTTCCCGACTGTGGAAGATTATGCAAATGTCAGTCACAATTAAATATATGCTTCAGGCTCCACGCAAGGTAGAAACCATTCAAATGATGGATTGTGGAAAGAACTTCAGTTGGCATGAACATCTACATTTATATCAAATAACACACCTAGGGGAAAAACCATATAAATGCATGGAATGTGGGAAGAGCTTCAGCAATAGTGGAACCTGGAGCAAACATCTAAGGACTCACATACAGGAGAAATCATATCACTGCACAGAATGTGGAAAGAGCTTCAGCCGAAGTGGACATCTACGTTCACATCAAAGAACACACACAGGGGAGAAACCATACGAATGTATGGAATGTGGAAAAAGGTTTAGCCAGAGTGGACATCTATATTCACATCAAAGAACCCACACAGGGGAGAAACCATATAAATGCATGGAATGTGGAAAGAGCTTCAGTGATAGTGGAACATGTAGCAAGCATCTAAGGACTCACACAGGGGAGAAGCCATATCAGTGCATGGAATGTGGAAAGAGCTTCAGTCGGAGCGGACATCTTCATTCACATCAAAGAACACATACGGGGGAGAAACCATATAAATGCATGGAATGTGGAAGGAGCTTCAGTGATAGTGGAACATGTAGTAAACATCTAAGGACTCACACAGGGGAGAAACCATATGAATGCACTGAATGTGGAAAGAAATTCAGTGAAAGAGGACATCTTCGTTCACATCAAAGAACGCACACAGGGGAGAAGCCATATGAATGTATGGAATGTGGAAAGAGTTTTAGCCAGAGTGGAAATCTACATTCACATCAAAGAACCCACACAGGGGAGAAACCATATAAATGCATCAAATGTGGAAAGAACTTCAGTAAGAGTGGACATCTACATTCACATGAAAGAGCTCATGCAGGGGAGAAACCATATAAGTGCACAGAATGTGGAAAGAGCTTCAGTGCTAGCGGAAATCTGACTGTGCATCAAAGAATCCACACAGGGGAGAAACCATATAACTGCATGGAGTGTGGAACAGGCTACACTCAGAGTGGTCATCTACATTCACATCAGAGAACTCATAAAGGTGAGAAACCATATGAATGCATGGAATGTGGAAAGAGATTCAGCACAAACAGTAACCTTACTGTACATAAAAGAATCCACACAGGAGATAAACCATATAAATGCATGGAATGTGGAAAGGGCTTCACTCAGTGTGGTAATCTACATTTGCATCAAAGAACCCACACAGGGGAGAAACCATATAAATGCATAGAATGTGGAAAGGGCTTTAGTCAGCATGGAAATCTAAACTCACATCAAAGAACTCATACAGAGGAGAAACCATATAAATGCATAGAATGTGGAAAGAACTTCAGGAATTCTGGGAGTCTACAATCACATGAAAGAACCCACACAGGGTAAAACCATGTAAATGCATGGAATGTGGGAATAATTGCTCTTATCCAGAAAGTCTGCATTCAGATCAACAATTTCATGCAGGGTAGAAACCATATAAAAGCATGAAAATCTACAGTCACAGTGTAGCATATAGTAAACATCAAAAAAAAATCACTTGGGGGAAACCATATAAATGCATGGAATACTTAGAGAGCTTCTATGATGATGGAATATACATTAAGGAAACTCACACATGAAATGTGGAACAGAAAGAATGAGAAAGCAAAAGGCTACTATCTTTGCCCCCAAACCAAGTCAGTGAACCAGTGGGGGGAGGATGGTGAGATGGATTTAGAATGTGAATGAGTAGGGCTAGTTATGAGGAAGATGGGGGGACGCAGAGGGAGGGAAGGAGGAATATGCTGTTAGTTAAGGCTGGCCTTTGGGACAGATGAGAGGAAAGTTAATAGGCTGCACCAACTGCCTCCCTTTCTATTTGGTTATCCCTATGGCTTGTCTTTTGTTGTGTGCCCCCCCAACCTTCAGATAATTGGGGGTCATTATAATTCGTTTAATCAAAAAAGGAGAACAAAAGTGTTCCTTCTCAGTACAAAACATGCTGAAGCTGTGGGATGGGACTGCTGAGCTTGTCAGCTGATGCCTCGAACTATATATCCACCTACCTGCCTGTATTCAGAATAAAAGCATATGCTTATTTATTTGAGAAAAGAGTAACTGTCTATGTACACTTCAAAATTATCTGCAAATTATACACTGCATCCTTAGATACATGGATTTCTCGAGGGAGCAGGGAAGAGAAGCCCCTACTATCTGTCAGCCTCTCCTGGAAGGAATTTCCTTTTGGAAAAATGGAGGAACGCTACCTCCAAAGATACCCAGAGAAGCTCAGGGTGGAATTTTGTCCCATCCTTGCATGGTGTCCAAGGAGGAGGAATGAGGAGCTGGGTACTTGTCCACACGAAGAGTTGCTTTTAAATTAATCTGAATCCATTTTAATCCACTGTCCTGTTTTTTTTTGGCACTGGGAGATCAAATGTTTAAAGGCAGGCCATCGGCTTCATAAGTTGAATTTGGAAGCAGACTGCACTGAAAATGGATGTTCTTCTTTCTGAGAATATGTGAAAGTAGAATACGTTGTCTGGCCAGATTAGATCAGAGGCCCATCTAGAGCTAAAGGACAAACATTTTCCTTTTTTATCTGTTTTAAATGTTCTTAATATTATCAAATGTGTAAATTGTACTTTAATAATTTTTCCTGTGTTTTACTATGTTTTGTATACTCTCTTTCTGCCAAGCAAAGGCCTTTTGATACAGAGATGCCTTTGGCTGTTAATTGCTTGTGACAGAAGGTCCTTTTGACAGGTCATGGTGTATTTGTCTTCTCCATTATGTTTTTAAATTGTTTTCAAAAATGTTTTTCCTTTTAGACCAGTGGTTCTCAACCTGTGGGTTCCCAGATGTTTGTGGACTTCAGCTCCCAGAAGCCCAAGCCACTATGGTCAACGCTCAGGGCTTCTGGGAGCTGAAGTCCACACACATCTGGGGACCCACAGGCTGAGAACCACTGTTTTAGACCTTCTTGAATGGTTTTAGAACTTGCTATCATTTTTTTATCTGTGCTATAAGCTGCCTTGGGTCCCATGCTCGGAGAAAGGCAAGAAATAAATTAAATTACTTAATTAAATAGGTTTCACCCATGTAGACATCCACCACAGCTGTGGGCCCCTTGCTTCTTGACAATTCCTGAAATGATTGTGACTAAATAATACATAATCATGTTGTCAGTCTTTCCCCTTCTACCAAGCATGACATGGTTTGGATATTTACAGTCCTGATGTTTGATTGGCAGTGCTAGCAGTGATTGGATCCAGACCCTCTGCACCTTCTCCAGTGGTCTCTCCTGGCTGTTCTACCTTTGGGGTGTCTGAAAGCATTTCCAGGACTTTTCCCCCAAGTCCTTACACTGGAAGCCAGGAGATCACAAGCAAATGTGTCTTTTGCACCCCAATATGTTTTCTCCAGGCAGCCATCGGTCCTGCCCCTGTTTGCCAGGCTCTGGGTCCAACCTTCCTTTTGGGAATTTTCCATGGAGCATGGCCCTTGCAGCATCTCTGGAGAAGTTTTCACTACCTCAACGTTCAACTCCAGACTTTACTTATTACATCCTTTGCAACATCTTTGCCTGATGAAAAGAAATCAGTGAAGTTTGAAAGCTTGCTTGATCTATTTTGTGCGTTTTAATTGGCCACATAAAGATATCTCTGTTTTGTGGGTTTGGGGTTTTGGGGTTTTGTTCTATTTTCCTGCATGGCCAACACGGCTACCCCAAATGTGTTTCCTAAATTTGAAGGTAACTGAATTTTGTCATAATGGGGGAAACTGTAACAAGAGGGAAGACATGGACTGGGACTTAACTGTTTCAGATTTCTGTCTCCAACAAATGTAAAACTTTCTCTTTTGGACTACAGTTGGAAAGTTTTACTCATGCAGCACCTGAAAGTTTTTCCAGATGTAATAATACAGAAACCTCTTGGGAAATTTAGTGTTCCCTGCCTACGAAAGTGACAGCCTCACACAGGAGAGGGCTTACCTGGATCTCAGTGGAAGTTACTCTGCTGCCCCTGGTCCCTGCACCACCACCACCCCGGCCAAAAAGGGGAGCAGCCTCTGCCTGGGACCATCTTAGCTGACAATGGAAAGACTGTCTGAGACAAAATGTAGGCCTGTGACTCTAACATGGTTCTTTTTTTTTCTCCTGTGTGATTTTTAACCTTTTAGAAGCAGTGAAGCTTCGAAAGCTTGCATGATGTATTTTGTCCATTTTAGTTGGCTCAATAAATGCATTCTTGTTTTGTGGATTTTGGATTGCGTTCTATTTTGCTGCTATTCAGGCTACTCCTGAATATGTTTTTTTGTAATATTGTGGTTATTTTGTTATCCGTCCCTCAGACTTTTCAAATTGTGACCCAGTATGTGTTATAATCTATCATTATTTTGACGTTAAAGAAATTGATTGGAAAGTTGCGAGCTGGAAATGTTTCCTTGGTCTCCCCACTGGTACTAAGATGGGAGACAAAAACGGAAAGGGGTGAGAGCCAGGCACCTCGAAGGCATTTTAAAGAAAATCATCATCATCATCACCACCACACTGACAGTGTGGATTACTGTTGCTCAAACTCTGAACTCTATGGGTATGTTTGTAGCTCAGAATTTAAGCATGTACCCCATGACCTCAGTAAAGATGATTATCTATCTAAGCCTGAAAAACTGCCTTAGAATATATGTTACATGCATGCATATAGATTTAGGCATGCATCTCCCAAGGAAGGGAGGGGTCCAAAAACATTCACAGTCTCTCAGTCTCCCCTTGAGGGTCCCTTGGGAGTCATTCCCAGTCCAACTGCTGGCCAATCCCGACAAGAGCAATGAGCCTACGGGTTACACAGAGTTCTTCATTAGGGTGGATATGAGATTGAGAGAAAAAAAGACTGTGTCAAAACTGGGTATTTGTTGACTCTTTAATCTTTCATCCTCTAAAGATTTGCAGCAAGAAGAGGGAAACAGAGGCGCATCGCGGAAGGAGGCAGCTGAAGCTTCGGTGTCCCTTTAAAAAGAACACAATGATCACTGAGTGCTAAAAGAAATACACTGAAAGAGTTGGATGGCATTGCTCACCCCCTAAACTCTGTATGTAATCTATTTACCTCAGAATATGAACACGGGCACAGTGATTTAGGACAGATGACTGTATTCATCTATCTCAGACCTGCACAACTTGGCAGTAGGTACGGGCCGAAATTAAATAGGCTAAACTTCTTCGGGCCACAAATATGTTTTTAGTGCCTCATTTTCCAAGTTAGAATAAAGGTATAACAATGTTTTTTATTTGCAAAATAAATTGTAGTATAATTAATGATTAAACTATTTTGCAAATAAAATAAACCATATTATAAAAAAAGGGAAATTAGAGACATTTTTCCTAATATTTAGGTGGAACTTCTTCTTCTGCAGTTTGAAGCCTCCTCCGTGTCCTAGGGCCTTTTCACACTACACCGTTATAGTACTATTATTCCACTTTCAACATCTCATGGAATTCTGGGGTTTGTAGTTTCCTGAGGCCAAAGAGCTCTCTGGCTGAGAGTTCTAAATGCCTCTCCCTGGACTGCAAATCCCAGGATTCCACAAGATGATGAAAGTGGAATAACAGCACTATAACAGCATAGTGTGGAAAGCACCCTAATCTCTTAAGCAACAGAAAACAAGCTTCTTCCATCTTTTATGTGACATCCTTTCAAACAAGAGCTTCACAAAAGTTCCTTTTGGTGAACTACAACCTCCCAAAACCCTAGGTAGCATGATTACTGACTGGGAAATTCTGGGAGTTATAGTCTTAAAAAACAATGCTTTCAAACTCTCGGTAAGCTTTATCTGACCAGTGTAGACTCAGTGAATTACTGCTGTTGTGTGCCTTCAAGTTGTTTCCGACTTATGGTGACCCTAAGGCAAAACTATCACTGAATTTTTTAGGGCTGAGGATGTGTGATCCACCCAAGCTCACCCAGTGGCTTTCCACGGCTGAAAAGTTCAAATCTTGCCTCTGCTACGAAGTCACCCGGCAAACTTAGGGAAACCTCCTTCCTTAAATTTCACCCACCACCACCAATATACAACACGGGGAATGACAACACTGGCCCTTTCTGCCCTACACTGTTATAGTGCTATTATTCTGCTTTCAGCATCCTGTGGAATTCTGGGCTTTGTAGTTTCCTGAGGCCAAAGAGCTCTCTGGATGAGAATCCTAAAGGCCCCTCCCTAAACTGGAATCAGGATTCCATAGCATGTTGAAAATGGAATAAGAGCGCTGTAACAGTACAGGGCAGAAATGGCCACTGTCCTACCCTCTTGACCCGTTGTTAGGATGACTGAGATAATGCAGCTGTGGCAAGTTGTGATTACACAAAACCAGTAAATAGGATTGTTGGGAAGACAAGATCGCTAAGCCTTAAAAAATGCAGCAGTGTGTAATTTGCGAGAGATTTGCAAAAGATCAAAGGGGCAAGGAACAATTTGGAGTGGCAGAAAAAAGCATTATTTATGAGGAAAGGGGAAGAAAACAGATTTGGAGGATAAACAAGGGGAATTCCAGATGGTGGGAGGTGGAATTTATGAGGCTGCACGCTAGAATAGACCTAAATTGCACTTTAAAATGCAATCTTTAAATGTAATTAATTTTTTTCCAGTGCAGTTTAGGAGAGATGGGGTGAATGAGGACACTGACCTGTAATAAGCTGCTTCCCCCAGATGGTCCCAGTTTGCCGTGTAACAGTCTGTGTTGGCTTGCTCAGAGAAGAAGACACCACCCCCTTTCTGGTCTTTTTTTCCCAGGCAATTCTGCACTCACCGCCCATCCAAGGGAAACAGAAGGAGAAGAAGCAACTACCACCATCTTGCGGGAACGGCCCAACCGGGTCCTTTCAAAACTACCAGCAACCTACCGTGGTTGCCAGCGTGTAAGACACACTGGGGTATAAGATGCAGCCCATTTTTGACAGCTATTTTTTGAGAAAAACTTTTTTTATTACAGCAGCGAGGCTTCCCTATTCCCAGTTCCCTCCCATTTCGCCTCCACAGGAGCTCTCCCGATGAAGGCAAAATGCACAGAGGGGGAGGTCTAGGGAAGCCCCTTAGACCCTCGGCTGCCTTTTCTGGGCTTTAAAAATCTGCCCAGAAAAGGAGCCTCGCGGGAGATCTCCTTTCACCTCCTTCCTTTCATTTGCATTTGGCCTCGGAAGGGAGGAGGGTGAAAGGAGGGCTTCTACTGAGCACCTGGCATATAAGACACACCCCATTTTTAAGGGGAATTTTGGGGAGAAAAAAGTGAGTCTTATACGCTGGCAAATATGGTAATAGCTGCAACCTTTTTTGGGCCTCACACTCATAAGGGATGCGGGCTGCATGAAATCCCGCCTGTGGCACCTGGGCAGTATTTTGTGCAGGTCTGATCTATCTCAACCTAAGAAATTATCTCCAAAGATACTGTACCCCCCTCATTCACAGGTGTCAATATAAACCTTTCAAGGAAAAGTAGCAACTGAAGGCCTTTACTATCTCTGCTCTGCCGGAATTGGGCTCCAGGTTTCCTTGGTGGCAGATTCCCAGGCCATTTCTGCACTAGGCTGTTATAGCACGATGATTCCACTTTCAACCTCCTATGGAATCCTGGGGTTTGCAGTTCTGGGAGGAGCCAGCCAGCCCCTCCCTAAACTGCAAACCCCAGGATTCCATAGGAGGTTGAAAGTGGAATCGCCGCGCTGTAACAGCCTAGTGCGGAAATGGTGCCAGTCCAACTGTTGGGCATCTTGGAGACACACTCCCCTCACTTAAAAGAACATGCCATCTGGAACATGGATATTTAAGGCCTAGCAGAAGCTGCCACACGCACAAACCACCCCTCCTGTGACTTTTCCATGCTTTTGTTGTGTCACAGCCTTGAACTGAAATGGATTGAATTCACATTGTTGTCACGTGCCCTGCGCAAGGGGGGAAATAGTTTTACTGAAATAGTTTGATTGTGGCCCAAAATTATAAAGGGAACAAAAACACAACCTGGCAAGAGTTAAACGAGTCCTCCCAAGGGCATACATGGCTGATCTCTGTTTTCTTAGGCAGAAGCTGAAGGGTTTTGGGGAGTGCAGGGGTTTTTGGGAGTGGAGCCTCCCGTAGTCCTTGGGGGGAACAAGGGGATCCCTTCAGCTTCCTTGGAGGTCATGGTGCCTGGAGGAGGCAGGACAGACGGAGTCAAAGGACTATTTGGCAGGGTTGGATGAGGGGAAGGGAAGAATTGTTTTGTCTTTGGCTTCTCTGGCAGCAGAGCCCTCCCCTGAAATTGCTGGAGGCAGTAAAGAGAACATGGAGAATGCAGAAGGCAAGGGCAGCCGCAGCAACTGAGGTAAGGGGAAACCTAAATTTGTCGGAGCAGTGGCGGACCTTGGAGTGCGTCAACAGGGGTGGGAGGGGCAGGGCCACAGCACGGGGCCGGGGCCCCTGGGCATGGGCGCATAGCTGCGGTGCGTGGGAGTGTGGCTGGAGTGTGCAGGGGCATGGCCAGGGCACACAGGGGCGGGCATGGCTATGGGCCGGGACACCCCAAAAACATTGCCGCCTGGGGCAAACTCCCCATTGCCCCTCTGTCCCTACATGAATGTGTCGGAGTCCACAGAGAGCCACGAACCGGGTTCGAGTGCTCAGCCAGCTGCAAGGATATTTTGAGGGAGTTACTCTTTTTACTCAGCTTGACCACACCTCGCAGGGCTGTTGTAATTATTAAAATCCAACAAACAGTGACATTGTCTGGCACACAGCCTATCAGCTTATACACAACAGTAGCATGAGAGACTGTGTTGAAAGACTTGCCGAAATCCAGGTAGGCTATATCCGCAGCACTCCCCTTATCAACCAAAGTGTATGATCCTTTTGAGAAAAGAGAATTGAAATTATGGTGATGAACGAATCAGTTATATCCCAAAGGACTCAAGGCAGTTTACAAAAATTAAACACAGGTTAAAAGAACTTACAAAGAGGTAAGAAAAAACACATGAAAGTGACTGCTAAAATGCAGTTAAAACAATCCACAGAATGAAACCTTTTAAAACAAGCTTATTAAAACGATCAAAACAACAGCCAGTTCTTAAAAACCTGTTGAACATAAACGTCTTCACTTGCTAACAAAAGGAGAGTAAGAAGGGAGTCATTCTAGCCTCCCTAGAGGAACATTTCCAAAATCTGGGAGCAGCCACTGAGAAGGCCCTTTTCCATGTTCCCACCCAGCATGTTGGGGAAGAGGAGGGGATCTTTGAGATGACCTCCCAAAGATCTTGCAAACAAGGCAGGGTCATATTGGTTACAACTTTGAACTGAAAGAAACTTAATTAGCATTGTTGCCACATACTCTACAAAAGACAAGGTGCAAAACTGTCCTGTGTACAGCCTGGACTTGAGACTGTGGAGAGCCTTATAGGCTGTAACCAGTACTTTGAAACAAACAAACAAACAAAAACTGCCTTCTGTTCAGTAGTTATGAGATCATGAACTGATCTTATGAGCTTGTAACTTATGGGGATACAGTTGTTAATGACCAAATATGATCCTAAAACTCTACCTTGTCAGGCAGAGAGCATCCCAGCTAGAGAATTTCCAAGGTGATGCAGATTGAAAGGCTAGGAAATGATGTCTGCAATGCTTCCCTGGTTGTAGGGGTGCACTGAGACAAGCGGCGGGCTGCGGGAAAATAGTGGGGAGCATGGGATTGCACCCCTCGCCAACTCCCATTGCTCGTCCCAGCCCCGATCCTGGCAGTGGGTGGTGGGAAAAGAGCAGGGAGCACGGGATTGCGCTCCTCGCCAAGCCCCGCCAATCACCCTGGCCCTGATCCCAGCGGCGGCCAGCAGGAAAAGAGCAGGGAGGGCAGGATCATGTTCCTTGCCAACTCCCGTCGCTCCTCCTTGCCAATTCCCATCACCCGCACTGGCAGGTCTGCTCTTTTCCTGCCCACTCCCGTGGCAATTGGGCCAGGGCTGGTGGTGGGACAGGGCGTTCCCTACTATTTGCAGATTTCAGTATCTGCGGGGTGCCCTGGAACCAATCCCCCGTGGATATGGGGGTCCTACTGTATTCTGACTGCCTGAAGAGCTATTGTTCAAGTGAATTGTGTAGCACAAAGTTGAGAAGTGGGGGTTTTAAGCAGTGGCTTAGAAAAGCAAGTCCCATAGAACCCCATGGAAAGGGTTCCTTTGGAGCCCTGCTTTGGGAGCTGTGAAGTGAAAATCTGGATTCTTTTTCTATACCACTCCTGGTACATGGCTCCAATGAGCAAGGGAGAATGAAACCAGTAGGACATTCAAAAGTAAAGCAGATTTAAAATTTATTGAACTAACAGACAACATGAAAAGCAATACGTGGTTAACAAACCATATAAAATATGAAGTAGCAATAAAAACCAGTGGTTATATTGTAACAACTAAAGCAATTATGATCCAGTCAGTAAAAGAGAGAATAAGATGAAACTCTGATTAAAGCACAACTGCTGGAATTACGACAGCATGGATCACACAAGAATTTATAGCTGAGCTAATGTAAAAGAAGACCTCTGTTGCACCCTCTAGCCCCCGCTACCTTAAAAAGCCCAAAGGATGTTAGACTGCTACAGTTAAATGCAGTGCGTTCAAGCACAATCTTAATCGAATGCCTAATATATGACCCTTTTGGAAATTGGCCTAGTCTGATTGGATACCAGGCATCCCAGTTATTTTTGGATCAGTTCTGCACAAGCAACATACAGAGATTGGACCAAAAGTAATTTGAATAAATATGTGAAGTCTCTGTCTCTCTCCACCTTCTTCAAGGTATAAGGTCTCTGTAAAGTCCAGCCACAAAAATAGTAAAATTTGGAAAAAAGGAACCCACACATGCATATAGGGAAAGATACTGATACCGACACAGCAGGAAAATCCTGGCATGTGACCAGCCAATAAAGCTACACGCCAAGCTAGAATCTGGAAGATTGACAGGTTAATGTCTACCATTCGTGACAACAATCCTTATAGTATCATATACACTCCTCCCTCCACATTCGTGGGTTTGACCTTCACGAATTTGATTATTCGTGAGGCAAGTGCTTGCCCCTCCCCCCGCATTTCCCCTCCTCCCGTTCCTTTGCATGCCTCACTCCAGGCTTGCAAGGCTTGTGTTTAAAATGGATTTTTTTCCCCCTTTTGGCCAAGCAACCCCTCCACCCACTGCTAGAGGCATGTCTTCTCTGCCACACGGCTGCACATTCTGCTGTATAATGGCTGCCGATTGGTCAGGTGCTCTCTTTTCTCCTACCCCTCCCTTCTGGGAGGAATCTTATTTCTCAAGATGGCAACTAGAATTAGCTAGAATACCAGAACTCAGTGCTCCACTCTTCTCCTCCATCTGAGGGGAATACACCAGTGTGGTGGAGGGAGGGCCGGCCAGACCAGGGCCTGCTTTAATCTCTCCCTGACTGGAGTAGCAGCATCCCTTTTAATCCTGCTATAGCAGCCTGACTCCCTCCCTTCCACTTATTGAACCCTGCTTTCCCTTTAAAACCACCACCTTAGTGGATAAAGGCCAAACCTTATCAATAGTTATTCAAAAAAGATTGATAACCTGTGGAAGCATGTTCTTATAAAAGCAAAACTGAAGAAAATGCACTGTTGAAACAGAAATTATACAAACAGAATGAAATCTCTATTAAAATAACACACACATAAAAATGTATTGGATATGTCAAGAATATTCAAACAAAATAACACTTCCCCAAAGAGGTTTAACTAATTTCTTCAGAACACCACCGTATACAAGAACAGAGCTTTCACGCACACCCCTTTGGTTCTCCTTAGCACAAAGGTATAATTCTCCACTCAGGGTCCCACTTTCTGACCCACTCAGAAGTGGTTTGGTTTGGTTTCTTTTCTGTCTCACACTAGGCCACTGAGAAGACAAACCTCTTTTCAAGCAACTCGCTTTGGCTGATTGAAGACCCTGACTGAAAGTTTTCTCTAATAATTTCACTGAAAGAAGCTAGAATCCAATTCACACTCCCTGTACATACGTCTTCTGCTGTCTCACCCGCACTCCCTCCCTCTTTCTAGGGCTTGATTTTGCTCAGACAGAGGCAATCTGATTATATGAGCACCTGCTACTAGGGCTGCTATACTAGCCACATGCCCAGGCTCCGTCACAACTGATAAGCACCGTACATTGTTTTTTCTTCCCAACCGGGGTAGATGCAAGGGAATAGGAAGGAAGAGCTCCAGAGGAGAATGGGAACAGGGTTATGAGGGAGGGTTTTTGCAGTTTTTCCACTTTTGCCAGGATTCTGCACCCCAAACCCTCACAAATGCGGAGGGGCCACTGTATTCCATGTAAGCCATGCTGGCTGAGTGATTAAGGGAACTAGAGGCCAAAAACCTACCCCATTTCCCAGAAATTTCTGCACACATGGGCCAATGGAGTGGCTGCACTGGAAACCAGGGATTGTCCAAAACATCCTGAGACATCTTCAAGCCCTACCACACCCATCTCCACTGGAACAGTCTCTCCATCCATGCCCACAGTGGAGGGCAGGTCTTCTCGCCTTGTTTCCTGTGTAGGAGGGCTCTTGGGTAGACTCAGTGGAGTAGATACGCCCAAAGGACTTTGAGGCTCAATTTCTGGGTCAGGTGGGAGCATAAAAAGGTTTGGTTCTGGCCTGCTGGGGAGACCAGAATTAGGAACTAGCTGGTGAAAAGCAATTTTGTTACTAATTTGGGAGACTTTTTTAGATCTGTAAGTAATTAAAACTCTTGGCTTAAGTTGGGTATTTCAGCGCAAATATTTCTCCAGAATTGTTATTTTAAAAATTTACTAGGGGTTTAGTATCTTTATATTTTTCAGACTATTTCAATTTTTGTTATCATTTTATGTTAATCTGTTAGTATTGATTTTACCTGCATGCCACACTGGAATCTTTTGATATAAGGTACAGTATGAATTAATCAATAAATATTAAATAATCCAATGACTAACCATTCTAACAAGCCAAAAAAATCTACATTACCACTTGATTCTTTAACTTCATGTCACATAGAGGGTTTCCTCCACTTCAGGGGATAGAATTCAGAAGCTTTTAATCCCTGGGACACTAGCAGGAATTTTTTTCTTTTTCTTTCTTTTTTTTTAGTGGGGTGGATGAGAAATGGGATTTTCAATAGTTCATAAAGCTCTTTCCTTCTCTCCTCACTTCAAGTTTGGAATGGGGTATGTGTAAACCTATGGCATTTTTTCCACCTTTATTCTGGTAATGCTTTTAGTGTAAACCTCTAATTTAAAATTTTAAATGACAATTTAGTATGCACTTAATAACTTATAAGATACTTGAAAAGCCAGCATGGTGTAACAGTTGGCTTGTTAGCACCTCTACTCATAGCTCCCTCTGGCTGGCTGCTGGTGACCCAAGAATCAGACACAGTCCTTCCAGATGACCAGGAAGTAGTCCCTTTGGGCTACCACTGGGCTGAGCACCTGTTTTCGTAAATATCCATTCCTTGCCATATATGCAACAAGGAAGGGGAATGACCATAGGATTACATAAAGACAGCCCTCTGTATCCACAGGTTCTATATGCATGGATTCGACCATCAATGGCTTGAAAATAGTTTAAAACTAAATAAATAAGAAATTTAGAATTCCACAAAGCAAACCTTGATTTTGGCATGTGCTGAGCACTACACTGATGTGTAGGCATACCCTGCTGTAACCTCCCACCATTTCATAGAACCTCAGACTCTCTGTGGCAGTCATTTGAGGTGTTTGCCATTTTATATAAGGCACATAATTTTACCACACTGTTGTATATAATGGGACTTGAGCATCCATGGGTTTTGGTATCCATGGGCCTCCTGGAACCAAACCACAGCAGATACTGAGATACCGTATTAGTGAGTCACAGGTATAGAATCACAGAAATGTAAGAGTTGTAAGAGATCACAATGACCATCAAGCCCAATCCCCTGCCATGCACTCCCAGCAAATGGCCATTCAGCCTCTGCTTAAAAACCTCCAAAGAAGGTGACTCCACCACAATCTCTTTTCCTGTAGTTTGAAATCATTGCTCTGTGTCTTAGTTTCTGGAGCAGCAGAAAACAAGCTTGCTTCATCTTCAACATGACATCCCCTCATATATTTAAACATTGTAGGAACTGTCACAAAGCAAGGGGCACATAGCCTTAGTAATGTAGTCTATGCACTCATAGGCAAAAACATATGGAAGTTATTAAAATATCACTAGAATATAATTTACATTATTGGTGGTATTGAGAAAATTTAAAACAAATCTCTCAGCTCAAGACAGAGCTCTTATCTAATCCAGCCAGGTAATGTATTTCACTTTCAATTACACTTGGATGAAAGTAGTTCCATTTCCAGGTGCAGTCTACCTCTGGACAGCCAATGGGATATCTAGACATATCACTCTTCCACTGATGGAGAACAGGATTATGGACTAAGATGGAATCAGACGAATACAGATTTTGGACTAAGATGCAACCAGAGGAATAAAGTCCCAGCACAGGAATGAAACTACAAGTGAGACTAAACAGGAAAAGAGAGAAGGAAGAGCACTGGGTGCAGTGTTTTTGCCTGCTTATCTCCCATGGTTCAGACTTTTACTGACCACATGGCCTCCTTCTAACCTGGATTCCCTCTATCTTCCTCACCATTAGTCCCATGTCCTCCCATTCCAAACCCATCTTCCCACTGGATACTCCCACAACAGTTTGAGAGTGAACCCACTAGCGCTTCTCTGACTATGTCTGTCAGCAAATATTCCTTTTATAAAATAATAAGTCTACAATTTTAGTTGATCAGAGAAACACTGAAGAAGCAGTTTGCCTTGATTTCAGTATGACTTCATCCTGTCTGCAGGTCCTTTGATGTGAATGTAGACGTCCAATCCACATTTCATACATATATGGTTTCCTCCATGTGGGTTGTTTGATGTCTACATAGACCTCCATTCTGACTGAAGTTCCTTCCATGGCTCATACAATTATATGGCTTCTCCCTTGTGTGGGTTCTTTCATGTGAACGTAAAGTTTGACTATGAGAGAACTTCTTTCCACATTCAATACATTTGTATGGTTTCTCCCCTGTGTGAGTCCTCTGATGTGAACACAGACTTCCACTCTGACTGAAGCTCTTTCCACATTCCATGCATTTGTAGGGTTTCTCCCCCGTATGGGTTCTTAGATGGGCCTGTAGATGCTCATTCTGCCTGAAGCTCTTTTGGCATTCCATGCATTTATATGGTTTCTCCCCTGTGTGAGTTCTTTGATGGGCATGCAGAGGTTGACTCCGACTAAAGCTTTTTCCACATTGCATGCACTTGTACGGTTTCTCTCCTGTGTGAGTTATTTGATGCGAATATAGATCTCCAGTCTGTCTGAAGTTCTTTCCACATTCTCCGCACTTATATCGTTTCTCCTCTGTGTGAGTTCTTTGATGTGAATATAGTTGTCCACTCTGTCTGAAGCTCTTTCCACATTCTCTGCATGTATATGGTTTCTCTCCTGTGTGGGTTCTTTGATGGGACCGTAAACTCTGACTATGAGAGAAGCTCTTTCCACATTCAATGCATTTATACGATTTCTCTCCTGTGTGGGTTCTTTGATGTACATCTAAGCTCTGACTACAAGAGAACATCTTCCAACATTCAGTACATTTATATGGTTTCTCTCCAGTATGGTTTCTTAGATGTAAAGTAAGAGTACTTTTCCTATTGAAATTCTTCTCACATTCCATACATTTATATGGCTTCTTGCCTGTGTGGGTTATTTGGTGTAAAATCAAACTTCTACTAAAACTAAAACTCCTTCCACAATCCATGCATCTATATGGTTTCTCCCCTGTGTGAGTCCTCTGATGTGAACGGACACTTCCACTCTGACTGAAGCTCTTTCCACATTCCATGCATTTGTATGGTTTCTCCCCTGTATGGGTTCTTAGATGGCCATGCAGATGTTCATTCCGACTGAAGCTCTTTTGGCATTCCATGCATTTATATGGTTTCTCCCCTGTGTGGGTTTTTTGATGCCTATGCAGATGCTCATTCCGACTGAAGCTCTTTCCACATTCCATGCATTTGTATGGTTTTTCTTCTGTATGCACTCTGAAGTGTTTGCTGAAGTCCAATTTATATTTACATATTTTCCCACAGACTGGACATTGGACCTGTTTCAACTGTGAGTTAAGAGATTCAGAAATATCAGAATCCAGAAAAGCAAAGCTATTCTTCCTTAATTGGTTTCCTTTCTGCCTTTTTGGTTCCTTTGGATTTCCAATTTCCTCTTTCTCCACGAGAGGCTTGACTATTTCCCTTGATCCTCTAGTTGGTTCCTGAGAGATTTCACTCTCCTGCTCATTACCTGTTCGAGGAAAAACAGAAAGACCCCATTAAAAAGAAAACATGGAAACCCAGATTCTCCTCAGAGATCAGTTCCTATTACCTGTTTTTTCTCCAGGACTCGTCCCCTTCCTTTTAATATGCCATAGTGGAATCTATATTCCTTTTGGAGCACACTACTAACACAGCCAATAACAAGTGTTCAGATCAACTGCTCTCTTCACTCCACTAGGCAGAGATGTCTGTTTGTTTCTGTTCTTTGTGATACAACAGTAGCATCCATTTTCATAAGATTATGAGAAACAGGTAAGAAACCACAGCTATAGCAAAGCAAGGAGAAGAAAAAATTGGTAAACCTGGTAAAAGCTCATTGCCTGGTGTGAATCCATTCCAACTGTCCCACGGCAAAAAGAGTTCCTAGTCAGATACAAAGGAAACGGCTGCCCAAGACCAACACTAGGCATCTTTGTGTCCTGGTCTTTCAGATGCGAAGGACAAACAATCCAATGCTTCTAAACCAAGCCAAGATTAAGATACTGATGGAAAAGATTAAACAGTCATTTCCCTTGTATATTCCATTCTTTGCACCTTAGTGGTAAGCAGGCTCCACTGAAAGTGGTATGGTCAAAGTATAAAAAAATGGGGAATAGATTCCACAGATCACAAGTGGTCACTGATGTGGATAAACCGTCTAATGACAGGAATCTTGGCCAGCTTACTGGAAAATGTGATTAAAGTTTTCCACAACTGTCTCTCAGCACCTATCAGATTGGCCCGTCATTGATTCTTGCTCTCCTGAGTATTCTGTTGGGTATTCTGAGATGCCTCAGAATGCCCATAACAGACTTGATACCCCCCCAGACTTGATATGGTTTAATTGGTAAAATATGATTTGACTGGCAAAATGCATTAATTGGCATTGATATAAAATGGAACCTGAGGTGACCGAAAGGTCAAGTCAGGCAGAGGGAAAACACTGGCTGAACACATGTGACGCACATTAGGTCAGGAAATCCCTTCTAGGTGCAGCCAAGGTCATTATCAGGCAGAATACCAGGCAACTCCAGAGATAATAGGCTTAAGCAGAAGCTGGAACATCTCTGACAGCATACAATGTTGAAAGGAAGTCCCCACTAAAACACTGGTTGTTTCAAACTTTCATCCTAACACCTCATTGTCTTTGCCTCCATTCACCATTACAGAGCTATTATGACAGCTATTAACTCCTTGCCACCTAACAGTAAGACCATTAACTCTGTCCCGATCCCATTATCCATGATGCAACTTCTGTTGTCTACTCAGCCAGGAGAGCCATTCACACCCATGCCTCCCAGGGACATTTCAGGTATATCAGCCCTCCGTTTTGGGCAATTTGATGCAACACTTCACTTGCTGGTCACCACGCTGTCGCTCCGATTACGGAACGAGTACTCTCCTTAGGCACAAGTCTAAGCCACACTGCTGCTTTCTTTGCTGTTCTCTGGACCAGTACTTATCACCCAAATCCCTAAAACTTCACTATCAACAACTTTCCTCCTTTTACTCTTTGGCTAGCTCTTGTGAGAGTGTGTGACAGTTTGGACCTTTTGAGTGTGTGTGAATCTTCAATAAAATGTATTTTAGTTTACATTTTAGAAACTCTGGCTCGTTCTTTCTTGCAAGGACCCCCTAAACATGGGTGGAAAGATCTTGTTAGTTTCCCGCCTCTCACAGGCCTCCTAAATTTTGAGCTAATTAATTCCCCATCTTTAAACAGAGGTACTGGCATTGCGGGTGGACCGAGTCACCTATATTTTTAGTAACACCTGGGCACATCACTTTCTTAGGTGCCCTGACAACCAGCTTCAGTATACAAACTGCAATTAGCCAATTATAAAGCAATAATTTGCCATTCAGTCCTGGGATTTGCAATATGAAACTTCTTCCATGGAAATCTTATATCTCCTAATACCCATGGAAGTGAAGACTTGTGGAATTCTCCTTTCTTTCTCAGAGCTTTGTCATTCAGCTTGGCTGAACTGAAAATAAGTGGGCTCTTTACTCCTTACTATAAAGTATTCTGGCATTCCACATCTGTGGTGTTATTTATTTATTATATTGGTATGCTGCCTTTCTCCCAAAGTGGGCCCAACGTGGCTTCCAAAAATGTTAAAAACATTAATAAAACAATTAAAAACATTTTGTAAAAGTTATGAAAACCTACATAAATTTTAAAAATATCTTGATAAATTAAAAACATCTCAATAAATTAAAAACTTATCTGTTTAAATTAAAGGCCTACCATTGTAATAAGATTTTCTTATAAAATTGTCTCTCCACACTTTATCTCTCTCTACCCTTCAATGGCTGCTCCCCTTTCCTCGCTCTCCGTGTGACACATTTTCTGGTGGCAATTTTGTTAAAGCTACAGAATAGGCCCAATGCACGTCTCCCTCTCCCAACCAAAGGGACTGGCTCTTGCCCTCACCCCATCCCCAAAGAGGTGACCCTCCCCGCTTTGGTGTTGGCCCCTTCTGTAGCAACCCCACCACCAGCTGGCCTGCTGCAGCAGGCCCCTAACATTTATCCCCTTACAAAGGGGGACAGGTGGTCCTCTAGCTCACCAGCTGAGAGTTGGCTGGGTACCCGGGGCCTGGTTCTGTCAGGAGTGCAGATGTTTGATGCAGCAGTCTACCAGGGAGGTTCATAGCATGCGGCAAGAGGGCAGGCTGCAAACAGTCCTCTATCCTGGGGTGGCAGTGATGCTGATATTCTTCTCCATCTTCTCAGTCTGCTCATCCCAAAAGACAAGAGGAGGAAATATCTCCTTGCAATCCATAAGGGAGAGACACCACCAGTATCCTGTCAGTGAGATACTGGCCTTCAGTGGCCCAGTGCTCTGTCAGGGGGACCAGTGGCAACCTTTTACTTCCTAAACACCCCTGCTCACCTTAGGTGCAGAAGACCATGCTCCCTGTTTACGAGAAAGATGGGACTGCCTATCTGACCAGCCCATCCTTGAAATTGGAAGTGATGCCATCTTGTTTTGGGCTAGACCTGCCAGGCATTTGGGCACACTGAATCCATTCTTACAAGCCTACCACAAGTGTATTAGGAATCTCCTCATGTGTATCACTGGCTCAGAGCTCCACAAATTCCAATGTGTTGAGGCTTAAGAGAATAGTGGGAGGTTATCAGCAGCAGCAATAAGAGATGGGTATCAAACCACTTCTGGAGAAATCTAGCAATTCATATTTTAGACAAGAGCCGCAATGAAGAGAAGAGGGGCCTTCTTGACATACACAATCACCCTGCAGAAAATGAATCAGACCTGAGGCAGCTTGCTGGCTAAAAAAACAAAGTGGTTCTGATTTTGACAGACAGAATAGGTAAAGCAACACACCTGTGTTACACCTGTATTATCTGAGGCTGCAGGTGAAGTCTGGATTTTATGGATTGTTCTTCCACAATTTTTTTTTAAATCCCATACTTAGAAGCCTAGAACATCAGGGAGTTAAATATTCAGAACTTTTCTCCCTAACAGCTATTTATTTTTCTTTATACAGAGAGAGGAAATATTATGTGAGAGGTATTAAGTCCCAAGGGTTTGCAGCAAATTTGTCCCACTATTTGAGACAACCCAGCCTCAGAACAAGAGACTGAGGAACAGCACTTGCGCCAGGTATAACTCTGCAAGATGTGCATGTGAAGGCTGATATTTAACAAACAGTTTTTCTGGTACAGTGTGGTCAAAGGGGCCTGGTCAGGTATCTCACTTCCAAGACTGGAACCCCAAAAGATTCCAGTCAGATTCTTTCAGCATCAAACCAACAAAGGCAAAAGGAATTCTTACCAAGAGAGGCCATGTTTCTATCATCCTCCATCCTGATTTCCTTGTAGAAAGCCTTCTGGCCTGGATCCAGGAAATCTCACTTCCTTTGGGGAAAATGTATACAACCACCTCCTCAAAGTAGACCTGGAGCTGAAATTTTTTAAAAAAACCCTTCTATAATGACAAATAATCCTTCTTTGCATCTTGTTACCCCAAAACATGGGTGCCATAAGTGATCGGAGTAAATCTGGTGGGCTTCTAGCCTGTTGTTCTCCGGGAAGACATTCAGCTTCTGCCTAAGCCAATCATCCACAGGAACAACAGCGACTGCCTGGCAAATGACCTAATCTCACCTAGTGGGTGTTTAGGTTGACTAGCCTCTCTTTATCACATTTACAGTCAGATTTCTTCCCTCACTCAGTTTGACCTCTCATTCACCTCTCAGGCTTGATTTTGATATCAGTGCCAATTAAAAAATGTTGCCAATTACCTATCATGCCAATTAGTCATGGTGCCCATTCAAACCATACTGATACCGGGGACTCCCAAAGCAGGGCCTTACAATATCTCCTTTAGATAAGCCCACTAGACCTCTAAGATCTTCAGCAAAGGCCCTTCTGTCTGTCCCAGTACCCTTTCAGGCTTATTTGGTGGGAACAAGAGAAACAGGTCCTTCTTGGTGATGGCTCCCAGACACTGGAAGGCCCATCCTAGGAGGTTAGGATCCTTCCTTCCTTGCTGTCCTTCCACTGGCAGGTAAAAACCATTCTTACTCTGATGAACTTTTAGAAACTGGTTGTGATGGGCTTTGAATGGTGTGCTGTTTTATTGGTCTGTATATAGTCTTTTAATGAATTTTAATAATTTTACAGATTGCTTAACTGTTTTATAAGTAATGTCTATATTTATAGTACTTTGGTATGATATTTAATCTGCATTATTTTCAATAATGAGCCCTGGTGGTGCAGCTGTTAAATGCAGGTACTGTAGCCCCAAGGTTGTGAGTTTGATCCTGCAGGGCTTCAAGCTGACTCGTCCTTCCATCCTTTCGCAGGTCGGCAAAATGAGTACCCAGCTTGTTGGGAGCAATTAGCTAACATATTGTAAACCACTTAGAGAGCACCTTAGCTGATAAGTGGTATAGAAATACACATGCTATTGCTCATAAGTTGTTGGTCACCTTGCGTCAAAAAGTGGGACATAAATAAATACAATAAATTTTAAAAAGTTCCCATGAACACAGAGCTAATCCCCTAAGTAAATTATTCCTCCCAGTTTAAAAAGGGAAGAATTAAGTAGCTAGTGAGTTCATTCCATGTTCAACTGAGTAATGGTGCAGCCCTTTGGGAGAGGGGCATCCGACGGCACGAATTTCAGCCATCTTTTTCTCCCAGTGAAACCCGGGAGACTTATACTGATCACGTCTGAATGGTCCCATTGATTTTGATGGGTCTCTTCAAGGCAAAAGTGAAAAGGTGAACAAAGTAGAACCGGAATGAAAAAAAAAAGCCAACTTTCTTCCTACCTCTCTGGGAGGAATTACTTTGCATTCGCAATGGATATTTTTGTCAGATGTTTCCTAGGCACTTATTCCCAGGAAAGACTGGAAAGAGCCTAAAGGTCAGGTCTTGACTACCTATTGAAAACAGTGGGACTTAAACCAGGCATGACTAAATTGTCTCACTGACTTTAATAGGACTCTTCTAAACAGGGTGGGGGTGGGACCAGCAGGAAGGAAGAAAGAACTCCTTCCTATGTATAGTGCAAGATCATTCTTCAATCACTTCTTGTTATTTATTTCCTTGCATGTTACCTAATGGTAACTAATGTTGACATCTGGACATTTACCAGCTGTTTAATCTCACGTAAATTTTGCTGAAAACCCAAATAAGACAACTATGGTTCCCTACAATTTCCAAGCATATCCAGATATAATAGATTCATTCCCTTATTCACAGAGCTTTCCTAAATATTTGGCTGTTTCCCTTGTGTATATGTTTTATACAATACCTTTCTTCTAAAGTTGGAGTGCAAGGCAGCTTACAGCTTTTTAAAATATCTAGTAAAACAGAATCACTGATACATATGAGAGATAAATAATTTAAAACAGTCATTAAAATCCTTTTGAGAGCAATCTAATAAATACGTTGAACCTCAGAAGTCCAGTACCTTCCTTTAGCTCCAGTTAGTTCTTTAAAGGTCTCTCAGTATGAAAAGGTGGAAGGACAACAGGGAGGGGGCCAGCCCAATCCCACTAGGAAGAGGGCATCCCATAACCTAAGAGCAGCCACTGGAAAGGCCTGCCCTACATCTCCACCACAGGGAGGTGGTGGGACCGAGAAAAGAGCCTCTTCTGCAGATCTTAAAACCCAGGCAGGCTCAGATGGGATGGGAAATGTCACAGACAAGCAATATGCACAACAGTGGTTGTTAAGAGAAGTTCAGCGGACAGAGTTTGGGGTGAGATGTTCCCCTCTGCCCCCATTTTACAGGAATATAGGGACGAGAGGACCTCATTTTGTGCCCCCACCCCACAATTCCCAACAATTTCTACCTCTGGGAAGCACAAACTCTCTTCTCTTTCACTTCCTTCTATTCCTCTCATTTACACTGCATTCCCTGCCACTCCAGCATCCCATAATAGTCCCTCACTCCTCTACATGTCCTAGGAAGGCCTCCCAAGCTAAGCCTAGAGCCAAATCCTCCCCACCTACCCAGCCAGCAAGGCTGTGATTCTTCAAACCCACTCCCAACTCTTTCAGCCCCACGGAGACCCCCAAGAGAAGAGAGGAGACCTCACAGCTAAAGGAGCCTCAGTGCCTTTCAGGGAAGGGTAGAGAGGGGGGCTTCCTTTCTCTCCCCTATGGTGACCCCCCCACCAAGGCTCCCTCCCTCTGGGAGACCCTTCAGCCCCCCCAGTCAGGACCCAAAGGAGGACCTCCTCTTCCCTCCTTTCCACCCAAAAAGCGAATTTTGGGTCTCTCCACTGCCTTACTTTCCTTCTCCCACTCCTCCCCAAAACTCCTTCCCCTCCCAACTAAGGAAGGTCAGAAAGCCCCCTCCAGAAATGAGCCAAGGGTGCGTCATTCTTCTCCCTCCCCATCACTGAAACACTTCTGGCCTCTCTAGGAAGGAGAATTCACTGCTTGGAGGACTGAGGGCGCTGCTCACTCTCTTTCTTTTCTTTTTCCAAATTTCTCTGATTTGCCCCAGAAAGAAAGAAAGGGAGGGAGGGAGGAAGGAAGGAAGGATCCCAGGCAAAGACCCCCCCCCCGGGGGGGACTAAAGAAATAGACACACACACACACACACCCCGGAAATAAATAATAAATAAATGCCTCTGGAAATGAATAAAGTTTCTAAGTGGCCACTTCGGCTTTCCCTGAACTCTTTTTTTTCATTAGTTGGGGGTGGCAAGGGGTATTAGCCTTGAATTTTATTTTCCCAAAATTGAGAAATATACCTGGGTTTAAGTTGTTTTTAATCCTTAATGTTATTTTTCACTTGCTAAATTCTTCAGTATTTTTTTTAAAGCCTCCTACTTGTTTTGAATCCGAGCTCCTGCTGCCTCCTTGCCTCCTGCTGTGCTTGGAAGAGAAATGGGATGGGGGGACATGGAGGGGGCTGTTCAAGTTCCATGGGCAAGGAACCTCCACCCAAGCAAAATAGGGGGAAATAGGGGACTCCATATTTTCTTCACATAAATCTCCCCCCAAAAACCCTTTCTCTCCCCCAACTGCCCCACATGCTGCCTTCCTTTTTTCTAGGTCTTGTGATACTGAAACTCACACTGTTAAGTCATCATTATTAAGAGCCGGCTGCACTTTAATTGCCCACTCCTCTTTTTTCTGCAGTTAGGGCACACTGCACATGCTCAGAGGACTGCTTTCCTCAGAAAAGTCCAGTAGTAGGCCTATCAACAGATCTTCAGGGCTGCTCCTAAGAACAGAACTGATCTGTTTTTGAATGGTGAAAAGATAACAGGAAAGCCCATGGAGGAGATCCTACACTGGGATTGCCTAGTCTAAATCTCTGTACTCAGAATTACACATTAGTTGTGCTACGCAACCCTGATGTTGAGTGGTAACATTGTGCAACTGAAACAAAACACAATATGTAACACTGAATAAAGAACCAAACTCACACGGGCACTTGCATACCCAAGGGCATCCCTTTGCAGCTCTGTTTCTGTAACCTGGGACTGAATGCAGTTGTTTTGCATCAGATAGAAGTGTCTGAGGGCTTCCGTATAAGAACTTATGCAGTCATAAGACTCAATGAGGATTTCCACCCCTCTTTGCTTTTCGTTTTTTTGTCTTACTGGATGTATGATCTCATAGTGACAGAAACAGGACAGCTTCCTTACTTGGTTCCTTTGAGATTTTCTTGCAACACCCACACTAAGGGAAGATGATGGTCACGGTAGTTCTTTCCCCTCCACTTCAAAGATGGAAGGATCTCGACTGGGTCTCTGACACCATTGTGCTGCCTGTGGGGAACAGAGAAAGAAAGAGTAAACAAGCCTATCTCCATATCTACTGGCTGCATGGACAAAAGAAAGAGATCCTGAGTCTGAGTGCAGCTGAGAAATGGCATCCTTACTCAGTCTTTGGGGTATGCTGGGAATATTGTTGCTATACATGTGTATTTCTGGGCTCCAATCACTTTCCAAATCTCTTTCCATTGTTTTCCAACGAGTAGCTAAGTCTGGTCTCTAGCACAGCGATGAACCTTGTGGCATCTTAAAAACTAACATTGTTCACTAGGGTTTGTGTCTGGGAACATGGACTGAAAAAGCCAGTCATATCAATTAATACATTAACTATGTCAGTGGAGCAGTGAATCCATTCCAGGTCTAAGTCAGGCTTCAAAGGAGTTCTCCTGAACTGCCTCTCCATAATGGCTGCAGCCTTTTGGATAGTTCCTTTTGAGCCCTTCAAAACCTAGCTTGGATTCACTGTCTCCTGGAAAGGGGATCACCAGCTGCCAGCGCACTCTGTATCACATACAATAAAATCCGTGTCCTTGTTCAAACAATATGAAACAGAACAAAATTTAAACACACTAAACAATATGCATATAATATGATAGTTAAAACAACTGGTTAGAAGAGTTTAAAATAATTAAAACTGTTATACTTATGTATATTTGGGTAAAACCAAAAAGGAGCCCAGAGGTTCTCAGGGTGGGAGACTGATTTTTCTTTGGGAGCACCATGGAACAAGGGAACTTGAGAGTCAGTCATGACTACCAGCGCCCACTAGACTGACAGAGTCCACTGGGACTGACTTTCAGACATATGGGTAGAAGAACCAACGAGCTGGATCTAGATAGAGTCATTCCCAGTGAAAGCCGTGGGGTTTGGCCTAATCATGACTGAACTGATTTTAATGAGTCTGTTCAAGACATGGGGGAAAGAAAGCATAAAACTGAAGCACAATGACAAGAACAATTCCTTCCTCTTTTACAGTGAGAAATTATTTTTAACTTGCCAAGGCTATTTTTTGGATGCTTCATGGGAACTTCCTCCCAGGAAAGTCTGTGTAAGATTTCAGCCTATAGGCTGGATCTTGACTTAGTCACATCTCTTGAAAATTGTGGGACTTGCATTTGCCATGGCTAAATTGTCTCATTGATGCTAATGGGTCACCTCTAAGCAGGACTTGACAAAAGCAACAAGAGGGGGAAAAAATCCTTGTATTTTAGTGAGGAGTTTCCATTTTTATATAGAACCCTGAACTGTTACCCCACTGAAAAACCCTGTCCCGGGGTCTACAATTTTGATATTAAAATATGATTCCGTGTGCCTGAGAGGTCATCCAGATAAGCATGTAGGCAGCAACGGTCGAACGATCGAAAACCAGATCAGGCCAGTAAAATCCTCCATCACGGAGCCCCAGGAGACCTCAAGCTGTGCAAACCCAGTGTAGACAAAGGGTCCTCAGCCCAAGAAGCCGACTTGAGGGGATTAGTGTGTTTGCCCCAAGCTGAGCACCGACAGCAATAAAATCCTATCAGGGAAGGACCATCTAAATTCACACCACAGCCCAATGCAACTGAAGATCCTGAAACTTTGGCAATACCTTGTGATCTCATCACGCAAAAGCAGTTCCCATCGTGGAGCTTCTTTTCCGTTGCAACACCCATTGTTCTCCCCAGGAAAGGATTAGCCCTCCAGGTACTTTTTCACCTACAAATAGTCCCAGTTTTTGAGAGTTTCTTTGGATCACTCCCGGTCAACCCAGCAGACCGTTTCTCCATCCGTTGAGTGATCCCCTCAGCCCTCTCCGTGCTGAGCTCCACTTCTTTAATGTCTTTCCTGGACCAAGGACTTCAGGAAAAGGTGCAGTATTACCCCAGCTACAATCCCTTCAATATTCCCCCTATCCAGTTTCCTCTCTTTTGCTTCTTAATAGGTCTTGAGTGAGTGTGTGAGTGATTGCATTGATGCGTGAGACTTTCATTCAATAAAATCATTTATTAGACATTTTCGTTTGGTTTTTGGCTTGGCCTGACCCCGTAAAAACTGGGTAAAAAGACCCCACTAGGTTACTTTGCCTCTCACATTGCTATTGCTCGTGGTCTGGCTAGTTTCCATTCCCCATCACATGGAGCACATTGAGGTGTCACCCAAGGGACCCCAGAAATCAGGGTAACAGAACATCCTAACTGTAAAATATGTTGACAGTTGAAACTGTTGCTAGTCCCAGAACAAAATTTCTGAACCACTTTCCTCCATTCCCCTTTCCCATTTGCCAGGGAGAAGTTTTATTAATATCCGAAATTCAAGAGCTCCTTCCATGAACTTACGATTCCTGCAGGACAGAGTAATTTGTTCAGTAATTCACAGGAAGTCTTTTTGCACTTTGAGATGTCCACAATCTCACCCCCTGGACCAGCCACTCTCTACCTTGCTGAGATGTTGTGACAGTAAAAGTGGGAGAGAAGAGGGAGAGGACCCTCCCACAATTCCTTCCTTCCTGTATTTAACATTAAGCGCTTGCTTTATGTTTTGCCAACTGGCTTTTCTTTACAAAATTCATCTGTACAAAATTAAGCAGAGGCTAGATGGCCATCTGTCGCGCGTGCTTTGAGGGTGTTCCTGCATAGCAGGGGGTTGGACTGGATGGCCCATGTAGTCTCTTCCAAATCTACATTTCTATGATTCTATGAAATTAAAAGCCAGAAAGGAATCCAGCAGCACCTTTGAGGTTCCTTGGGAAGGCATTTCCAGGATGAGCTTCCATGGACTCCAGTCCCCTGCCTTGGATGCAGTCTGATCTAGCGATGCACATGGAAAAAAGCACACTGAATCCCCCAAAAGTTTTGTAAAAATCTCCCATTCTCCATTAGTCTCGAAAGCTGTAAAGATTCCTTCTTTCTAGGCTTAAAAAGACCAATGCGGTCCAAGGACTTCACAGAAGCAGCATGAGATTCACAAGAGCACTGCCTGTGGTTACAGAGGGAAATCTGGATTCTGTCTTCTCACACCCCAGTCCTCTGGGCTTCCTGTCCCTGTGGCTACTGGTCACAGTGGCTCTCTAGCCCCTCCTAGTGGCCCTAAGAGACACGGGTCCCCCTCCATCCGAGCGGCTGGGAAGGAGCAGGGATGTTTGTGTTTGGGGGTCTGTTATCCTCACACCTTTCTGAGGGGGGGATCCGGCAGGGCTCCAGATGGGAACAGAAATCAGGACTAAATCCAGACCGGCTCTCCTTTGGCTCTTGCATTAGCTTTACTTGAAGCCCCTTCTCCCCCCCACTGAAGGCAGAAGGGGGAGAGAGAGTGTGTGTGTGTGTGTGTGTGTGTGAGTGAGTGAGAGAGAGAGAGAGAGAGAGAGAGAGACTGGATTGCATATACATACGCGTGCGGTCCTCCTCTCCATCTTCTGCCTCCAGGCTCGCTCTTTAGTAGCCCTAGAGGAGCCCCCTCTGTTTCTTCCCCCCTACAGTCCACCTGCCTGGGAAATTTGTCCAAACCAAACGAGACAAAGGCGCTCTCTCCTCCTCCTCCTCCTGCTGGTCCCCCCAGCCCACACGCTCCCCCTGCCCAGCCCTCCAGCCTTATGGCAAGGGTCTCCCTCCCCAGGGAGGCTGGGCAGAGCCCCCAGATGCCAGCGGCAACGAGCAGGTTTCCCCGGAGCGCAACGCAGCCGGCCGGAGACTCAAAATTCAACCCAGGCTGAAACAAAGAGACGTGGCGGGGGGGGGTCCCAAATCAGACGTGGAGAACGAAGAGAGGCGGACGCGTTTATGCATCTCACAAGCAGCAAAACTGGCCCGCTAAGGTGCACCCCCTCTGCGCGAGGGTCTGTTAGCTAGCGCCCCCCCAACCCACCAGCCCCCTGACACCCGCCTGTTTCTTCATTCAAGGCCGGGCCTGCTTCCCCTCGACTGGGAATTGCTGGCCGGCCACTGACAACGCCCACGTGTTTCCCACCTCCGCTTGCTCGCCCCTCCCCAGGCGCCAGGCGCCAGCCTCCGCCGTTGGTCTATATACCGAAACGCGCGGAGAACCCAAAGGTCAAGGCAAAGGGGGAAGGCCCGCAGGGGCCTGGCTAGCTGGTTTCTATGCTACTCCAAATCCCATCACTCTCAGGCGCCCAGGCTTCCCTACCACAGAAGGGAAGGGAAGGGAAGGGAAGGGGGCCCGGGAGGGGGTGGGCGAGGGAGCGGCTCGGCTTTGCAACCTGGGGGGGCGCCTGGAGGACGAGGGGAGGGTCTTCCTCTCGAGGGGGGAGGGAGGGCATGAACTGGGGCCCCTCCCCGCCATGACGCCATGCGGGGGCCTTTCCTCGCTGCCGCCGCCCTCTCCCCTTCTCCCTCCGGAAAACACATTTGGGGCTTGCCCCCTTCCCCAAGCCGTTCCCCTTTACCTCCCCCTCCCTCTCTCCCCTGCCTGCTCTGCCCACTAGCCCTCCCTCCCCTTCCTCCTCCCCCTCCTCTCCGGAGGAGCCACGCCCCCTCCACCAGACTGAGCAGGCCTTACCTTCCACCTATACATGCCGCTCTAGGAAGCCGGACTCTATTCTCCTAAACCCCCGGAGGGAGGAGTTCCCGCCCCCTCCCTCTGCTGGCCTTGCGGGCTTCTCTCCCTCCTGGAGTGTCAGGACCTTTCCGGAAGGGGAGCGACGGAGGGGAGGAAGGGGAGGTTTCCTTGGCGACGAGGAGGAGGAGGAGGGGGGAGCGGCGGCAGAGAAAGAGAGAGGGGGGAAACATGGGCGGCGGGGGGAGGGGAGAACGGACGCACCCCAAATTATGCCCCTCGGTCTTGGCCGGGAAGGAGGGCCCTGAGTCCTGCCTTTCCTCCGGGGAAGAAAGGCCCGCCCCTTTGCCCTCCTCCGAGTAATCCGGCCCTTTCTTCCCCTGCCCGTCGCCTCCCCGAAGGCGGCCTTCTGCGGTGGGGAAGGGGGAGGGCGGAGCGGGCAGTGCGGCCTAGTAGGAAGAGCTCCTGGGGGGAGGGGGAGGAGGGGGGCACGCACGCTCCCCTTCGGGGTTCCTGGAGCAGGAAAGACGGTCGTTTTGCCGTGGAGGGGGAACTACCCGGAGTCCTCTTTGCCTCCGGGCGGGATCCGGGTAAAAATCGGATTCCGTGGAAGTGGCTTCGTGCCGTTCTTCCAGAGGACGCCACCAGCCGTGGTGGGGCTGTGAGCGGCTCCTCTGGAAAACTCGGAGGGAAAATCAGGAGGATCCGTGCTTGGTTTCGTGGGAGCTGCTGACGTTTATATTCTTCCTTCAGAGGCTCAGGGTGGAGAAAATGAGGAGAGGGAGCGGGGGAGGAGGAGGAGGAGGCCTCTCTCCCTCTGGCGCTCGGACACTCTCTGCAGTCGGAGCAATAAGCCTAGAACATCCGTGTAATGAAGGTAAGGACAAAAGGAGAGCCAACAAGCCAGGGGCATCCCGGTCCCCATTCTCAGGTGGACCCCATCCATTCCTCTCTTGGGAGACCCCATAAGGAGGAGGAGGAGGCTACAGACCTTCCCCAGACCCACCCTACGGCTTCCCTGGCTCCTCCAGCAGCTGGGATGGAGAGCAGCCTTCTTTCCTGTGATCCTGACCAGGGGAGAGCCAGAGAGAGCCATCATGACCAGCAGCCCTTGGCAGCCTTCTCTCAGCATCTCCAGGCTTCAGTAGACGTTTTGGAGAAATATGTGTTGTAGGGGTTGGGAGGCGGGAAGAGAAAAGAATAAGCCCGAGGTTGAAAACATCTCTCGGTAATCACAGATGGTGCTCCGGTGAATCTCAAACTGCTTTCCTGAAGATGAATTATGTGGTGGAAAAAAAGCCAGTTGGCGAAAATGGAAGATGAGCCCTCTGTAAATGTAGGGAAGAGTTCTGGGAGGGACACAAAAGTCCTAACTCCCCTCTCTTTTTAATATTCACAACAGCCCGATGAGGTAGACAGGTAGCTGGTCTAAGATCACCTCAGAATAATTTTGTGAGCACCCAAAATGCAGAAATGCACCTGTGAATAAATCAACAAGTTACTTTTCTCTGTCCTGCAGGATTCAGCACCAAGTGTCTTGGAAACTGCAGGAAAGAGATCTCTAATTTGGGATTTTATCAAAATCTACCTGGTGGGGGCAATGAGGGGGGTTCATAATATAAATCTGGGTTTAGCAGTGTTTCTGGATGTCAGTAGTTATCACAGCTTGGTGATTCAAAGTAACATGTAATCCAGAGCTTTCCAAACTGTGTATTGTGACACATTGGCGTGTCGGCTGCAGTGTGTAGGTGTGTGGCATGAATGTAATGGGTGAGGGAGCTGTTTTTGCTGCCGCCACTGCTGTCCGAGGCCGAAGAAGACCCCTGCAAGGGCAGCGGTGACCTGGCACTGGCTCGGGTGGAGGGGCTGCCTCCAGTTACTGAATTACTTACTGAATTACTCTGTTGCGAAATGATGCATGTCTAAAAAGTGTGTCACCAACATAAAAAGTTTGGAAATCAAAGAAGCAGCAGTCAGTGAAGATAAAGTAATTCTTCACAGTAAGAAGTTCTTCCTTCCTTCCTTCCTTCCTTCCTTCCTTCCTTCCTTCCTTCCTTCCTTCCTGATTTCTCCCCTGTCCTGTTTAGAGGAGACCCAGTGAAGTCAACAAGACAATGTAGTCATGCCTGATTTGAGCTCCACTGTTTTCAATGGGTATGACTGAGTGAAGATCAAGCCTTTAAGGCTGAAATCCTGAACACACTTTCCTGGGAGAAAGTCCGCCCGAACAACCTGAGAGGCATCCTTGCTGAATGCAAAATGACCCTTGATTATACAATAGGAAGGAATTTCCATGTTTTTCTGTGTTCTTTTTTTTTTTACCCATGTTTGGAAGAGACCCTCAAAATCAAAGAGAATTTAATTATGATTAGTGTAAGTCTCCTAGTTTTCCCTGGGAATGACTAAATCTAGATCCAACCCTTAGGCAGTAGTTCCCCTCTGATCATTTTCATAAGGGTAAGTCCCAAACAGCTCTCTTTGCCATTGAGATGCCCCAAGGTACATTTAGCATTCCCTAAACTGAAACAGACCCTGAAAGAAAATGGGAAATGCGCTGGGCAATTTAGAGAGTGTCAAGGTGACAATTTTCTGCCCTAAGATTCTCCAGTGGGCCAGACAGATTTCCTGAGAGAAGATAGGCACACCAAAGAAACCAAATGTGGACAGGAGTCCATTTCTAGTTTTGTGAAAATGCATGCAAGGAGGCCCTATCACCTGTTTGAAAGATGAATTGCTGCTCCTAAGGCTCCCAGGAGAGAAAATCTCTCCCCTCGCTCATTGAGAAAGACCCTGAGAATCTGGGAGGGACTCTTAGACTGATCTTTGCCCACCCCAATAGATGTGTTCCTTTTACCACTCTCCAAAGGTATGCAGCAACTTTTGTGAATTAAACCCATAAAGACAAATGAGGGGAATATGGGAAGGCCTTTCCACCAGCTGTTTTTCTCCAGTGACTGCACTATGACTCAGATGCATGGGAGAAGCTCACATGGAGTTGCCCTTCTAAACAAGGAGTAGTATTCCCATTAAACTGGGAGTAATGTCTCTCTGTGCATATGGGAACAGAGAAGGGATTATTTGTGATTACAGCAGTATTGGTTTTTCCCTCTTTCAGTTCCTGTTCTACTTTGAGGAGGTGGCCATGTAATTTCCCTGTGGGGGAGTGGGATCTCCTGGATCCAGGCCAAAGAGCTCTACAGGAAGTCAGGATGGAGGATTATGGAGAGGAGGCCTCTCTGGGTAAGGATCTTTTTTTCTTTGTTGATAGATGCTGAAGGAATGAATTCATGCATTGATCACTCTAATGTTTGGATGCCAGTGTAGAAATGTAGCCCATGACCTTGGGCCACACTGGGCAAGACCAGAGTTTGTCCAAAGGTCTTTTTAAAAGGTATGTTTTCAGCTTCAGCAGGTACAGAGATTGCAGAGTTTCATCTGACATGAGTGCAGTGCCTCAGTCTTCTTTTCCTCCTGAGGCTAATAGTCTCAAAGACGAAAGGGAGTTTGAAGCAACATGTTGGGCTGAGTAATCTTGGGATTTAATACTCCTCCTGTTGTATTCTCTCCTCTGTGCATAGAAAAAAGAAAAAAAATGTTGGGGAGCTCTAAACATTTAACCACCTGGCAGTCTGTGTTTCATAGTGTGGCCATATTTTATATTTTTATTTCGGTAGAATAATTATGTATACACCTCAGCTGCAGTCTTGGAGAATATATGCATGTAACAGAGGTGTGTCATTTTTCTCCTATCTGTAAAAATCAGAATGGGTTTGATGGGTTTGTTTCCTAAGCCAGTGGACTTCCTCAGCCTGGTTCCCTTTTTGGTGGGTTATTTTATGTGTCCAGAGGGTCTCTCTTCTTGATCAAATGGAGGATCCAGAAGGGGCCTGGATACCCACCTCCCAAGTCTGATGATAGTAGCCTCCTACTGTGCTCCTAACTCTCAGCACCCTGTGATTTATGGACCTCTGAGCCAGTATTTTTATGAGGAGTTTCAAAATGCACTCATGAAGAGCTTGTGACAATGACTCTAGCGTGTTCACATGCCTGGCTGATCTGCCCAAAGACAAGATGGCCTCTCCTTCCTTTCCAGGGACAGAAGCTGGACATATTGGCAGTTCAGTCTTCCTCTTAAAACTAGAGATAGACTTGCACTACTGTCTGCGTCTCAGGTGACCGGGGGAGTTTAGGGAGTTCAAAATGTAAGCTTGATTTTCGTTCCCATGACAGAGCATGAGGCCACCAAAGGCCAGAACCTCACTGACAGGATGGCTGTGGTGCTTCTCTCTTGTGGATTGACAGGAGATGTTTCCCTCCTCTTGGAGGGAGGGGGAGACAGACATAACACATACTTGTGGAATGCCTGAATATTTTTGTAGAAAGGAGTAATGAGCCTGCTTCTTTTCTCTGAATGAATTTCCTAAACCAGAACTTATTTCTCTGCTGAATGATAAGGCTCTGAAGAATCAACCAATCCCCTTTGGAGCTATAACATTGCTATGGAAGAGGTTTCTTTTTTATTATTATTATTTACTTTTTATTAAAATCTTCAATACTTATAGATAAATAACAGCAATATTTGGTGTTTCACATTTTTCTAAAATACAGTTCTTCTAATATCCTTAATTTCTGATATAGTACAGTTTTGATCTTCTATTTACATTTGTGAGAGCTTACATATTGTCTTAGGTCGATCCTTACCTAAATTCTAAGTATACAATTTCAACTTCCTACATTCCCTTGCTTGGTTGACAATTGTTAGCCTTCAGGTTTCTTCTATACCTGTAATTAACAGTGATGGCTTGCCTGCAGTTCAAGAAAAGCTGTAAGATCCCATAATTTACATGATTCTCGCTTATTTTTGATCATTATTTCCATTGCTCTATATTTTTGCTTGTTGTTTCATCCTAATCTAGAAATATTCAAAGTGCCCAGGCTTTGCTTCAAATAATTTTTGATTGGAGTCATTTCTCTTTCATTTTTCCTTTGTATTTCTCCCCTTAATGCTAAAGTTAAATTGTCTAATGTCATGAATTCCATAAGTTTAATTAGCCAATCATCTATTTCTGGAGTTACATTATTCTTCCAATATCTAGCGTATACTATTCTTGCCGCAGTAACTATATAAAGTATTGTCCTTCAGTACCGCATCATTGATGTCTTATCTAATTCATGTAACATATGTAAAAGAAAGATTTCGGGGGACAATGGGATATTTATCTGTAAGATTTCAGTCATTGTTTTATGTATGTTTTTCCAGTATTTCCTTGCTTTGGGGCATGACCACCACATGTGGAAAAAAGTACTATTTTCCTCATTGCCCTTCCAACAATTATTTTTTCTTGTTCTTTACATTTTGCTCAGTTTAGCAGGGTCTAGATACCATCTATACATCAGTTTAAGGTGATTTTCTTTCAGATTTTGGGCTTATGTGAACTTTTGAGTATTTTTCCAGCTTCTTTCCCAATTTTCCAGTTTTATTTCATGTCCTCTCTTGTCCTTAATCTTAAACTAGTTTTTTGTTCTTCAATTATTATATCTTTATATTTAAGCATTCTTTCTTTAGGATCTTTCCGTCTTCCGAATAATGCCTCATGTGGTGATAACCATCGTGGAATTCTTCTGGAAGTTTTACATTTGGATTTCATCCAAATTGCTAACAAAGAGCATCTTATATAATGGTGCATGAAATCTTTATCAATCTTTGTTTTGTTGTACAAAAGGTACCAGTGCCAGCCAAATTGTAAATCTGGACCCTCTAACTTCAGTATTCTTTCATTTTGCAATGCAATCCAGTCTTTAATCCATGTTAGTCCATTAACGAAGTAAGAAAGTTTCAGATCCGGGAGCCCGCAGCCGCTTCTTTCCTTCCTATCTGTTAGGGTCTTCCATTTTATTCTTGGTTTCTTTCTTCCCCAAATAAAGTTGGATAGATCTTTCTGCCATTCTCGAAAACATCTTTCATTTATAATTATCGGTAAATTCTGGAAAAGAAAGTTTATCTTGGGGAGGATATTCATTTTTATTGCAGCCATTCTTCCCATTAAAGAAAGCTTTAATTTCGCCCAATTCATAGTCTCATTTTTAATTTCATTCCATATTTTTTTATAGTTGTTTTCAAAAAGTTCGTTATTTTGCTTTGTGATCATAATACCAAGATATTTTATCTTTTTGTCGCTTTTAAATCCTGTTGTCTGAAGCAGATCATTCATCTCTTCTTTCCTGATATTTTTACATAGAATCTTTGTTTTTTCTTTATTGATTATAAACCCCACAACCTCTCCAAATTTTTTACAGTTTTCCATTAATTTTGCAATACTCTGTTTAGGGTCTTCTAGATAGATTACTAAATCATCAGCATAGGCTTTTAGTTTATATTCTTGACCTTTTATCTTAATTCCTTTAATTTCTGGTTCAGAACAGAAAGCTCTAAGGAGGACCTCTAAAACCATTATAAGTAGGAGTGGTGAGAGCAGACATCCCTGTACCTTTTTTAACTTCAATAGGTTTTGTTTTTTCACCGTTGATTATGATTTGGGCCTTCGAATTTTTATAGATTTTTGCAATCCAGGTAATGAATCTCTGACTACAGTTCATCTTATAAAATAACAACATCATAAAGTCCCAATCCACATTATCGAACATTTTTTCTGCGTCCACGAAGATCATCGCAAGTTTCTTTTCATTATGTTTTTCATAATATTCTATAACGTCAGTTACTGTTCTTATGTTGTCTCTTATGTGTCTTCAGGGTAGAAAACCGCTTTGATCTTCATGCATTGTTATCTGTAATATTTTTCTGAGTTTGTCTGCTATTATATTAGCAAAGATCTTGTAATCTACGTTTAAAAGTGAAATTGGACGATAATTACTTGGATCCTGTGGATCTTTCTCTTCTTTTAAAATTAAAGTTATATTTGTGTCATTCCATGATTGGGGATTGCCAGTGTTTACAATGTCATTAAACATTTTATGCATTGGGAGGATCAATTAGTCATGAAAAGATTTATAATATAGTACTGTCAATCCATCTGGGCCGGGTACTTTTGCTATTTTCAATTTTTTAATAGCCTCTGTAATTTCCATTATAGTTATTGTAGAGTTCAAGCTATTTTTTTGCTCTTCAGTTAGTTTAAGAATGTTTTGTTTTTCTAAGTATGCTTCTGATTTTTTCTTTTTTTCCCCGTAGCTGGAGTACTGCTAAAGAGATCTTTATTGTATTTCCGAAAGACATATTTTATTGAGTCTTGATCCATTACCACCGACTTCCCCTTATTAACTTGTAAGATCAGATTTTTCTCTTTATTTTTCTTTAATTTGTAAGCTAACCACTTGCCCGATTTGTCAGCGCTTTCAAAATGCCTTTGTTTAATTCTTCTCAATTTCTTCTCAATTTCAATTGAATTTTCTGATCTGATTTGTTCTTGTAATATCCTGCTTTCCTTCCTTAATTTATTATTTGCAGTATTGTTTCTTAATTTTTGTTCTTTTTGTTTGATCTTTGTCATTAGTCTTTGTATTTTCTCCTGTCTTTTTTTCCCATTCTGTATTCTATTTTATGAATTGCCCTCTAATTACTGCTTTATCAGTGTCCCAGGTCGTTTTCATTGTTAACTCCTTTGACATGTTTTCTTTAAAGCAATATTTCAACATGTCTTTTGCCTTTTTAAAGTATTCTTCATTTTGAAGTATTAAGTCATTAAGTCTCCAATTTCCATTTTGATTTTTTTTATTAACATTAAGTTTTAACTGGATAGGATTGTGGTTTGATACAATTCTTGGTAATATTTCCATGTCTTTTATTTTTGTGTGCAACACTTTGGAGATTAAAAACATATCTATTCTTGACATCAATTTATGACAGTCTGAATAAAAAGTAAATCCTTTTGAATTTCCAGATTTTAGTCTCCAAATGTCTGTCAATGACATGTTTTCTATTAGTTTTAAAAAACTCTTTGGAAGTTTTCCTTGATTATTCTTTAATCTAGTCATTGTTGATCTATCTTTCTCAGGATCCAGGACTCTGTTCATGACCCCCATGATTAAAATATTTTCCTGATTTTTCTCTTGAGTGTATTTCTGTAATTCTTCTTCAATTTTCTTATAGAACTCACTTTTATTTTCTAATGGGGAGTAAATTCTGACCACCAGTAATGTAAGATCAAGAAAGTGAACTTCCACTCCAATATAGTGGCCTCGGTCATCACAAAAAACTTCTTCTGAAGGAAATTTAGAATTTATATAGATAGCCACCTCTCTTTTTCCCTTCTGAAAAGCTGAGATGAAGCTTCTCCCGAATTTAGGATTTTTTAGATATTTGGTGTCAGATTCTCAGATTTTTATTTCCTGTAGACATATCACATCCAGTCTGTCTTTTTCTAAATAATGGAATACTTGTTGATGTTTGTAATTAGAGTTCAGTCTTTTTACATTCCATGACAGAAATTTTAGTGACATTTTAATTTTCTTATACTTCTTCTCCTTCTGTTAATTTTAATTCTGTGTCTGAGTCCAACTGTTCCTCTTCCTGTTCTTCCTTTTGCTCTTCTTCCTCTTTGTTAGTGTCTCCTTCTAACTTGTCTTGTCCATCAGTACCTTCTTCTCTTTATGTTTAGATTCTTTTTTTTGTTGTCTTGGATTTTCTAGTTCTTCTCTTAGCTTCTCCTGAAGTTCGTTTGCTTGAGATGGAGTGGTGGCTTTATATCTTTTTAATTTAAAAGTAAATGAGACCCCCTCAGTTCTCTCCCATTTATACCTTATTTTATGTGTCTGCAATAATTGTATTAAGTTTTTGTATTCTTGTCTTCTCTTTAGTATTTGGAATGGTATATCTTTGAATATTTTAACTTTTTTCCCATCCATTATTAATTTTTCCTCATAGTTTTTCTGTAAAAATTTTTCTTTTACCTTTGTTCTGCTAAAGTAAACAATCGTATCTCTTGGCCAGTTTCTTTCTTTTGTGATCTTTGAGTTCAATCTGGAGATCCTATCAATTTCAGCCTCCATATTTTCTGCGGGTATCTCAATATATGCTGCTAGATCTGGAATTAATCTTTCATAAAGGTTTTCCCCCATCTTTTCAGAAATTCCTCAATTTAAGGCATTTGTCCTGATATCTCATTTCTTGAATGTTTATCTCAGTCTCATTCCGTCTCTGGTTATCCTTCAGTGTCTTAATCTCTGTTTCTGCATATTATGTCTTGTCCTGTAAATCTTTTATGTCTGATTTCACTGTCTTCATATCCTTGTCAATTTTTTCTATTGTCTTATTAAAACTTTCCAGTTCTTTTTTGATGTCCATTTTTATCTTGGCTCTAGTATCTTTTAGTTCCTGCCTGATTTCTTGCTTGAAATTTTGCATTTCTTCTAGTATTTGCTGGCATAGTTCTAGAATCTGGACAGGTTGCTCTAGAGAGGATCTTCTTTCCAAAGTTATTTGAGATTGTACATAAGATGTTGTTTTCTTTCTGCTTGCCATTCTAAATGCAGTTTTCTTAAATGCAATGTTAGTATGTAATAGAGTGTTACTATATTACAATATTAATATATAACAAATAATTAACCGATAATACGTGCTATAAACTTGATTTCTTAGTTTCTCTTTTTCTCATTTAGGGAAGGACTTGAAATATTTATTTAACATTCACTGTTAAGTGGCTATCATTTACCACTAGATGGAGCTCTTAACACATTATAAAACAGAATAACACTCTGATCTAAATTGTTTTCCTTGTGTGTTTGAGGGTTTATCTTATGTACTGTATCTTTGTTTGGTTTTGTTCCTTCTCAAGGTGGAGTGGAACACCTGTGTTCAAATAGCTAATAAGTCTCCTATTTCTGAGCTCCTTTTTTTCCCTCTCTCTCCTTCCTTCTTCCCCCAATTTAATCAAGTATACAATTAATTAACCAGCCTATTAATCAAATTAATCAATGAGATCTAATCAGTTAACCAAGTCTAATCAATTAATCAAATAATTCTGATTTAATCAGTTTTTATAAAGTATCAGTGATTCCCCTGCTAGTAATATAAGACTTTGTCAAACTTAATATAGCTCTATAATAGAGATCAGAATCAAAATCAAATATGTTATACTTAATATGTACTTAATATATACTTAATATATTTAGTATAGTTAATGTACTTAATCTACTTAATATATCCAGCTACTGCTAGAACGCTCTTCTCCCCTTCTAAGCTTCTTTTATTAATAGGATTCTCTAGATAGTGATATCAATTAATCTTCTTAAACCTGAATACTTAAATACTTCCCTCCTCACAGCTATTTTCCTTCAATAACATTTCTTCTTTTACAACACTTGTTCTTGCCAGACATGTTTGTCCTGTAATATTTTTCTAAATGTCCACTTGTCTTCTCTTCTCACCCTACAATGCATTTGTCTTCCCAATGTAAAATTGTTTAGTTTGTGTTGTCGTTTGCATGTACTGTCTTTAGTTTAAATTTCTCCAAATCGTTAATGTGTGTCGTTTGGTCCTGTTGTTCTTTTGTATCCTCAAAAAAGCTTTTCAGATATCTGCTAGTCCGGTCATTAGTAATAGTTCAAAACATGTCCGATGTCCAGTCTGTTTCTGTCTCTTTTATTTTGCAAGTTTTTCTTAACCAGTCGAGCCTCATCCACCTCAACACTATTCCCTTCTTCGTAACAGATTTTATTCCACCCGGTAACTTCTAACCACGTTCACAAAGTAGACTTTTAAGAATTAGTTTTTAATCCCTGTTCCTTCTGTTATGCCACCGGCTGGTCCGTGCTCCATCTTCTTCCCTGGGGAGCTCAGCAAAAGTTACTTGCATTTAGCATTTCTCGCTTCTATTTTCTTTTTGCGAGCTCAAGCCGGGTATATACATTTATATAAAAAGGCTTTTAATATTTGAGTTTCTCATACGTTATATCTTCTTTTGTAAACTCCGCTGGATTTTTACACAGCTCAAACTGAGAAACTCGGAGTCCATAAACCTGTCGGTCTTCAGGTAGCTAATGATTAAATGCTGTAATCTCAGTATCCAATGAACTTGAAAATTCCTGCTCAACGTTTGGCAAAGTCCCTTTATGTAGAGGATTATTATTTGACCAAGCAAGAATCTGTTTTCTTTAATCTTGACAAGGAAGCCTACTTACTTTTAAAAAGTATTGGCATTGCTTGTGCCAATCTGTAGATCAGCTGCTTTCCAGCGCGGTCGTGGTAACTCTTCGACCCCACACTCTTCTTCGTCTTCTCCAATCCAACTTATGTTGGATCTTGAAGACTGATGAGCAGATTCGGGTCCCCTGTGAGTCCCTCTGAACTGCTTTTACTGGAGGGGTTTGCTGGCCAGCTCTAAATGTTCTAATCGAGCTGGCTAAACTGCGCGGGGCGAGAGCGGCGAGAAGTGCCACTACGCTGCCTATCGCGCCGCCATTAAACCCAGAAGTCCCTCTGCTATGAAAGAGGTTTCATAATGCAAGTGCAAGTGCGAGATTGAGGGGAAATTTGTGGCTTTATAATTGTCTTAATTGCAGTTTGTATACTGAACCTGGTTCTCAGGGCAGTTAAGCAAATGTGGTGCCCTGGTACTCCAAAATAGCCAGTCAGGAAAGCAAGTGACAGATTCCAGTCTGATGGGTGTTGAGAATCAGTTGTTCATTCTTTTGATTATATTTTCCAAAATACTAGATAATATTTATTTTATGAGCGTCTTATCTATATCAGCAACCAAACTGGATCTCTAAGAACTACTCCCCAATTTTTCATTTTTTGACTGTAACACCAAGAAGGGAAATGTTTCCACCAGTATCTTAAGTTGATTTCCTTTTGAAGGGTTGGGTTGTTTGTCTGCTGTGTGTGAAATAGAATGACACAAAGGGGCCTAGTCCTGGTCGTGGGACACCCATGCCTCTATATCTGATCAGGGACTTTTTTTTTTGCCTAGGGGCAGACAAAAAGGATTCACAACAGGCAATGAATGTTTGCCTACTGAGCCAGTCTTCTTCCCCTTGCTTTGTTACAGTTACAGATTTTCCCCGCTTCTCATAATTTTTTTATAATATTTTTTTCTGAAGAGCTTCTCGTTATTTTACAGAAATAATTCTACTATTCTTTTGCCAGGAAGAAAAAGAGACAGGTATATCCGCCTAGTAGAGTTAAGGGGGACTGTTGATCCAAGCAGATGTTATTGGCTGTGATGGTACCATGCATGAAAGGTGAAATCAAAGGTTGATTTCATCACAGCATATTAAGAAGAAAGAGGAGAATCCTTGAGAAAAAGAAGGAATGGATACTAATGATATTTTTCTCTTTCATCTCAAGCTGATCATGAGAAGAAGAATGAGACCTATCAGGAGCCAACTGCGGCATCATGGGAAATAACAACCTTTATCATGGAAAAAAAGAAATTTGGAAATCAAAGGAGACGAAAAAGGCAGAAAGGAAAACAATTAAAGGGTAGCAAGAACTCTATTGCTTTTCTGGGTGCTGATCTTTCTGAACTGCTGAACTCACAGTCAAAACAGCTAAAGTGTCCTATCTGTGGGAAACTGTGCAAGTATAAATGGGACTTCGACATGCACTTCAGAGTTCACACAGGAGAGAAACCATATGAATGTATTGAATGTGGAAAGAACTTCAGTCAAAGCGGACAACTTCATTCACATCAGAGAACACACACAGGGGAGAAACCACATAAATGCATGGAATGTGGAAAGAGCTTCTCTCATAGTCATGGTTTACGTTCACATCAAAGAACTCACACAGGGGAGAAACCATATAAATGCACAGAATGTGGAAAGAGCTTCAGTCAGTGTTCAAATCTGCATTCACATAAAAAAGTTCACACAGGGGAGAAGCCATATCAGTGCATGGAATGTGGAAAGAGCTTCAGTCAGAGTGCACATCTACATTCACATCAAACGACCCACACAGGGGAGAAATCACAGAAATGCATACAATGTGGAAAGAGCTTCTCTCATAGTCACACTTTACGTTCACATCAAAGAATTCACACAGGAGAGAAACCATACAGTTGTATGGTGTGTGGAAAGAGCTTCAATTGGAGTGGACATCTACAGTCTCATCAGAGAACTCACACTGGAGAGAAGCCATATCAATGTATGGAATGTGGGAGGAGTTTCAGCCAGAGAGGAAATCTACATTCACATCAAAGAATCCACACAGGAGAGAAACCATATCAGTGTATGGAATGTGGAAAGAGCTTCAGTCAGAGTGCACATCTCAGTTCCCATCAAAAGATTCACACAGGGGAGAAACCATATAAATGCATGGAATGTGGAAAGAGCTTCAAGGAGAGTTCACACCTACGTTCACATCAGAGAACTCACACTGGGGAGAAACCATATCAATGTATGGAATGTGGGAAAAGTTTCAGTCAGAGTGCACATCTGCATTACCATGAAAAAATTCACACAAGGGAGAAACCGTATAAATGGCTAGAATTTGGGAAGAGTTTCATTGGGAGTGGATATCTACAGTCACCACAAAGACCCCACACAGGAGAAGCTACATAAATTCCTGGAATCTGAAAGGAGTTTTAGCCAGATTGGACATCTATGACCACAACAAAGAACCCACAGGCAGGAGAAAGCTTTACTGAAATCAAGACAGGCTATCTCTGTAGCATGCCTCTGATCAACCAGAAGTGTAAGTTTATTTTTAAAAAAGGAAAGATTACAGCTTTAGAAAGTACCCAGCTAACCCAGTGAACCAGATGTGGGAGTGGTGAACAGGGAGGTGAAGTTAGAATGGGAGAGAATTTGACTGATCATGAGCAAAGATTGCGGGAATTCCCAGGAGGAGGAAGGGGGATGAAGTCAGTTAAGATCTGACTCTTGAGAAAGATGGGGGGCAAACATGTTGCACCTCTTCCCCACTCCCCTTTATTTGATCTTCCTTGTGGCTTTAGTCCTGTGCTGGGACTTCCCCACCCATCTTGAACTGCCATAAGTTATTCAAGCCAAAAGGAGAACAAAAGTACACTTTCTTTTTTTTATTTTAAGCAAATGTTCTCAGCAGAAACACCCTGAATCTTTGGGATGTAACTGCTGAGCCTTTAATCAATCTTTCAGTCACCTGATGCCTATAGATAGCAACCTACCCAACCACATATGCATATAGAATGGAAACAATTATACTTATTTCAGGAGAGATTCTTTGTGTCTCTGTATCTGTGTAAGGCTGAAAAATGTCCCCTGGAATAGACATGACATCCTGAAATACATGGACTTCTTAAAGGGAGAGGAGGGGATCCCCCATCTCCCAGCTTCCCCTGGAAGGAATCTTCATTTGAAGACAGAGGAATTCAGGGTGAGATTGCCCCCTGCCCTCTGCACGGTATCCAAGGAGGAATCGGGGAGATCTCCTTCTGGAAGAAAAGGGCATTTTGAGAGTAGTCAATGTTTCTGTGTTTCCTTCATAGTCCGCTGTTGTCTTCCACCATGAAAGAGCAAGTGTGTCCAAGAAACTGAGAACACAGGTAGTTTCAACAAGATTCTACAAAATGGCAAAAGTTGTTTGTCAGGAGACTTTTCAGTACCTGCTGTTGTGACAGTACCTCTGCCTCTGTCCAGATGTCCCATTTGAAATGGAGATCAGAGCAACGGTTGTCTGGCGTGACCACAACACATCAAGCTGCCTTAGAGGGAAGCAGACCATCAGATGATCTACACCAGCACATTGAGATCAGGCCTGTTGGCTCTGATTGGCACGATGTTCCAGAAGGTGGGGAGGGGGAGATATGGAAAGGGGGTTGTCTGGATGAAATGGGGAGGAGGCTCTGCCGCAAAGAAGGGATGATGCCATAATGGTTTATACAGGGCAGCCCCTGGGCTTGCTAGGAGGAATGTAGAAGTTAATAAAATTAAAGGCAAAAGAAATAAAGCTGTGTTGAATTATTTCAGGATTAAATTAAGAATCTTTTTTTATATGATTTTTCAAGTGGCCTTTGGAGTTCATTCCCAAACCACTGAAAATTCCTTTCAGAAGTCCTGCAGGTTTGGAACTACTCCTGGCTCATGACCAGTCTTTTCCAGCAAACTCGCTCACCCACTTGCACAAAACAAGTCCTGTATTTCCCCTAGATTTCTCAGTGAAGGTGTAGGTTGGGAAGGGCATTGGACACAGGACTACCAATGGCTCTTGGTCATGCCGGTTCTCCCTGGCCTCCCAGCTGGGATCAAAGACGAGGGGTCCCTCTCCATCCCACCTGCTGGGGAGGATGAGCAGTAAAGTGCGTGGATGCTGGCAGGTGTCTGTGCCCTTCCCTTTGACATTTCACAGGTGAAACCCAAGACACTGTGCAACCAGGCAACACCAAAGTAGGGCCAAGATGGGAAAAAGTTACCAGTGAGGAAGCTGCAGCAGTTTGCTTTTGCCTGAGCCTTGGGGGGAAGGGAAAGGCTGTGCCCCTCTCTCCTCTCCTCTCCTGGCCTCAGTCAACTGAGTGGGAGCTCCTTGGACATTTGAACTCAGTCTGCAGCAACAGAAGCAAGCCAAGGAGAAAGAGGGAAAGAGGAAGAAGAAGAGAAACGAACATTTTAAAAGCAGGTGGAAAAGTTGGACAACAGAAGATGAATCAGGACAATCCCTTCCAAATTGGGACAGTTGGAAGATGGTGTGTCTGTCTGTCTGCCTGTCTGTGGTTGTCCGCATGCACTAACACCTGCGCATCCTCCTTGTGTTTGCTGTTCTTACAGTATTTTTCCATGAATCATTAAACCTCCAAGTGCTGGGAATGTCTGGGTGGCAAAGTGAGAAAAACTTCCCTCCATCCTCTGCCTCCACACCCCATGAGCTCCTGAAGGCAAGGAGGAGCCCCGGGAGGGAGGGAGGGAGGGAGGGAAGGAGGGAAAGGAGGTGGCTTTGCCAGGGGAAGGAGGGTCTGAGTGAATGGGGAGAGAAGGGGGTCCCTTCCAATGCGAACAGCAGGCATGGGGGTCCTCCATGGCTAGGACGTGGGGGCTCTTCACCTTCCTCCTCCACCTACTAAGCACAATTTAGGGTCTCTCTACCCCTCCCCCAAATGTTCCCCCCTTACCTCCTTCTCCCCTGCTTCCTCCACCCACTGAGTCTCCACCGCCGCAGCCTCCTCCCCCCAAGGCGAGAGGGCTGGAAGAAGTTTTCTCCTCTCACTAAGGGCTGCCCAAGGGTCTTGGGAACTGTTGCCCCCCAGCCCTCGTCCACCCCCAAGCCCCATCACCTCATTCTCCTCCCCCTTCTCAATCTCCCACTGCTGACCAGTTTTCTTGGCAGGATTTCTTTGTAGGGATGGTTGCCCTTGCCATCCTCTGAGGTTGGGAGAGTGTGACTTGCCCAAGGTATCACCCAGTGGGTTTCCATGGCTGAGAGGGGATCTGGACCCTCCTACACAGAGTCCCAGTCCAACCTCAAATCGCTGCACCAAGCAGGGGCTTTCTCTGTGGCTGCCCCTGAACTCTGGAACTCTCCTCCCAGGGAGACCAGAATGTCCCCCTCCTTGCTGGCCTTCCCTGGGCAGGCAAAGACTCCCCCCCTTCCAACAGGCTTTTAAAATGGAAAAAAAAATTAAGAAGGGGCTGGGCGTGGTGTACTGTTTTAAACCAAACTGTTTTTAATAGTGTTTTTGTCTTTTTAATTGCATTTTGTTCTTTTATTTGGAGGTTTGAGTTGCTTTAATACTGTGATTGGTTCAATTCTGTTTTAATGTTCACTTTTTGTATGTTTTTTAACTGTGGTGTTCTTTAAATTACAAGCTACTTTGAGTCCCAGTTTTGGGAGAAAGGCAAGATAATAATAAATAGAACAACAGCAGTCTCTAGCAACAACAATTGGGATGGGGAGGGACCCCCTGCCTCTGGTCCTGGCTAGGAGGCCACAGGAAGCCACAGTGACCAGTAGCCATTGGCAGCCTTCTCTCTGATGTCCTTCCCAACCCACAGGGTTCCCTGGCCATGACGAGGTCCAACACATAAAGGGTTTGTGGGGAGGAGGGACTGAGGAATCCAGGTCCGAGAGCATGCCTCTGTAGCCACAGACTGAGAGACTGTGGATCTAAACAGGCCTCGTGTAGAGGAATGTTCTGTGTCTGGGAGGGAAGCCAGCTGGGCAAATGAAAAACAAGCCTTGAATGGAACTGTAGAAAGGGGCCCTGGGAAGCACAAGGCATCCTCACCCTCCCTATGTTCACAACAACCCAGTGTGGCCTAGACACACAAGAGTCTTAGAGCCAGAAGGGGCCAGGAGGGCTATCTCGTCCAACCTCCTGCCAGGTAGGACTTAAGCCTTCTTCATGGCTCACTTGAATCCACGTCTCCCAAGTCACTGTCCCAGCACACAAAACCATGAGCTTTTGACCCCGAGGTGAAGGATGTCACCTTACTTTTGATTCCACTTGCAACACTTGTGCTCTCCCTTGCATTGTCACAACAACCCTCTGAGGTACAGTAGGCTGAGAGAGACTGATTGTAGAAACCACATGGGAAAAAACCACCACCCATCAGTGTCGAGTGCGAAAGGCGCAGCCAAGCCTCACACTCCAGGCCTGCCCAGCCTGACAGTTCGTTCTGATCAGAACTGAACAGTCCGGGAGATCTCTGAATCGAGCCATGGCCAGGACAAACGGGTCGGCCTCTGTTCTCCCTCTCTGGGAATGCAGTCCCTTCCTCACTCTTGTCCCACCTTAACGTCTTCCTTTCAGGACTCCCCCCCCTTTACTGCCTTCCCTAAATCTGCCCTTCTCCCAGATGTAAGGATCAACAATGATTTATATTTTCCAAGACTGTGGTACTGATGGCACTAAGGTCAAAATGATATTATTGGCAGCGTGTATATTCCAGGATTCAAAATAAGACTCTGTGACACTGTTTTAAGGAACACAGAACTTAAAATATTTATTGTAACACCGTTGCTTTAAATGTGTCTTGTATCTAAATGTTTATAAACAACACACCATTCTTCTCTCTCTGTCTCTGTCTCTGTCTCTCTTTCAATTCATTCACTCTCTCGTACACCCAGTTTCTCAGTTCTCTGTCCCACAGAACTCTTCAAATCTCCAACCTCTCCCAACACACCACAAATCACACTCCTCTTCAAACACTTTCCAGACAGATAAAAACCCTTATTTTTCTCTTTCCACCAGCCCCTATCTAAGGTTCCATTTCACCAGCCAGTAAGTTTAAACACTCTCAGTTGCCAAGGAGGCTCTGTTGTCAAGACCCCCTCCCATCAGGTTCGTCACACTGATTGTCTCAAAGACACTCAATGAGCTAAATATCCAGGGAGAGGATTTTTGTTTAAAAAAATATTCCATGGGGAATGAATGAATGAATGAATGAATGAATGAATGAATGAATGAATGGATATACCTAGTGCAAGCAGAACATGGGAATGTTACTGTTTTTCAGGGATGACTTCTAGAGTAGAATGAAAAGAGTAGAAATCCTCTGGATCAACAGATGGAACCCTAGGAGACCGCATGGGAACTCTCCTTGCCCAAGAAGAGCCCAGAGCCCTTCCTGGAAAGAGGCCTGTGCTCCAGGAGGCAGCCCAGCCCCGTCAGAAAGTCCCAAGGGAGGGCTCTGATGCACCTCCAGTCTCAGCCCAAAGAAAAGGCCAAGCCCAGGCTTCCACCCTAATCCCACCCCCTTTGAACATTCGGAGAGGGAATGGTAAAGTTCTGTGACCCTTTGGTGACCAACCACAGCTGGACCAAAGTTCTTCTTTGACCGACAACTCTGGGAAATCTGCCAAACCAGCATAACCATGGGCCATGCTAATGAAAGATTCTGGGAGTTGTAGTTCGAGATGGAACCTTCCTGATTTTGTTTTAAAAATAGGGGTGCTGGGATTTTCTTGGGCATCTTCAAAACCCCCACCGTGCCAAAGGTGTGAGGTGTGTCAAGGGAGGAGAAATGAGGCAAGGGTGGTGTGGGGGGCAGTGGGAAGAAGCAAGGAGCAAGAGAAGTCGTGAAGAGAGGACAGGAGATGCAAGAACTGAAGGCAAAGCATGTTGAAGGTGCTGGGTGAGAGCATGAAGAAGAGATGAGATGGAGCAAGAGAGTGAGAGAGGGGATAGGAAAATAAGAGAATAAATATTAAAGAAAAAGAAGAGTAGGATTTCTAATACACTATTACACACTCATCAAGAAGAAGGAGGGTGGGGACTTCCATGTCTGGAAAAATATTTTGAGGCTTTCCAAATACCAAGAATATTAGATTTTGAATGTGATATACAAAAAAGATGAGTTAGGACAGAGAAGCAGTTAAATGACATGGAATATAAATCAATGTTAGAATCATAGAATCATAGAAATGTAGAGTTGGAAGAGACCGCAAGGGTCATCCAGTCCAACCCCCTGCCATGCAGGAAAACCCTCAAAGCACTCCCGACAAGTGGCCATCCAGCCTCCGCTTAAAAACCTCCAACGAAGGAGACTCCACCACACTCTGTGGCAGCACATTCCACTGTCCGACAGCCCTGACTGTCAGGAAATTCCTCCTGAGGTTCAGGTGGAATCTCCCCTCCTGCAGCTTGCATCCATTGCTCCTTGTCCTGGTCTCAAGAGCAGGAGAAAACAAGCCCACTCCCTCCTCGACATGACACCCCTTCAAATATTTAAACATGGCTATCATGTCTCCTCTCAACCTTCTCTTCTGCAGACTAAACATACCCAGCTCTCTAAGTCTGTCCTCATAGGGCATGGCTTCCAGGCCCCTCACCATTTTGGTTGCCCTCCTCTGGACCTGCTCCAGCTTATCCATATCCTTCTTGAATTGGGGTGCCCAGAACTGGACACAGTATTCAAGATGAGGTCTAACCAATGCAGAATAAAGTGGTACCAATACCTCCCTCGATCTAGACACCATACTCCTATTGATGCAACCAAGAATTGTGTTGGCCTTCTTAGCTGCCGCATCACACTGCTGACTCATGTTCAGCTTGTGGTCTATGAAGACTCCTAAATCCCTTTCACACGTACTGTTAGCCAGCCACGTGTCCCCCATCCTATATTTCTGCATACCATTTTTTCTGCCTAAGTGTAGGACCTTGCATTTCTCTCTGTTGAAATTCATTTTGTTAGCCTTGGCCCAGCTCTCCAATCTGTCCAGGTCCTTTTGAATTTTGATCCTGTCATCAGGCGTATTAACAACCCCTCCCAATTTGGTGTCATCTGCAAATTTGATCAGCGTGCTCTCTATTCCTTCATCCAAGTCATTAATGAAGTTATTGAACAGCACCGGGCCCAGGGCAGAACCCTGTGGCACCCCACTAGTCACTTCTCTCCAGGATGAGAATCTGCCATTGGTGACCACCCTTTGGGTACGGTCAGTCAACCAGTTACAAATCCACCTGACAGTAGCCCTGTCCAGCCCACATCTTACTAGCTTCTTTGCAAGAATGTCATGGGGAACTTTGTCAAAGGCCTTACTGAAATCAAGATATACTATGTCCACGGCATTCCCTTCATCTATCAAGCAAGTAACTCTATCATAAAAAGAGATAAGATTAGTCTGGCATGACTTATTTTTGAGAAATCCATGTTGACTTTTCGTAATTACGGCATTGTTTTCTAAGTAATTAGAAACTGACTGTTTGATGATCCGCTCCAGGATCTTTCCAGGTACTGATGTCAGGCTTACTGGGCGATAATTATTTGGGTCCTCTTTTTTCCCTTCTTGAAGATGGGGACAACATTTGCCCTCCTCCAGTCTGCCGGAACTTCTCCGGTCCGCCAAGATTTCTCAAAGATTACAGGAAGAGGTTCCGCAATGACCTCTGCTAGTTCTTTTAAAATCCTAGGATGCAATTCATCAGGCCCTGGAGACTTGAATTCATCCAGTGTGGCCAGGTATTCCTGTACTACCTCTCTACCTATTCTGTGCTGCATTTCCCCCACTTCCTCACCTGCTCCCCAACCGCCAGGTTGAGTGTTTTTATCCTTTTGGGAAAAAACTGAGGCGAAGAAGGTGTTGAGGAGTTCTGCCTTTTTTCTTCCTCCTGTTATTAATTCACCATCTTCCTTGCGCAGTGACCCTATCGTCTCCTTCTTTTTCCTTTTGCTGAGGACGTATTTAAAAAAGCCCTTTTTATTGTTTTTAATGTCTCTGGCCAGCCTAAGTTCGATCTGTGCTTTAGCCTTTCTGACCTTCTCCCTACATCTCCTGGCTACTTGCTTATAATCTTCTTTGGTGATTTCCCCCTTCTTCCATTTCCTGTACATGTTTTTCTTAATACTTAGCTCAGCTGAGAGCTCTTTAGTCAACCATTCCGGTTTGTTCAGATGCCTTCCATTTTTCCTCCTTAATGGCACAGTTTTAGCCTGTGCCTTCAGTACCTCCCTTTTAAAGAACTCCCACGCATCCTGAACTCCTTTCTCATTGACTATTCTTGACCACGGGATTTCAGCCAGCAGCTCCTTCAGTTTACAGAAGTCTGCTTTTTTAAAATCTAAGACGAATGCCTGGCTATACTTGCCTTCTCTTCCCCACTGAATGCAAAATTCTAATAGGGCATGGTCACTCTCTCCTAAAGATCCAACCAGTTCTACGTCATTAACAAGGTCTTCCCTGTTGGTCAGGATCAGATCCAGAATATTTGATCCCCTTGTCGCCTCTTCCACCTTCTGGACCATGAAATTGTCTGCAAGACAAGCAAGAAACTTGCTGGACCTTGCCGCCTTTGCAGAGTTTGACTGCCAACATATATCCGGGTAGTTGAAATCTCCCATTATTACTGTATCTCTCCTTTTTGAATGTGCAGTCATTTGGTCTATGAAAGCGTCATCGAGGTCCTCAGTCTGGCTTGGAGGTCTGTAGTAAACCCCCACTATAATATCCCTATTGTTTCTCGCTCCCTTAATTCTTACCCAGATGCTCTCGACCTGGCTTCCGGTGTTCAAGTCATGGATCTCTTCACAGGTGAAAACATCCTTGACATATAAGGCTACTCCTCCTCCTTTCTTATTTGGTCTATTTCTACAAAATAGGCTATACCCCTCTATCCCTACATTTCAATCGTGAGACTCATCCCACCAGGTCTCAGTGATGCCTATCAAATCATATTTATTTTGCTGTACGAGGAGTTCAAATTCATCTTGTTTGTTTCCCATACTCCGTGCATTAGTGTAGAGACACTTAAGTCCCCGTGCCCTTCCTGCAAGTCCCAGAGCATTGTTTCCACCCCTCCCACGATTGGATGCTATTCCCACTTGGCCAATATCATTTGGGCCTTTTTCCCCTGCACTTGCCGAGTCCTTGTCCTGAATAATCTTGTCTCCCTCCCCAGTTGTACTTAGTTTAAAGCCCTCCTAATCCTCCTTGTGAGACTGTTTGCAAAAACGTTCCTGCCAAGTTTCGTGAGGTGCAGCCCATCCCTTGCCAGAAGCCCATGTTCCTGGAATTTCAAGCCATGATCCAAAAAGCCAAACTGTTGGCGGCGGCAAAATGTGCGGAGCCAGCTGTTGACCTCTACTATTGTCCTTTCCCTTCGTGCACCATATCCTTGAACAGGGAGGATTGATGAAATGACCACCTGCGCACTAATAAGAAATAAGAAAAGGAAAGAAAAATTTAATAAAGGACCCTTTAGGATAATGTAGCAAATATGGCAAAAATGGAGAAAAAATTGAAGATTAAAAATTATTATTGGCACACTTTAGAATATTTGAATAAGGATAAAGAAATAGTATTATTGAATACACCATAATAGGTGATCTATCTGATAATCTAGGTAAACAGATAGAGCTAAAAGAAATACTAGATTTAATAGATTTAATACTAGATTTTATTGGCTTCAATTAAATGGTATATGTAACAGTTTACAGGAAATAATATCTATAAAAGGTAGCCAAAATCCATTAGAAGAAATATTGAAGAAAAGACAGGAAGGCAGAAAAGGCTTGGGTGGCAGGATATATAGGATGCTATCAAATAATTGATATAAACTTATAGAACATTTGTTAGGAGTCTGGGGTAAGGACATCCAGCTCAATAAGAAAGAATGGAACAATGGTTACAGGAAATCAAAATTATCAAAAATAACAAGATTAAAGAACAACAGATGAAAGTCATAGCAAGATGGTATAGAACACCACAACAGTTATCATATATCATTACAAATGTATCACCTGCCTGTTGGGATGGGTGTGGAGATACAGGAACATATATCCATATGTGGTGGGAGTGTCCCAAGGTCAAAGTTTTTGGAAGGAAATAGAACAAGAAATACATAAAATAATTGGTGAGGGGAATTCAATTAAATAAAGAAATATGTATAACTTGTAATATTAGGAATATAGGATCAAAGAAGGAACAACAATATTTAATTAAACAATTAATTATAGCAGCACATGCAATAATTGCATATGGATGGAAAGAAAAAGAAAGATGGAATTGTAATGGATGGGTGCAGTTCATATCGGAATATATGATGTTTGATTATATAATGGAAAAAAGAAGGGTATATTTTGGTCAAAGGAAAGAGGAGGTCTGGTTTAGTAATTGGAGATTAATGAATGAGTTTGTTCAGGAAAGGGAGGTGTATGAGAAAGTAAAAGAAACAGTTAAAATTATTTTCCACATGAGAAAAAAAGGAAACTAATACATTACACTGTTCCCTGGGTGGGTGGGATGTGGGAGGGGGAGGGGGCAAAAAAGAAGTAAATATTGTATGTATCTGAGTGATTTGTTAAATGTTGAGTATACTATTATGATATGATGTGTATAACTTTTTGTTTTGTCAGATATTTTTCATTAATAAACTCATACACACACACATACACACACACTGTGAGAGGGAGGTGTTGGTGTAGAGTAAGGGAGGAGGGCATTGTGGTGGCATGAGAGGAGGCAAGAGAGGAAGGTTGGGAACAGAGGGTGAGAGAGGCAGTGCAAAAGTACAAGTAGGAAGTGTGGTTTGTAAGTTGGTCCTTTCTTTCCTGTGCATTTTCCCTGGGGAATCAGATGGCAGGCACTCTCTGGGGCTTCCTGTGACTTCTTTTTTTCATGGATCTATATCTTTTTGCCATCAGTCAGATTTTTTTAAAAAAAAAAATCCCCATTCTGTTATGATGAAAAAAGTGTTAGAAGTGATAGTGCATGACAAGATGTCACTGTAGCTTTAGTTATTATTACCACAGCAGGAGTGTGTGTGGCCTCTTTGTATGTTTCCTGTATTGCTATTAATCCCCACAACAATCCTATAAATCAGATTTCCTGGCAGGTTGTTGCCCTGATTTCTGGGGGTCCTGTGGGGGACACCTCAGTGTGCTCCAAATACTGGGGAATGGGAATTAGCCAGAGCACAAGCTGTAGCACTACAAGAGGCAGGGTAACCTAGCGAGATCTTTTTACCCAATGTTTACGGGGTCAGGCTAAGCCAAAAACCAAGCAGAATTGTCTAATAAATTATTTTATTGAGGGGAATTCACTCATGCATGCACACAAGATACACACAATCACACATTCACACAAGAGCTAGCTGAAAGAGAAAGGGAGGAAAAATTATAGAGAGGCTGAGGGATTTGGGGGGATTTATAATTACCAGTCCAGAAGAGTAGTGAAGAGCAGAAATGTATTTTGGCTTAGGTAGGACCTAAGGACAGTTCTCATTCAGGAGCCAGACGGACAGAGTGACGGGTAGACCTTCGAGAGACTGCCCTGGGCCTCCTGAAATCAGGGGTATTTGTACCCTGAAAATGGCTTGTGGCTGTGAAGGTTCCAGATGCAAGACAAAGGGAACCTGTTGTGGACAATGGGTCTGTTGCCTGTTGATGGGCTTAGTGCTTGATTGACAAAGACATGATGGGTGTTGTAATAGCTGTCTACTGTGGATGCTGTGAGGACAGAGGAAAGAATCCAGGTGTACAAGGGATGGATATCTGTCAGTCAGTGTCCTAGTGGGCTCCTCACAGTTGGATTCTCTGGAAAATTCCAGCTTCTATTTAAGCCTATTATCCACAGGAATGGTGTGTATTTGCCTGACAAATGACTCAGGTCTTACCTGGAGGAATTTTGGAGTTGACCCATCCTTCTCACGTTTACAGTCAAATTCTTTCCCTCACTCAGTTTGACCTCTGTCACCTTTCAGGCTTGAATTTGATATCAGAGCCAATAAAATGTGTTGCCAATTACATATGATGACAATTAAGTATGGTGCCCATCCAAACCATACTGATATTGGGGACCCCCAAAGCTGGACCTTACAAGGTGGTGATGGCCCACGGTCACATGCCAAATTCCATAACTAAGCAAGGATTTGAACTTCAGTCTTTGTTCCAAGTCCAGCATATTAAATAGTATTCCATCCTAGCTGTCTTGGAAACAAAATTGTTAAAAATTGGACCATGGTTGTAACTTAATGATAGATGGAAAATCTCTCAATGTGCTGAATGTGCATGATTAGAATGTAAATAATGTCTATAACAATTGCATAATATGCAAATTAGATACTCAGATTTGAGGCTTTGGAATATGGCAACCGTTTCTCCCTTCCCTTTTTGCAGTGACTCTTTTCCCGCACCCCTTGTTGCCCCTTTACCTCTTTGCCCTTGGGCTCCTCTCAATTTTCATACATGAAAGGAGCCTCCTTTCCCCTCTTAGGAATATGAGGAGGGGTCTTCCTCCCCCCTACATCCCCCCCCCACATTTTCTGCCTCTCTAGGAAGCAGGTTTCTGTTCTTTTAACCTTTGGAGAACTGAATAGTTCACACTCCCACTTCTCTTTTTTCCTTCCTGCCTTTTTAGGTCCATTAAAGAGGATGCCAGGCAAAGATCTTGTGACTAAATAAGCGACATCCCCTTTTTCCCACACCCCTCATTTCACTCAGTTTTCTTGGTGAGTTTTGTCAAAGGAGGGTTACTGTTGCTGTCCTCTGAGGGTGAGAGAGTGTGGCTTCCTCAAGCAGATCACCCAGTGGGTTTCCATGGCCAGGTGGGGAGTTGAATCCCAGAGTTCTAGTCCAAAACTCCAGCCTCTACACTCAGCTGGTTCTCTCCCCTTCCTTGGAAGGAAAGTCCCACTGTCTTCAAACTCAACCTCCTCCCAGGAGAGGCTCTCCATTCTCAAAAAGCAAGGAAAGAGGAATCAGACAGCTATTCTCCTGTTAGCTTGATGTGGACTCCACGGTAGGTTATAGAAAGGATGACTAAAAAGCTAGTCTGTGTGGACGTCAGCTCCCAGAATCCATGACACGAAAAGAGATTGCACTTGAACCTCAGGAAGAACTTCCTGACGGTCAAAGCTGTTCGGCAGTGGAATGTGCTGCCTTGGAGTGTGGTGGAGTCTCCTTCTTTGGAGGTTTTGAAGCAGAGGCTGGATGGCCATCTGTCGGGAGTGCTTTGATGTGGGTTCCTGCATGGCAGGGGGTTGGACTGGATGGCCCCTGTGGTCTCTTCCAATTCTCTGATTCTACAATGAGCTAAGCTGTCTGGGGCTTCTCAGAATTGAAGTCCAAACCACTTAGAGGTTTACAGTTTGAGAACCACTGGTATAAGGCCAACACAGGGTACCTTTGGCCTTCAGTAACATGGACCCCCCCTCCAGTTTGGTAACCAGAAGGTCTCAACACCCCCCACAACCACCAGTGCCAAAGCCTTTTTGACTCTTTATACCCACAACTTTAAAATGGGAATTATGTGTATGAATACAAACATGGCAGCATAGCCCTGGTTTGTTTAATGGCAGACATTCCTTTCCCCTCTAAATGTTTCTTTGAATGCCCAAAACCAGCACCTTAGATTGTAGCAGCATCAGGAACAACCCTAGAATAATATGGGACATCTGGAGGGTTTTGGGGGTGCAGGGAGCAAGTGAGGGAGGGAAGCGCAATCTCCTGTGGTTGAGTGAGGAATCACTTCTCACACTTGTACAGCCCCCAATCCTCCCCATAGTCCTCTATGGCTGTTCATGAGGAACTTGACCCAGGAGGGAATAGAGAGATCACACACACACCCCACCATCTCAGTCATCCCCCCAAACAGACGTATAACTCCCTTCCCAGATCAGGGTGTAGGAGGAAAACCCTTCTACTCGGTGCCAATCAGGGCACAGGGGAAATATAATCCACTCCCCCCTGGCATTTGAGCAGCCAGCAGCATCTGATAGAGACCATCCAGGGTAGGTTGGACAGGGGCCAAGCAGCTGGGAAAGAGGTCCACTCTTGGGAGAGTCATGGGAAATCCTATATATCTCAGTGCCCCCCTTTCAGGAAGAAGTGTTACAATGCAGGCTCCCAAGACTCAACTAGTCCATCCCAGCCTTTATGGGACACAGCCAAAGCTCCCTACAGTATTCCAAATATATCAGGGAGATATCAAATCCAATGCTTAATTTGAAGAGAGAGTGATAAAAGGAGAATCCATTTTTGCTCTTTTCTGAAAGAGATGAAATCCTCAGATCATAGAAGACTGCAATATATATTTGTTCATCATGAAGCCAAGATGCAGCTTCTTTGCTCCTGGAGGAAACTCGGCTGCCAGATAAGTAATAAATGGTTGCATCCCAGCTACAAGTCTTTGGATCTGCAACATCTACAGAAAGATCCCTAGCGGTGCAGTGCTTAAATGTCATTACTGCAGCCACAGCATTGTGAGTTCGATCCTGCAGAGCTCCAGGTTGACTCAGCCTTCCATCTCTCAGTATGTCGGTAAAATGAGTACCCAGCTTGTTGGGGCAATTAGCTTACAATACTGTAAAATGCTTAGGAAGTGCTTTGCGCTGATAAGTGGTATAGAAATGTAACTGCTATTGCTATAGATAGGAATGTGGGGCTGGATGGTGGATCTCAAATCAGAATGGGGGTTAATGTGTTCCAGGTTTGTGTTCCACCTTCACAGGAGCCGCCCAAGGTCCTGAGGCAATTTCTGGGCCACAGTCTAGCATTTTAGAGAATTCTTTAAAAGACTGGATGGCAACTTCATCTGCCACATTACTAGCATGGAAACCACCACCACCACATATTGACAGACTCTAGGCAAGATTCCTCTTTGCCTGGATGCCCAGTGAGGATTGGAGGGCCCACAGACACAGTCTTGATGTCTCCATGTGAAACTGAGATTTCCCCCATGGTGGTAGAGATTATGCAAAGGAAAGGAGGCCTCACAGGAAGGTATGTTGGTTGATGGTTCCCATGTCAGTGGGGAGGTGCATCTGCTTCAAGTTTTACCCAAAACTTTCCAGGAGCTATCCAAAGTATTCCAAAATACTTCAGTACTCTGGATAGCTTCTTTAAAGTTCAGAGGAAAACCAGGAGTGGATTTATTATCCCATTGGCATGGAAGCCACCAACCACAACAAGTTGGCGGGTTCTGGGCAAGTGTCCCCTTTGTCCTAGATGCCAGGTGAAGGTTGGGAGGCCCATAGGTGCAACTCTGATTTCCTTGGAGGAAATGCCAGCTGCAAACGCAGTGATGTAGACTGAGCAATGTGAAGGTCAAAGAACACACAGGATGCTGTGGGGTGCTGCAGGGAAGCTTTAATGGCAAAAAGGAGGACTGGCAGCCTGGTCTTGGAGCAGCCATTTCAAAGGGGAAAAGAAAGAAATCCATGGGGACTGTCTTCTATCAGTCTAACAGAGTATACGGATGAGGGAGCTTGAGGAGCATAGGCAGGCAGAGACGAAAAGGCAGAGGGTACATACAGAGGAGCATGGCTGCAGGTGATTCCTTGATGGCAAGGGGAGGCTGTCCAGGCAGCCTTGGTCCAAGTGAAGCCAGGAAAGAGGGGGAGCAAAGAAAGCAAGATTGGAAAGCTCACATAAGGGAGAAACAGGAGACAAAAGCACTGAGCATCTGGACTCCCTGTGAATTGTGGGGAGGACTGGCAGATGCTCAGCTTTTTAGACACCCAGGCCTGGGAGATCATCAGTTGTAGATCCATCACCGTGGGTCAGTTGCCAGTAGTTCCAGTCAGTGGGAACATAACTCCCCTTGGTTCAGAGGGCCTGGGACACAAGTCCCATCAGGAGAGCTAATGAAAGCAGGGTCTCATCTGCTGTGTACCAGCTAATATCTAGCCCCAAAATCAGAAGAAGCAACCAGGAATTAAATTTAGTCCTGGGACTTTGACAACAACATATTATGGATGGATAACAATGTTCATAATTGCTCTTTCCTGGCCCATGCCTGAACTGTTGCTACCAGAGGTACCAAAGTTGCTTCCCCCTGACACTCCACTGTAAAGTGTGCTGGATGAAGGAGGACTCATCGAGCTAAGACCACCAGCCCAACATTCACCTGGGCCACAGTGGAATGAGATGCAGATTGGGACGTTGCAGGATGGCCCACAGTTTGGCAGGTAGGGCATCTTGGAAAGATGGAGAAGAGGCTGGAACGACAGAGCATGATTCCCTGAAAAGGACAGTTGGGATTATTATCATGAGACACAACTGAATTCTAGATAAAGCTCCAGAAAGGGTAAATGTAAGACTGCAGCAGAGATGTTCTCTGAGGGAAACGACTCTCAGCTTGGAGGCTGGGAGGAGGTTCTCTGGGCCCCAGGATCCACCCTAAATCCAGTACCCAGGAGGCAGCTGACTGTGCCTGAAACACTCTCCCTCCCATAGGCAAAGCATCCCAAAAAAGAAAACCCAAGAGACTTCCTGGGATTTCTCCCTCCAAAAAGTCATGAGGCTGGTTGTGGTAAGGCAGCCCAACCCCATCTATAAAGGGACCTCCCCACATCTACCACATCAGATCCTGCTCTCTCATTGACCCACAGCACCTTTGCTTTGCCTGGATGAAGCCTCAGTGCAGGAGCCCGTGCGCAGCCTATTAATAAGTCCAAGTTCATGTTTTTAGAGGTCTTCTTAGATGCCTGCAAATTTGCCTGGTTTCCATGACCTTTCCTGTGAGCCCTGACCTGCCCCAGTCACATGTAGGGTGAATGCAAAGACTGTAAAGGAACAGGCTGTATGCCTTTGTCTTTTGAATGCTAGACTTGCTCTGAAAAGGAAACTAATAAGAAAGAGTCTCATTTCTGGATGGGGTGTTGCATGGCATTGGTAGTCAGCAGATGGAGAGCACAGAATTTATTTTTTTAAAACTGAATTTTTGCAAAAGTGAAATAACAATGGAATTAAAAAGTTAGGGGAAATGAAATAATATCTTTCTGGACAATGTGGGGAAAAAGAGACAAGCTGAGGTCAATTGGTGGCTTGGAAGCTGAGCTACAGAGAGTTGATTTCCCCCTGCCCACAGTTTAGGATAAAAATATTCTTCATTTCATTTCCAAGGAAAGTAATGAAGGTAGTAATCAAGTACCAAAGATGGGTCCTGTGACGATAGACCTTTCAAAATTTCTTTTCAGTGATTCCCCTGAACCTGCTTGAAAAACTGTTTCCTTGCACAGAAACATTTCTCCAACATTTTGTACAGTTTTGGATTTATGCATACATTTATCATAGATCAGACTTTGTTCAGAACCAACATTTCAGAATCTCTTTCAATAACATTTTTCTGAGAGTAAACATAACGGAATAACTCCCCCAATATCTCTGTTCCCAAGTCAAGGAAATCTTTCCTCCCCTGATCTGAAAGGAGATGTAGTTCAAGAGGACTCACCAGCTCTGCTGCTGAGTGAAGGCAGAGGACGCTGTTGGAAAAATGGGAATCTAAGAGCTTTTATACAGTTCCTTTCAGAGCTTGAAAGCAGGGCTTAGGTGGATGATGGTCTGAATTTCAAGAAATGCAGGTCATCAGAAATTGTTCCACATTTGGACTACCCTGTTTGCAACAATTAATCTGCCTGACACAGCTATAACTGGTTTGAAAATTATGGCTTTCTCCTTCAATTATTACATGAGTTAAATTAGAATCTGCGATATTATCATTATTATTTTGACTTATTTTGTCTTTGCCTCATCCCTGCTTTTCATGTTCCTCATAAAAGAGCCGGGCTGTATTATTTATTTTTCATCCTGAAGTGCCAACATTGCAACAAAAGTCATCATCCCCTTGGGAGTATTGTGTACTCCAGACCAAGATGCTCATACCCCACAGGAAATTCTATGGCATCCCTCTAATGAGACAACACAACCTACAAAGAGAAGCCAAGTAGGGTGGAGGAAAAACTGCACCAGATAGAACTGCTGCTGATGGCTTGAATTCAGTGGGTAGCCTCAACCAATTAAACTCATGGAAACAATTCCTAAAAGGCCTGAACAGATTGGGCCCTTGAGACTTGAAAGTGCGCCTTTCCTTTCAAACATCTGCCCAAGAACTGAGTTCTGCTGGAAGGGGCCTTCCTTGTGTCCCACTAAGAGAGCCATCCTCTCTGGAAAGACATGAGAACACCGCCTTCTCCACTGTGGCACCCCAATTCTGGAATGCACTCCCCTAAAAGGCTCAACTGGCACAAATGCTGGTCTCATTCCACCACTAATTAAATAAATGGATAGCCTTCTTTATTGCAGTAATGGAGTTGTGAGCTAGAGTTATGGATCCAGAACTACTCCGTATTTAGTAATGCTAAGTAGTCACAATTGTGACACTATTGTGATTACCATAACTGCCCTCTCAGCCCACCTTAACAGCCAAGGAGCAAAGGAGGCCTGTTCAGCCATCATTAACAGCTAACAGGTGCGTTGAAGAAAGGGGGTCTCTTCCTTTGTCGGTCAAGACACAAGGAAGAGGATGTTCCCAAACCCCTCTCACCAGCAAGTGAGGCCATGACAATCAGAACCAGGATCCCTGTTCCTTATCACAGACTTGCTCAGTGGTTGGAGGGGCTGGAAATGGTCAACCTCCTTCTGCCTTGATCAGCTGCACAGACCTCCTTACCTTGGTGCAGCTCTTGACTGTTAAGGGGGATGTGAGGGATCAGGTAAGTGAACTGGGCAAGGACCTGATGAAGAAATCTAGATGGCCCCATGTCTAAGATCCTGTGACTATCTCATTCTAGATGCCCAACTGTCCTATTTTACCCAGATTAATTTCTGTCCTGCTTGAGGCTATTGGGCACACAGCAAAAGGCTTTTGTCTCCATACTTCAGAAGCCACAACAACATCTCTGCCCCATGGAACAGGGAGGAGGCCTTGCTTGATGAGAGAGGTTAACCAAGCCAGACTTTTAATTACCTCAGATCAACAGAGACTCCCGAGAGGGCACCCTGGCGAGCTGAGTGCTTAACTGCCAAGCTAGCCGCATCTACGTACTGGCCATACTATTGTCAATTCGGACCATAACTCAGTCATGTAAATTCTGACCTTTCGGAGGCATTGTCTCCAGCCCAAAACTCATTGTTTTTGCCCAAGACCAGACTAGCCCACGGTCATTCATTCCACCTATAAAAATCCCCAGTTCCGAGAGCTCCTCGGACTTGCGTTTGGACTGCTCTCCTGTCTTGCTGCCTCTTTGTTCTGCGAGCTCCCCTCGGCCGCCGCGCCGAGCTCTCCTGCCCTCCATTGGATCCTTCAGGACTGCGAGATTGGTGACATATCACCCACCCCCCTAAAGCTCCATTTCCTATTCCTAGTTAGCAGCATGTTTGGGCTTTTCTTAATAATTGTTTAATAAATCTTATTGCTAGTTTGAACGGTCCGACTGCTCACTGACCCGACGCTGTATACATTGGGTAAAAGATTCCCGCTAAGTTACCCTGCCTCTCGTTAGCCAAGAGAGTGCTCCAGCTAATTTCCCCATCTTGTTGTATTTGTTTTGGTTATTTGGGTGTCCCTCACGAGACCCCCAAGTCACAGGGTAACATTACAAGCCACAAGATAGAAACATGACTGTGAAACCCAGGATATATCAAATTGACAAGGACTTCACTAGAAATACAGGTGAGATCCTATTTCTGGGGCTGGGAGTCACAAACTGTTGTACATTTCTGTCATCTTCTTTCTAACAATTAAAACCATCTGGTCTAGTGTAACTATTTTATATTAATTCTTTCATGTGCTGAAACTGCAAGGGGTTTTATAGGTGTTCTGATCCACCTGGGAACCAATTTAGCTTGGCTGTTCCTTCTGTACCTAATAAAAGGCTAGATGCAATTTTCTTAATTATTCCTTCTTATGAATTGGCAGCTTTACTAAATAAATTATCATCTTGTGACTACTTTGTACTCCGACTCAAGATGCCTCCGGCCCACAGAAGCCTCTGCAGCCTCCTGTCTGACGGGGGGGTGGGGACACAAGGGATAACTTAGGTGGACCCCCCCTTCCCCCTTCCTTAGTCAAAAAGGAATTGAGGTACAGTTGGGGGGGCAGAGGGATTGGAGGGGAGGGGAGATGTGCCGAGAAGGAGGTCTCACATGCATACTAGATGCATCAAAATACCCCACACACCCATCAAACGCTGTTACAAATTAACATGAATGCAGTCAACTTGTGGCCAGTTGCAAAGGCTGATTGCTTACAAACAGGGTGGCAGAAACCTGAAACAATTTCTGTTGACCTGAATTTCATGAACCTCATAGCAATACCTGCCTGGTTCATGCCACGGAGTCCCAAAAGGAACTGTACGGCGGCTCTCAGGATTCCTGCTTTTCCAACGTTGTCTTCTGGCAATTAGTATTACAAATAAATGAGGTTTCTTTGAGCATGTGCAGAGTGCATTGGTCCTACCACCACAAAAGCAGTACAAAAATGACCAGCATGGAAACCCTGAATCACAGTCAGTCTTTCTTCTCTCTCTTTCCACTGCTCTCTCCCCAGTTACCTTCTGAGAGAAAAAAGGATTCATTTTTGAGATTAGGAATAAACTCCGGGCTAGCTTGAGTCACGCAGGTTTTCCGATGTTCATCCAGGTGCCTCTTCTAAACGCAGCTGGTGGCTCTGGCTTGGTGCCAAGGGCTCCCCTTGTCTGGGAGGGTCTCTCTCTCTCTCTCTTTGACAAATGTGCACCCCAAAACAGGAAGCAGAGCTGGAAGGCAGGAAGGGGCTCAACAGACCCTCCTCTCCGTCTGAGGGGAAGCTGCTGGTGGGGTTTTTGCAGCAAAGCCAGAGCTGGCAACTGATCTGCCCATTGCAGGCGGAAATACAGAAATGGGGGCATCTTTGGGCTGGGCTGCTTCAGACGCTCTCTGTGCCTTCCCCAGGAGGAGGGTTAACCTCTAGGGATGGAAGGAAAATCCTCCAGGGCCCACGAGGCTATGGGAGGCTCCAGGGCCCCTCCCTCCCTCATTCCTCTGGCTTGTTCTCCTCTTGGAACAAAAGCCACAGGAATCTGGAAGAGCCTTTGGGAGAACTGCAGCAACTGGTCTGGCTCCTCTTTGGGGAAAACAGGAACCTGGAGTGTAAAGGGGCAGAGGAGGAGGGGGACCAAAGAGGGGAGGGGGAGTCTGAGCTGCTGCTGCTGCGGAGCTCAAAGCCCCTGAACCTCTTGGGAAATTCCTTCCCCTCCCTCCTCCACCCTCCAGGGAATTCAGCCCATGAGCCTCTTTCAGGACCAGAGGCTTTGGGGCGGCCCAGCTGGCAGCCACCTGGGGGTCCCCTCACCCCAGAAGGCACAGAGTGGGAGGGAGGGACCATGGTACAGCTGCCACCTTCACCTCAGAGTGCTTTGAGAATGCACCCTGAGGCAGAAATCCAACAGGTACAGCTTCCTCATCCCATCACCTGCCTATTAGGGAGATGTCCAAACAGTCTCCAAGGCAGAAGGGTCTGAATTCCAGAAAGGAAAGCCTGTGTGACTGCCTCAGGCTACTCTGGAGCTCACTCCTAATGTCAAAAAGGAATACAGTTTTTCCTTTCTCTCTCCAGATAACTGGGGAGAAAACAATGGAAGGAGGGTGGAGAGAGACTGCAGGTGTTTCCCTGTCTCCCTGCTGGTCATTTCTGTAGTTCCTCTGTGGTGGTAGGGTTGAAAAACTCTACATATGCTCAAAGGTACCGGTACCTACTTCATTTGTGGCATTAATTGCATTATACTTTGTCAAGCGAACTCTGATGCTAAGAGCGGATTAGGTTAGTTTAACAATTTTCTCATTACTTAGATTAGAAGGAGGGTATGAATGAGGAAAGATCAAGCTCCCTGGCAATGTTGGATTTTCACCTCACATCTCCTCCTGATTTCAGACCTCAGCAGATATTGAGACTTCGCTGTTCTTTTTCTCCTTCAGGTGGAAATTCAGGTGTATTTCTGTTCAGATGTTTGTAAATGGATATATTTGACACCTTAAGCCACTTTTCATGTTCATTTTTTTAAATGTTCTTTTATCAAGTTCAAGATTTGCAGTGCATGAACAATCCTGCTAGCTAGCTCATTAATACATGGTTCTCTGATCGCTAATTGCACAAGGGCTCTAATTCCATTATGAGAGACCTTCTTTTGAAAAAGAACTGTACTTAACATCTGCCCCTTAATGGTTTGAGCAAACTTGACTATAGTGGAGACCCTTGCAGCCCCAGTCTTCAAGCTCTACTCCCTGGAATCCCTTCTTCTGTAGAAATCCTCTCCTCTCTCTTTCCTGGGACACCTGAGAGCCATCTAATGTAGTTCCCTCCCCCCCCCTAGGCTGAAGCCTTTACATGCTGAATGGCATGCAGAAACTTAGCAAGAGAAGACGAAACTTTGGCCTTTCTCTTGTCAAAAGGGATGTTCTGGCTTTCCAGGCTAAAGGAGCTCAGCAGCCACCATTCCCCATGGTGTAAAAGCCAAGAAGCTGACTTCCTTCTCCACCTCCTGGTTTCTGGGGTTAGTGTGAGACCCTTCTTGAGCAAACTTCCCAAATACACAACTGTCTTTGCCATCAGCGTTTGAGACATCTCTGCCCGTGACTCCCATATTTCTGCAGAAGATGCCATTGGAAAAGTGAGAATCCTTTCATACAGTTCCTTTGGGGACTTCATGGCACGAATCATGCAGGTTTTCCTATGACGTTGATGAAATACAGATCTGCACAAATTGTTTTAAGGTTCCACCATCCTCTTTGTAACCTGTTAACTTGTACAACAGGCCCTGAAATGACTGGTTTCGTGTTAATTTCTAACAGGGTTTTAAGGGATGTTTGGTATATTGTGATACATCTTGGCTACGCTTGACCTTGGCCATTCTTTGTCTTCCTCTAATAGGCTTCAGGGTGTTTTCATTCATTAAATCTGCTGCTGAAGAGCCACCTTAGCTACGGAAGCCATCACTTTGTGGTTCCACAGGTATGTGCACGGTTGTTATTACCTGTTTCACCTTCTGGGCTGTGCGACATCACGGTGGGGACATGCCTTTCCTGGTCTTCAGGGGGAAGAGGCCAGATTGAACTGCGTCACGGCATTGTGCGCTGCAAAGGTGAACTATGAAATTGGGTGTCCTGTTTTCTCCCAGTCCAGGAATTTGAGGCCAGGTTGGGAACAGCAGGAGATTCAGGCAGCCAGACCACACCAGGGGATGGCTGGGGAGATAGAACCCTGTTGGGAGAGATGGGCCTTCCTCATCCCGGGCTCTCTTCAATAGGTTCCCATTGGATTACCTGTCCTTTCAGGCCGCAGCGGGTGGATTATTGCCACGTGGACCTCTGCATTGGGCCCAATATCACTGCAGGCCAGGTAGGCCCCGGTCAGGCCACCGTGTGGCCACTAGGCCTCAACTGAGCTATTAGGCCTCAGTAGGCCTCTGCAACCCCCAGTTTGCAGCTGAGCCAGATACAGTTAGGCCGGCCAGCCTTAATGATATTATTAAATAAGGCCTTTAGGTGTCTGCAGGCCTCTTAAGTCTCGAGGCCTCTGCCAGGCCTATGGGCCCCCGATCCGGTCTGAGCAGGCCTGCTGGATGTGAATGACCTCATCAGGCCTATAGGCCCCTGTTAAGGCTTTTGGGCCTCTGTCACACCCTTAGGCCCCCCCCATTGCAGCTGACTAGGCCCTGTTCGAGGATGCAGGCCCCAGGTGGGGCCTCGGCCAGGTCTCTGGGCCTGAACAGGGCAAGGGTCTGGGCCTCAGCCAGGTTGTCCGACCACTGTAGGCCCGGCTGGGTCTTTGGGCCCAGGCAGGGCCAAAATTAGCTAACCACTGGTAGCCTCCGTTGGTGTGGGAGTGTTGGAACAGAAGCAGCGTCCCTGTATTACTTTCTTTGGGGCAAAAGAAATGAGGTGGAAGATGAAAGGGGAAGAGCCCATCTAAGAGGCAAGCGGCAAGGCATCTACCTCTTGAGGCAACATCCTGAGGAGGAAGGGGAAGGTGGCGCATTAGTTGCTCCCGTAGCCAGGCTAGAGGCCCTGGAGGAGGCCAATGTCCCCCAACAGTCACCCTCTTCTCCCAAAAAGGCGGATCCAGTGAGCCAAGGCTTGCTAATCAAATATTGGCTCACCTCCATGCCCACAGGACTTGCTGCAGCTGGCATAGCGATGATGCCATGGTCCCTCCACCAGTGAAGCTTACAATATCTCTGCCTTATCTGGCCGTCCCCTACAATGGACAGCATTCCCTCTGCACGATCAGCTCCCTCATTCTACAAGGAGTAAAATACTTCACGGTGAGTATGCAGGCGTATTGCCCCTACTTTATTGCACATTGGAGAAAAAGGACAAGGAGGAAATGGATAAGAAGGAAAACCAGAAGCTAAAGAGATATGAGATAGATAGGACCTGGATAAATTGGATGCTTGGCTTTTTTTTCTTTTTTTTGTTGTTGTTGCATATGCTGGGGTTACTGCCAGAGCACAACCACGGGGGGCTTTTACCTTGATCCAATACATGGATTTAATTTACAGGCCACATGTAGATTTCTCTGGACCTGCTTGGTTACTGTATGATGAAACACTGTGTAGGAGGCCAGCGATTAACCTCACCCTCGTGCAGAACTGGATGCACCCATACCCGTGGATGCAAGTCATGGCCTCTGCGATACTGACTCAGAGGGAGTGGTCTCACAGTGACCATATTGTACAGATGGCCAATGTCAGAGTCCCCAAAGGCAGCAGCGGGGGTTGCCATAGTGGGCATTCAAAGTCCAGGGTGGATGTGCCCACCACCTGTGTAGGTTTAAGCATGAATGTCCAGTCTGTGGAGGACCCCATTCCTTTTGGAATTGTCCCAAAGGAAGAGGTCAATCTAGTGGTAGCAGTGACCAGCAGTCAGCAATCAGGTAAAAAGAGAGCAGGGAATGCCCCCACCCCTAAAGGGACCCAGCCCCATTCATTTTTACAACCTTGCTTCAGCTGTGTCTTGATCAAGAAGCAGCACACTGTTTGGAGGAAGAGTTTAGGTAGGTTTCAGGATTCCATTTCAAGGAATCCATCATCCTTATTGGTCCAAGAATCTAAACTCAGTGGTTGGCTTGGAGCACATAAGAGAAATTCAGAAGGAAGTCTCATGGGAAGGGTGTGGGTTCCTTTCTTGTGCCCCATGTTCCACCTCAGTTGGGCTCTTATGACAGTCCCCCTTACCTTTCTGCTCTACAATTTTAATTATTCTCACTTTGTGACCCTAGGGTAATTGTTTTCCAAGTGGTCCTATTCAGGTCCAGAGTATTGTTCACCTTACTTGTCAGGTGAGTTTATGTCTTGGCTGCATTCCACCTTGGCTCTTTTCCATGTTCCTGATCAGCACAGTCTGTGGTTATGTTTCCTTTAAGCACACCTTGTTAGTAGCACACACCATCTGTGGTGTGATGTCTCTTTAAGTTAATTATAGTTCACCTCCAGCTGTATGGTATTTAAGGAGCAGAAGCTTCTGTGTTTGTTTGATCTTGTACTGAATCCTGCGTTGGTCCCTGTGAAGGAAATAAACCTTATCTTATATTTTCTGGCTCTTTAGTGGTGTGTGAGTTTATCCTTGCAACAGGGGACATTACATGGTGTCAGAAGTTGGGAGTTTGTTTGTTCTAACATCTTATTGAAGATATGGACTCGTTCAGACCTCCACCTCCTCTTGTTACACAAGGTCATTTGGCTGAGAATTGGAAACATTGGGAACAAGCTTTCTTTATACCTTACTGCAGCAGGACTTGAAAATGTTGCAAAGAAATGCCAAATAGCTATTTTGTTATGTTGTTTGGGAGAAAAAGGAATTTCTTTATATAATACTTTTGCTTTCCCTGAGGAAGGTCCAAAAGATGTTTCAGAGGTTTTAACAAAATTTAGAAGCTGTTTTTTATCTCATAGAAACATTGTTTTTGAAAGATTTTGTTTTTGGAACTATGTGCAGAGTCAAGGAGTTGCCATTGACCAATTTGTTGCTTAGCTTAAAATGAAAGCTGCTGGTTGTGAATTTGGAACTGCAATGGATGACATGCTGAGATAAAAAAATCATGTTTAGCATGAAGAAAGAGAGATTGAAAGAAAGGCTTTTGAAAGAACCTGACTTTAGAGAAAGCTGTGGAAATATGTTGTGTTGATAAGATAACAAGAACTCAGCTGAGGACTATGGCAACTGCAAGCAAGGAGTTATATGAGCTAGAAGAGGCTCATAAAGATAGCACAGGAATTTCAATTCAAGCTCTTGGAGCTGAAGAGATACAGCAACAGCACAGACATAAGTGGAACAACAACAAGTGTCATTTTTGTGGTACAGTTCACAAGCCTCGCAGATGTCCAGCATTTGGAAAGACTTGCAGTAAGTGTGGAAAGAAAAATCATTATGCCAGACTATGTAATGTAAAACGGTTAAATTCTGAAAGTGTACAATATAGACAACAGATTTGTGACCTTAATGTAAGCAGTCTGATAATAGGAAAGTTGGATCAGGAGATGAATGGTGCAGCTATAAGTAAAAGTGCTGGATGGTATGCTGACATCATTATATGGGGATGTACAGTTAATTTTAAGTTGGAGCTGAAGCAAATGTTTTACCATTCACTGTAAGATACCAGGCAAGAAGATGATGATTAAGAGTGATGTAATTCTTGTGGCTTATGGTGGCGCAGGAATACAACCTTTGGGAGCTATTGTGTTTGAATGTTACACTCCAAACGGAATGGCTAAATTATTGTTTTATGTAACAGATTGTTCAGTAATTCCATTACTAGGTAGACCAGCATGTGAGGTGCTGGATTTAGTACATCGAGTTGACAATATTCATATGGTTGAACCTCTAACTCAGGAAAAACTATTTAGTTTATATCCTGAGGTATTTCAAGGTTTAGGTGAATTTCAAGGTCGTCATCATGTATATACTGATCCAGCAGTGGTTCCTGTTATTAAAGGATGTCAGCGAGTGCCTTTTGCAGTATACGATAGATTAAAGCAGTGGTTCTCAACCTGTGGGTCCCCAGATGTTTTTGGACTTCAGCTCCCAGAAACCCTGAGCATTGACCATAGTTGCTGGGGCTTCTGGGAGCTGAAGTCCACAAACATCTGGGGACCCACAGGTTGAAAACCACTGGATTAAAGGATATTTAGTGTCAGATGGAAAGTGAAGGAATTATATCTGCAGTTGTAGGCCCCACAGATTGGGTGAGTAGCCTTGTCATTACAAAAAAAAGGGGGGGCTTTACGCATTTGCCTTGATCCATGAGATCTGAATAAGGCAGTTCGAAGACAACATTATACTATTCCTATAGTAGAGGAAGTTTTGAGTCACTTAACTGGAAAGAAAATCTTTATAGATGAGAAAGTTGGTTACTGGCAGGTAAAATTGGATGAACCCTCATCAAGATTATGTACATTTAATACACCCTGGGGGAGGTACTGTTTTAATTGTTTACCATTTGGGCTTAAGTCCTCGAGTGAGGTCTTTCAACAAAAAAATGAGGAAACCTTTGGGCATATAGTGGGTGTGCATATGATAGCTGATGATATGATCATAGCAGCAGAGACAGCTGAGCAGCATGATGAGATTTTACATCAGGTTATGGAAACACCATATGCCAAGAACATGAAATTTAATAAAGAAAAGATCCAGTTTAAGGTTGACTTGGTAAAGTACATGGGTCACATAGTGACTGCTGAAGGAGTTCAACCAGATAATGAGAAGGTTAAGGCCATTCAGGAAATGAAGCCCCCTCAGGATAGACAAGGTGTGCTCAGATTTTTAGGGTCTGTGCAATATTTGGCAAAGCACATTTCTCGAGAGGCAGAGTTGACAGCACCACTAAGAAACTTACTTTAAAAAAATGTACGGTAGTTTTTAAGTGGATGGCAGAACATCAGAAAGCTTTTGATAGTATCAAACAACAGTTGTGTCAGGCACCTATACTCCAATATTTTGATGTGGGAAAATCAGTTGTTTTCCAAGCTGATGCATCAAAAGATGGCTTAGGAACATGTTTGCTTCAGGACAACAAACCAGATGGAGAAGTTTCATCAATATGTGTTTTAGATGTATTAGTTCAGACTGATCATAAGCCTCTGGAAGAGATTTTTAAAAAACCAATAGGCCGTGCTCCTGTCCGTTTGCAGCAGATGCTTTTAAAGCTTCAGAGATATCAGCTTAATGTGGTATATACTCCAGGAAAATTTATATATCTTGCTGATACCTTGTCATGGGGTACTGTGGATTCTCCTTTGAATGAGGAGGATTGTATGGAAGGTGAGAGAGTATTGTATGAAATAAGTACATTAGCCATGCATCCAGAAGGAATAAATATGATACAGGAGGTAACAAAGCAAGATCATCAACTGCAGGTTGTTCAAATGTATGTGGAGCAGGGATTGCCACAATATCTGAGAGATGTTGTTCCAGTGGCAAAGTCCTTTTGGCTGGTGAAGGCCCATTTGTGGTGTCAAGATGGTATTCTTTTCATGGGAGAGAGGATGATTATTCCTGTATCCCAATGACAGAGCATACTCTCACAGCTTCATGAGTCTCACCAAGGTATTCAGAGAACAAAAGCTAGGACAAGAGGGCTGATGTACTGGCTTCGTATGTCAAAAGATGTTGAGATAGCTATTGGGAACTGTTCTGTTTGTGCTCCTTTTGCTTCAAGTGATCACAAGGAGCCACTTAAACTACATGAGATTCCTGAAATACCATGGGAGAAGGTAAGTGTAGATATTTTTGAATATGGTAACTCTCCTTTTCTTTTGGTAGTTATTTTTCAAAATATCCAGAAGTATTAAGTTTACCTAATAAGATTGCAAGAACTGTGATTAGTAGGCTTAAATCAGTGTTTGCTCACCATGGAATACCTAGGACAGTTGTGAGTGATAATATGCCATTTGCTAGTCAGGAATTTCAAATGTTTGCCAAAGAGTGAGGGTTTGAGCAATGTTTTAGTAGTCCAGGATATCCACAATCTAATGGGATGGCAGAACGAGCAATTCAGTCTATAAAACAGCCTATAAAGAAAGCAGGAGATGCACATGTAGATCTCAATTTGGCATTGTTAGAATATTGAAATACAACAGCGGGGAGCCATCCATCTGTGTGATCCTTGGATTCCGTCCATGCCAGGTCTCCTTTTCCTGGGGGTTGAATAGGTTTCGCTGTTCTGTCATGGAGATATTTTTGCCTGTTCTGGACTCTCTGCGGGTCCTGATGTACATTGGTTGGAATCTTGGGACATAGTAAATTGGTACTTACTGGAAGCTTACTTCTTAACTTCTTAACATCCTGCCCATTGACATTTGTGCAGGTGAATGTGGCATCCCTGTAATTGGTGGAACAACTGCTGTTATAGAAAAATGTAATCAACCACGTTCCTATTGAGTGAGGATTTTAGAAGGCCAGGTATGTCAGCATAATAGGCATCAGTTAAGACCAAGAAGGCAAGCATCTGAGAGTCCTGGGTGTACTGATGTAAGACAAGATGAACAAAATGCTCAATTTGTTGAGCCCTTTGATGATCTCTTGAGTAACACAGGAGAGGCCAATGAAGGAAAGGATCGATCCTATGAGACACATACATCTTCACCATTAGACAGGCATCCAGTATATGTAACATCTTGAGGCAGACCTGTGTTTCTGCCAGAAGGATATATTCCTTGAGGAAGGATGTTGGTAAACACTGTTCTTAGCACTGTGCCAAATATTGGTGACCTATGGCTCCCTAATGATAGTTTCAATTATTTGTAATGTTTTAAATAATTCTGTATTGAAATCGATATGTATGAGAAATATGTGATTTTATACTATTTTGAAATGAGATTTAATATGTGTACTATGTTGAGATGTGTTATGATATGAGATGTATATTGCTTTGTAGTTTTCTTTGTTTTATGGAAGGGAGATGTGGTGTGATTTCTCTTTAAGTTAATTGTAGTTCTACTCCAGCTGTATGGTATTTAAGGAGCAGAAGCTTCTGTATTCTGTTGAGCTTGCACTGAATCCTTGGCTGGAGCCTGCAAAGGAAATAAACCTTAACTTATCTGCACCTGGCATGTGAGTTTATCCTTGCAGGAGCAGACATCACACCATCCACTTCTGCTGTCTGTTAACAAAACCCCAGAATCCCTTCACCCCACAGGAACCTCCTTTGCCCCTCAGTGTACAATGAGAAGAGACCCTCTGTGGGGAAGCCAAGGAGTTGGAGGAGGTTCATCCCCCAAGGAAGTTGCCCTGCTAAGAGCTCCTCTCTCTCCTTTCTACTTGCAGGGTGGCTGGCACTGCATTTGGGATCCCCTTATTCCTTCTATCATCATCACCACCACCACAATTTTTTTAAAAAATATTATTAAAAATTCACAAGATATAAAAGTTAAAATGATATTACACAATCCAAAAATTAAAAACAAAAACAAAAAAAGCCAAAACATTAATATCATTAGACACACATACACAGCATAAGGACTAGCAAGATCCAGTGCGTTGTTTGGTTGAAATGGGCCGTATTCAGGCAGCTCCCCAACCCCACCTCACTTCAAACACCTTCTCTTGACTCTGTTCCCCAAGCAGTCATGCAGGTCATATTGACTTTTTCCAGAAAAGGGGGCTGACTATGTGCAACCCCCTCTTTAGCAGGGAGGAAAACTGGGTTTGTTGAATAGGAGACCCTCCTTTTTCTTCCCCTGGAGTGGTGCTCTGGATGCCCCAGCCAGTGGATCAGATTGTAGGAGGGTCAGAAAAGCCCTGGAACAACACAGCACCTTGGAGGGGGAGTTTCTTTGGAGGAAGGAGTGGGCAGGAAGGGTAGGTCACCCAGTGGTTAAGACTGGAACCATTTCTAGTCCCTCTGAAACCCCAACCACTCTCCCGCAGCCCTAATAGTTTCTCCTGGATGATTATTGGGGAGATCACGGGGGAGGGAAGATCAGAGCACAGTCTTACCCCAATGATCCCCTCAAACAGACTCACCTCCCTTCCTAGGTCAGGGCAGAGGAAGAGGAAAGCCCTCCCACCAGATGCTAATCAGGGGGTATGCAAGATAACCCCCTACTCTTTGGTCCTTGAGTGACCATAGAAGCTGACAGGGACCATCCAGGGTGGAGTGGACAGGGGCCAAGCAGCCAGGAAAAGGGGCCATTCCAGTGGAGTTGAAGATATTTTATATCTCAATGCTACATCAACACAGGGGGGGGGGGGGGGTCTGCATTGTGAGATGTGGAGGACTGGAATGAGTAAAATGCAGTGGGAGATTCTGACCCTCCTCCTGGCATTGGTGGGGGGGGGGTCCCAATAATCCTTCAGAGACACCGGGATGCCTGCAGAGGCTTCCAGGTCTCAGCCACCTTGACAGTCAGTGAAGATTTCATTTGAAAAAGGGATTCATATAAGCCTCCAACTGCCTCCCCACAATAGGATTCCTTAGCACAAAACGCTGAATTGCCAGAATACCCAGAAGGTGATCACATATGTTTCAAAAACTACTTGAGAAGAAGGTGTGGTGAAAGAAAACAAGCCCAGATCCTTATCAGGAAGAAGGGAGAGAGCCAAAATGGAAGGAGCCAAAAGAGCCAGCGGAGTGTGCATGCTCTTAGCACAAAAGGGGAATCCTTTTGGAACAATTCCACTGAAGTCAGGTATGAACAATTATAACAGAGAAAAGGGAAGAAAGATTAAAAAAAACTGTGATTTGAGTACAACTGTGGTGGATAGATAACAACTTGGAGAGCAGCCAGCTGTTTGCCTAAAGAAAACTTCCCCTCCCAAATCCTGATCAGGTGGAAGGAATAGAGCCAAAAGTGCCTGTAATGGTTAATGGATTGTTATTGGCAACTGAGGTGGAGCTGAACAGCTGATGGCACCACTAAAGAGAACAGCTGAAGTGGTGGAAAGAGCAGAGTGTTTGCAAAGAGTTCAAGTGTGGTGGAGAGACTACAAAAGGGAGACTGACAGGCTGGACTGTTCTCTCTAGACACCAGAAAGAACTACACTCCATCTCTGCCTTTTATTCTAGAAAAGGAGCAGGAGGGTAAAACCCCAGGCCTTCTTCTGTTTCATCTCCATGGCCTTCTGCTCATCAGAAGAAAGGGACTGTGAGGCCGCTTAGAAATTACAGAAAGCGTTACTATACTAATACAAAAGAAAATGAGGGGGAAGGAGCGAGAGAGGGAGGGAAGGAGAAAGTGAGACATCAATTTGTCAAAGCATTCCAGGCTCTGGGTGGTCTCTCTCCTCCTCCCTAGGGATTCATCCTTCTTCTGGACAGGACAGAGGGTCCTATTGCAAGGTGCCACCATTTATGTATCTCCAGCTGTGGAGAGATGGACCAGTTACCTTCTTTGACCTTACTGACTACTCCTGGGATTACAGTCATATAGAAAGGTTGGTCCATTGACACCCAAATGGTTCTGATTTTTGTGGGGGTGTGGATGTGGCAGTGGCATACCACGGCAAAACAGCACCTAGGGCAAGGGGGTGGGGGGGTGCAGTGGTGAGCAGAGGAGGGGGTGGGTGGCAGCAGGGCAGGCAGGGGTGTGGTGAGCAGTGGTGGGCAGGGGCACAGGGGGTGGACCAAGTGGCAGGTGGCAGTGGGGCAGCAGACAGAGGGTTCTTCTTTTTTGCACCCCCCTGATATTGGCGCCTGGGGCATGCTCCTCAGTTGGCCCACCCTAGATACACCTCTGGGATGTGGATGTGTGCAGATTTGCTGAATTTGGGCAGAGTTTGTCCATGTCAAAGTGAGCTCTGGTCTCAAGCTACAGCTGAGGTCTGAGCCTGTGAGGTGTTTGGATTGAAAATCAGCTGTTCTTATGAGCATCATCCCTCAGTGATGGGAAATTTTGGCAGACAGAAGGGTCAGAGGCAGAGGGGACAGGCTGAGCTCTCCAGTCCCTCTAGAATGAAGGATGATCCCTCTGAGGGACCTTCACATCTTCTCCACCTTCCCTTTTTTTTCCCTTGAGGGTGTTCTGGGGCTGCCCCACCTCAGCAGAAAAAGAATGCTTTTGACACTTCACTGGTGCAAAGAGACCTCCCTGGTTTGGCTCTCTGAAAGGCCAAAGGGATTAAAAAAACACTGTTTCACATGGGGTACAATCCAAAAGTCCAAGTTTCTCCTCCTGTCCCTGGTCTGTGGCAGAAGTGGCAGACCCCTCCTCAGAGCATCCCTTTGCTGAGCCAGTTTGCTCTTTCTACCCATGGACTGCATCTTGACTCCTTTCTGCGTGATGGAGAAAGGGAAAAGGGAGTTTGGAGGGCAGTAGAGACCCCTTCCACTCTGGGCTGTCCTGTCCAGATAGGGGAGGCTAGGGGCTCTCCAAAGTGTTGAAAAGTGTTGAATCTCTCACAATAAATTTAGAGGAACAGTGCAGCACCTTGGAGAGGTCTAGACACTCAAAAGCAGAGGAGATTCTCTGCTGCTTTCACCTCAGAAGAAATCTGCTGTGATTGTTCATGTATGTTTCTTCCCCAAAAGATGCTTTTCTTTCTTTAGAAAAATAAAACATCTGGGAACCTCACAGGACAATTGGAAGAAAAATGAGACTTCTTTCCCTCCCCTAGGTGAAAGATTCCAAGCCCTTCTCTCTGGACATGATGGAATGTAACTCTATTCACACTGAGGTAAACTCTCTTTTCCAGGCCAATACTTTAAAATGGAGCCAGCTTGCCTTGCTAAGAAGATGTCTGCAGGAGAGAGCAACACCTCTGTGCAGCTGCCTCTTTTGAAGTTAGGAACACCTGAGTCAGCATACCAGTTTTCACATGCAAAATTTCTGCTTATTCAAATGTGTGTTCCCAACTAGGAGGAACATTTGGCAACTCTCAGGGGTTTTTCTTTGGCTTTCAGGACATGGTGTCTCAGCCCAAGGGCTGCGCAGACCTATAAACTGTATTCCGAGGAGTCTCTTCTGATCTGAGATTATTAAAAGTCTGTCTGGCTTGACCTCCCTCATTCAGGAACACCTCCTCCCTTTTCCATAGGGTAAGGACATAGCAAAGCCTTTTGCTGTGTGACCCATCCCTTCAAGCAGGACAGAAATTAATCTGATGCTAGTAAATGTGGGCTGGACAGGGCTAATGTCAGGTGGATTTGTAATTGGTTGACCGACCAAACCCAAAGGGTGCTCACCAATGACTGCTTTTCATCCTGGAGAGAAGTGACTAGTGGAGCGCCGCTGGGTTCTGTCCTGGGCTGTTCAACATCTTCATCAGTGACTTGGATGAAGGAATAGAGGGCATGCTGATCAAACTTGCAGGTGGCACCAAATTGGGAGGGGTTGCTAATACCTCAGAGAACAGGATCAAATTTCAAAATGACCTTGAGAGATTGGAGAGCTGTGCCAAAGAGAGAAATGTAAGGTCCTACACTTAGGCAGAAAAAATGGAATGCACAAATATAGGATGGGGGGCATGTGGCTGGATAACAGTACATGTGAAAGGGATCTTGGAGTCTTGTTAGATCACAAGCTCAACATGAGTCAGCAGTGTAATGCGGCAATCAAGAAAGCCAATGTGATTCTTGGTTGCATCAATAGGAGTATGGTGTCTAGATCAAGGGAGGTAATAGTATCATTCTATTGTGTATTAGTTAGACCTTATTTGGAATACTGTGTCCAGTTCTGGACACCTCCTTTCAAGAAGGATATTGACAAGTTGGAATGTGTCCCAAGGAGGGCAACCAAAATGGTGAAGGGTCTGGAAGCCATGCCCTATGAGGAGTGGCTTAGGGAGCCGAGTATGTTTAGTCTGCAGAAGAGAAGGTTAAGAGGGGACATGATAGCCCATGTATAAATATTTGAAGAGATGTCAGGTTGGGGAGGGAGCAGGCTTGTTTCCAGAGACTAGGACAAAGAGCAATGGATTCAAATTACAGGAAAAGAGATTCCACCTGAACCTCAGGAAGAACTTCCTCATGGTTAAGTGGAATATACTGCCTTGGAGTGTGGTGGATTCTCCTCCTTTGGAGGTTTTTAAGCAGAAGCTGGATGGCCATCTGTTGGGAGTCTTTTGATGGGTGTTCCTGCATGGCAGGGGGTTGGACTGGATGGCCCCTGGGGTCTCTTCCAACTCTATGATTCTATGATTCTATAACTTGTTCTTTATAAATTAGGAACTTTATTAAAGCATATGAAAGCTCCCCATAAGGAAACGTTGTGGACTTTTTTGTTAACAGACTGACAAGTAATTGTGTAATGGATAAGTAATGACCAAACTAGAGAATCAGATGAAGAAGGGAAGCAATTTGACGAGGGTAGGATTGTAAGCCCCCTAACCCACCTAAAAATTATGTCCTGAGGGTCCCAATTATTTTATATCAAACAGAAAGAAAGAGAGAGACACAGAAAGCATAACATCACACATACTTAAATTTGAACAGTTTTTGTGTGATTTCTGACAGACTGACCCTGTAACCATTGGGTTAAAGATCCTTAATTACCCTGCCCTTTTTGCATTGCTAAAGCAGTGCTCAGAGCTAATTTTCCCCACAAGAGAGGATTTGGACAGCTGTTGGGAAGCCCCCTAAGGGAGCCCCTAGTAAGCAGGGTAACAAGGATGATTTGCTTAAAAGAGATTTAAAAGACTTAAAAGAGACTCACTCAAAAGAGAGTTCCACAAATTGTAGTAGAAAGTGTGAGTTGGTGTGGACTGAGTTGTCTTAAAGAAATTGAATTAGGGAGATTTAATAAGACAAATAAGAGAGTGGAATACAAAAGAGGAGGTTTTTAAGCAGAGGCTGGATGGCCATCTGTTGGGAATGCTTTCATGGGTGTTCCTGTTACCCTGTAAACTGGGGGTCCCGGGAGGGGTGCTGAAATAACAAACCAAAATAAGCACATGGGGAAAATTAGCTGGAGCACTCTCTTGGCTAACGAGAGGCAGGGCAACGCAGCGGGATCTTTTCTCCTATGTATACCGGTTCAGGTCAGTGAGGAGCCAAGCAGTTTCAAAATACTAACAGTTTTTATTAAGCAAAGAAAATAATAAAACTCAAACATGCCTAACTAGAGAGAGGAGAAAGAAAGTTTTAGAAAAATAAGCAATGCACCACCTGTCTGAAACCCTGGAGACACCCATTGGAGGGAAGGGAAGGAACCTGGTGTGGAGACCGAGGGGAATCTGTGGAGCCGAGCGGCAGCGAGGCGAGGGCGAAGATCTAAGAGGAGCTTCAAGTGATTTCAGTTTAGTGATTTCAGCTCAGCTTGGTCCGACGAGAGTTCCGAAGAGCTCTCAAGGTGAGACAACTTTTATAGGGACGGAACGACCGCAGGCTAGTCTGGTTTTTGCATGAGAACAATGAGTTTTGGGATGGAGACAAAGGCTCCATAAGGTCAGGATTTACATGATTGGGTTATGAACTGAATTGACAATGGTATAGCTGGTATGCAGATGCGGCTAGCTCGGCCGTTAAGTGCCGGCTTGCCAAGGTGCTTTCACAGGCACAGAGCTCTTTTGTTTAGCAATGAAGGTGTTTGCTTCGGGCGGCAACCCCCCCAAAGCAGAACTGGCTATGTCTGGTGAAAGATACTAGTCTCCCATGCCTAGCTTCGCACTTGTCTGGTGGGACCTACCAAACACGCGGCTCATGGCGGGAAAAGGCCAAATTGTGATATCAAAATGATATCTTTTAGTTCACCAAAGACCAGACCAGAATGCCGTGGTAACATTCCTGCATAGCAGGGGGTTGGACTCGATGGCCCCGGGGTCTCTTCCAGCTCTGTGATTCTTACTGCAACAGGGCTGGGCAGCTGTCAGAAGCTGGAGGGCTGCAGTAGAGCCCCAGGAGACCTTGAAGGGCTGCATCCCCTCCTGTACCCCTCATAACAAATAGTAATACATTTTTGCATAAAATGGCTCCAGCATACAATGGCCATTTTGCCATATTTTGGGGGGATGGCCAGCCATTTGTAGGCTGATAGTTACTTCCTGTTTGCTTCCTGTGGCAAAAAAATGTCTCCCATAACTCTTAGAAAGTGTTTGGAGGGATTCTGCTGCAGATTCCCCCCCTGCTTTTTTGACTCCTGAGGGACCACACAACAGCCCTGGAGGGATGTGGCCCATCAGCCACATGTTACTCTAAGGTGCTGCATCCATATTAGAGAAAGAGTTGTGTTCAAACTGCTTATCCGTCCCCACCTCCAGTTCTTTACACATCAAGGAGACTCCACCCAGACACATTGCTGGAAAGAGAACAACACACAAACTGGGTCGGCTTGGTGCCAAGAGCTCCCCTTAATAAGGATTTAGTCTTTCCGTATCCATCCAGTCTACCTCCCCTAAACAGGAAGCAGGGCAGGAAGGCGGGAGGGGGGTTCCATAGACCACCCTCTCCTCTGAGGAGAAGCTGTTAGTGAAGTTGGCAATTAATCTGTCCTCTGCAGGTGGAAATACAGAAGTATTGGAGGGGGGCTTTGGGCTGGGCTGCCTCAGAGACGTTTATACTCCTCACCTCTCCAGATTTCTGCACTTCTCCCTTGACTCCACCAAAACCATCACGGTTCCTTCCTTCTGGTGAGCAGAGGGCCATGAGGGTGAACCAGCCTAGCCTTGGATTTCCCCCTGCAGGTCCTTTTCTGGTTGGAGAAGGGAGATGTTGTCTGGTACATTTTTGGTGTCTGGAGGGAAGAATTCAGTTTGCCAATCTGCATTATGTGATCTCTCCACCACAATTGTATTCTAAGTACAATTGCTTTATCTTTCTCCTATTACTTCCATACTAACTGCTATCACTGTTTGACTCCCACACAATTTGTATTAAGAGAATCCTTTTCTTGTTCAAAGCATTGCTCATTTGACATGTCAGATGGTTTTGCCTCTTGGCTGTATTTGATCAGGAGCTCTGGAGCTCCTCTCCTTCCTCACATCTGCCTCTGAGGCATGGAGTTGGAAGCATGGACCACCACTTTATGGGCGTTTTCCATCACAACCCCAGCCATCCTCACCTCACAGGAACTTTCAGAGCCCCTCAGTGACTAGGCTGGCTGGCTCTGCATTTGGGAGTCAACCATTTCCCCTCGTATCATCTCCTGCCAACAGAGGGAACCCCTGGTCTCCCTCCGGGTTGGAAGCACCTCCTTCCATTGCAAAGATCTTCCGGTGGCCTTTCACCTGTAGGAGCACAGGCTACAATGGCATTTGTCAAAAATGGGAGAGGGGATTTCTATACCCCCCCTCACATGGCAATAAAAGCACTGGCTATTTTCAGTGGAAGCCATTCTCCACCCCCTTTAAATGTTGCTTCGGATGCCCAAATGTTAATCTCAGCTAATAGCAGCACTGAGAGTACCCCTGGATCAACTGGGTACATTTTGGGACCTTGGGAGGAAAAAATGTGGGATTCTGCCCCTCCTTCCAGTAGAACTATAGCTCACTCCGGCATTGTACAGAAATGCATATGTGTGTGTGTGTGTGTGTGTGTGTGTGTGTGTGTGTGTGTGTGTGTGTCTCTTCTGTGCATGGCCCCCTGCATGGGAAGAAAGGCTCACCGGGTTTAATGGCAGGCCCTCCCCTCTCCCACTATCTCCCAAAATGTCTGATTATACAACAGAATCATGAACAAACCTGCAGCCATAGGGACTTGGGAGAAATTAGTTTTGAATGCATTTACCTTGAAGGCAAGTCATGAGCAGAGAAGCTGGTGGGAGGGGTGAGGCTGCTTTATTTTCAAAGCCATGACTAAATAAGGGGGGGGGGTCTTTTCATCCCAGGAGGCCAACAGACAGGGCCTTAAAAGTCACAGAAATGCTGCTGGGGGTGGGAGAGGCTGGGGGCCCCTGTGCTGCCCCTCTGGGCCCTTTGAGCGGGTGGGCACTTCATCCCCACGTGTGTACACTGGTCTTTTGCAAAGAAAAGAAAAAGGAAAAAACAGGCGCAGGGTCGTGTAAAGAAACCCACACACGAAGTGATACAAATACAGAACCCAGCAGTACAATTGTTAGCCACAAATTATCCAGACAGGAATACAGATAACCGAAAATATACAAGATTCATATTAAGGTAAAATTGTTTTACCTCGTTAAACGACTCCGTTGCCCCCCTGGTCCCGCCCCCGGTGGTGCCCACCGAGGTGCCCCCTCCCCTGAAAGAAGCGCAAAGGAGGGGGGGTCCAGGCGATCCAGCCCCCTTCGGAGCCCCCCCGCCCCCAGGGACCCTCCTGCCGCCCCCTCCCTGAAGCAAAGGGCCCTTCCGCCCCCCCCCCGCTTTCTGCAGCCCCAGCACGCGCGCCTTTGGGAAGAGGGTCCGGAGGGAGGGAGGGAGGGAGGCTGGGAAAGATCTTCCACGGAGGAGAAGAGGCTCTCTTGCTGCTGCTGGAGGGGCATCCCGGGGGGATTTTGCGGGAGGGAGGGAGGGAGGGGAGGGCGGGAGGGCAGGAGGAGGGGGCGAGGGGCTCCGGGGGGAGCACTTGGGGCACCCTAAATTGTGCTTTGTGGGGAGGCGGGCGGAGAGGCAGGCGACGAGTCCCCCCCGCGTCGTAGCTGGGGAGGGTCCCGCTTCCCACCGCCCCCTTTGGGAAGAAAGCGCCCCCCTCCCCTCCTCTCCCCTCCTCTCCCCTCCCTCGCCAGCCATCCAGACCCTCCTCCTGCTGGCAAGGCCGCCTCGTTCCCTCCCTGCCCGGGAAACGGCCTCTCTGGGACGGGAGGGGAGCGCCGAGGGAGAGCCTCGCGATGGGGCGGGGGCAGTGCCGCCCAGTGGGAGGAGCTCTCCAGGAAGGGACCCCAGCCGCCGCCGCCGCCCCCCGCCGGGTTTCCAGCGCAGAGAAGAGGGCCGGCTCGGCTTAGGCGGCTTAGGCGGCTTGGCGGGGGGCGGGAGGCCCTTTTCCTTTCCCCTCCGGCCGGGCGCGCATCCCCCATCCCCTGCCGCTGGCGACGGCTGCGCGCCGCGCACACGAGCACGCCGCGGAGCCGGGAGGGAGAGGGCCCCTCCTGGCCCCGATCCCGGCCGGGAGGCCGCAGGGGGAGGCGCCATGACCAGTGGCCCCCGTAGCCCCGCCCCTGGGGCTTCAGCAGGGCTTTGGGAGAAACACAGGACCCGACTTGTCCCTGTGAGCCATTCAGACGAGCAGAATCAGCGAGGGATTCGAAACCTGCCTGAAACCGCGGGCGGCGACGTTGTGGATCTGCAGCTGGTTTTGTGAAGACGTGAAGTTCTGTGCTGGCAAAGTGAAATGCAAGCCTTCCCTGGAAAGGTCGGGGGGGCGCTCTTTTAGGGACGGGGAGCCCGCACCGGCCGCCCCTTCTGAGTCTTCCCCGCAGCCGGGGGAGGGGGGCGGGGAGCTGGCCAGGCGCGCTTCGGCGGCCCTTCGGCGATACGCCCGAAGTCCAGAAAAGCCCCGCTGCGTGGAAGGAAAAGTTACTTCGCTCTGCCCTGCAGATTCAGCTCCGAGTGCCTAGAAAGTTGCAGGAGAGAGGTCCGTAACTGGGGACTTTATCAAAATCGACCTCGCAGGGGGAATGAGAGCGATTTAGAAGGCTGATCAGGCAGTAGCAGACCTTGGCAGTATCAGTGATCATCACAATTTGGTGAGTCAAAGGAACATGCAACGAAGGAAACAGCAGTAAGTGGAAGAAAAATAATTCTGCCCTGTAAGGAGGAGATGTTTTTGTCTCCTTGCTTTTTCCTCTTGTTAACAGCGCTGCCTCCAAACAGCCGCAGCATTTTAATGGTAACCTGGGAGGACAGAGCATGCAACCGATCTGCCCTCTGGGGACGGGACCCTCCCGCTCTCCCTGCTCTTGTACAAACACACACGCGCGCGCAGGCAGAGGCTGCTTTGGGTGCTGGACTGGGAGACCAGGTCTGAATCCCAGCTCAGCCACAGAAACCTACTGGGTGACTGGGGGCAAGCCCCGCTCCCTCCACCTAAGACAAAGGCCATGACGAGCCCCCCTGTGAAGAAATCTGGCCAGGGAAGACCTTGGAGAAGGTCACCAGAAGTTGGAGATAACTTGAAGGCATAGAAGAACAAATACATGTGTGTACACACACACACTCTTTCTCCCACCCTGGCCTTGAGATTTGGGGAACCTTTAAAAGGAGGCATTTAGGTATTTATTTATCTCTTTAGTCAACTCAGTCATGACGTGAGAGGCGCCTTCTGCCTTCAGACCCTCTTCTCCACCAGCTAGTTTGTTCTCTTCAGAAGAGAGATTTCATTTAAACATTAGGAAGAATTTCCTGACAGTAAGAGCAGTTCAACACTGGAAGATGCTGCCTCGGAGTGTAGTGGACTTTCCCTCTTTGGAGGTGTTTCAAGAGGGGCTGGCTGGCCGTCTGAAGGGAGTGCTCGGATTGTATATTTCCCACATGGCAGGGGGTCCAACCGCACGGCCCATGGGGTCTTTCCGGCTCGTTGACTCTCTGGTCCTATGTCTTTCTAGCCGTTGGATCTCACCCGATCGTTCCTCCAGTTTCCAGAAACCTGCTTCCTGAGAGGCCACTGTAAGGTCTTCCTCTTCTATTTTCCTCTTCTATTTCCAAAGAGGAGTTTATTCTTAGTACAAGACACACTGAAGCTGCGGGAGCCATTGCTGGGCTTGTCCCCTGATGCCTACCACTCTCCACCTTCCTACCTGCTTGCTGGTCTTCAGAATAAAAGCATATGTGGAGTTTCTCTAGAAAAAGCCTGTTTATTTAAACTCTAAAAATCACTACAGGATGTCCGTTATGTCCTCTTCTATAGACAAACTGCACCTGTAAATGGAGGTTCTTCTGTCCAACTGGAACTGGAACAAATTCCCTGGCTGGATTGCCTAGAGTTGAAAGGAAACTGCTTTCCTTTGTTTTGAAAGTTCTTAACATGATCAAAAGTGTAAATTGTATTATAAGAATCACTTTTTCTGTGTTTCTGGATGTTTTATATGTTTTCTTTTTCCCTCTCTGCTCTGTTTACATTGAGAGGAAAAGACCTTTTCATTTAGAGGGAGACCTTTGGCTGTCAACTGGTTATAGCAGAAGGTCTTTCCATGGCGTGTGCTGTACTTTTGTCTACGGTACTGTGTTTTAAATGTGTTTTAAATTAGAATTCTTCATAGGATTGCTTCTCTCATGGTACATTAACACTTTTTAATCATCTAATTGTAGCTATGCTTTCTTCTAATCTCTCTTCCTAGCCACTTTGGGCATGTGTGTGTATAGCACATTTCGGAGGCTGAGTATCCTTCATTTCTCGACAGTCCCTGAAATGATCGTTACTACTGCGGACTGCTAAAAAGAAAAATAAATGGGTCCCAGAGCAAATCAAGCCTGAACTCTCCCTAGAAGCCAAGATGACTAAACCGAGGCTGTCAGGCTTTGGACGTTTCCTGAGAAGGTAAGTCTTCTTAGAATAGGTGGCAATGCCTAGTAAGGTAGAAGGCTGTAGGAAAAGAGAAAGACGACATTACAGGGGAATTCAACCAAGCCAGCCATGGCCTGAATCTACAAAACCTAAGTGGGGCTGTTGACGATAGGATGGCTTGGAGGTCTCGCATTCATAGGGTTGCCCTAAGTCAAAGGTGACTTGACAGCAGTTGACAACAATGAATATCTAATCAATTGATTAATCTGTTAACTTGTTCCATAAATGACAAATTATGGGGATCTTTACCACCCATGTTTCTTCAAAGGAGAAGGGCCAGGTCATTATACCCTTATATTGTGTCAGCGGGAATCCCCTGGTTGTCCTCCTCTTTGAATGTCCTGATTCAAGAAGCATCTCAGGAGTCTCCTTGGGGTGTCTGAAGGATTTGCCAGGGCTCTCTTCCCATATCGTTACCCTGCGTGTCAGGAGCTTGCCAAAAATGCTTGCCCTACACCTCAGAAGCGTTCTCTGAACGGCCAGCCTTTCATCCTGCCAGCCTTTGCCAGACTCCTGGTCCAGGATTAACAATTGGGCTCTTGCCTCAGAGTCTCACGGAAGACCTTGCAGGACAAGTTTTTATTATCTCCGCTTTAAAGCTCCAGACTTCAGTTATTAAATCATTTGCAACATCTGTCATGTCATTGCTATTTCACTGTCTACCCCTAAGAGTCTTTAAAATTGTGTCTCCGTTCACAAATGTGCGTTATACTTATTCAGATATTAAAACTACTGGTCATAATGGTAAGCTGAAAATCTTTCTCTGGTCTTCCCAGTGACTCTAGTAAAGAAAAATGTGAGGCAAATGTGAGATAACTGGAATACCAGAGTTTATTTAAACCAGGAAGGAAAGGCTGAAGCCAGAAATGGCATTTAAAAAAAAAATATTTTGAGCGCTAAAATACACTAAAGGTGTGAGATGTCATTGCTGAGCCTCTCCATCACTCCTCTGAGTGCTGTGGATGCACATTAGCCCCAGAACAATTTACCTCAGAATATAAATGTGCACACAGTGACTTCAGGGCAGATGGTCAGTTCTGTCTAAGCCTGAAAAAAATATCTCAGAAGATATATTATTTGTCCAGGTCTCTATCTCCTTCTTTTCTGGATCGGTCCATGGGATGAGGTTGGAAAACTTTTCTCAGTCTTTGCACCAGGGACAATATGGGACAATAGGTGCTGATCCTGAGTAAGTTTGTGCGCTAAAATTTGTACGATCCAAGGAGAACCGTGGCACCGGTCATCTCGCTGAAGGAGGGGAGGTCGCTGCGGACCCCTGACGGGGGCGCGTAGGGACACGCCTGTAGACGCGCACCCACATCCACGCCTCCCTCCCTCCCTCCCTCCCTCCCTCCGAACTTAAAACATGCACACGGTGACCTTAGGAAAGGGGATTACATCAGTCTGGAAACCTGAACGACTACCTCCAAACAAACATTCCATCCACAGTCTCATTAGAGCTGCTGCTCCTGCGCGCTTCCTTTTCCTCGCATCCTGGACCGCGGAGACTGAGCCCTCTGCGCCCCCCCGCCTCGGTCTGCAGAGACCCCCCCGAAGCCCCGACCCCCCTCCCCAAGGCGGACAGGGGCGCGAGGGGCGCCGGGAGCCGGACGCAAAGGGCGGCGCCTGAGGAGAAACGCGGAGGAACTCAGCCAGCGAAGGACCGCGTTAAAGGCTAACGACCACTAAGGCCCAGGCGCGCCCTTCTCTCTTTCGGGGAAACAAAAACCAAGACTAGAGTTTGCTTGCTTGCTTGCTTGCTTTCTTCCGTGGGCGTTTATTTATTATTTACTGCCGGAGGCGCCTCTTTCTTCAGTGCCCCCCCCAGCGGCGGCCCTCCCTCTTCCTCTCCTTCTGGGGCGAACCCGAGG
>CAOKZL010002368.1:0-207265 GCA_948472985.1 Iguana delicatissima | reverse complement strand
ATAAGACAGAAATTAGATCTTCCCTCTGATGTAGGAAGGGAAGATATATATTATGATTGAAATGTATGTTGTTGACTTTTTTTCTTTTTTCTTTTCCTTCTTGTTTGTTTGTTTGTTTGTTTGTTTTTTCCTTTGTCTAGATATGTGGTTTTGATTTTGTGAATTTGGTGTGTATGTTATGGTGTATATGTTGTATATGTTGTATGCTGAATTTGTGTTAAATAAAGCATCTATTTTTAATTAAAAAAATTAAAAAAAATAACCCATTGCGTCATGACTGAACTCCTGCATGGGGAAATGGAACATGTTTGCAATATGACTTTCTAAAAGATCTGCAGTGGAAAGCTCTGATAGTTGATAAGATGCAAGGCTCAATAAAAGTTACATCTATGTGGTTACAGCCTTTAGGCATGGCATCAACACTAGGCCTGGCTGGGCATCAGAGGAAGCCCTAGTGAAGTGCACCACTGCTGACACTGATTTACTTAGGGGTTCTATAAGGATTCATTTTCACTGTCTTCCTAGTATTTGAAACTTCTAGGTATTAAGTACTGTCTTTAATCAACACATTTAGACACATATTGAAAATAACAAACAAGACACGGCACTGTAGTATGCCAGCATGGTACAAAGGGAGGGTATCTAGCATAGTCATGGGCACGCTATGTTCACTCTGTGCATGCTGAGTCCAATGTTCTTACATCTGACTTCAGCAACAGTTGCTGGCTGAGTAGCATTGACTAATACTTCTCTGCCAATTGAATAAATAGTTTTTTTCAATATGTGTGGTGCATCTGGAGTTTAAATTGAAAATGGTCTTAACTTGGTGATGCAGGCCAGAGATGGGCCATATCCCAGCTTACTGGTTCTCACTGACATCTCATCATGGTCCAGACAATGCTTCTGCCAGTATGGGAATGTGTCCCCAGTGCGCCTCTCTGTGTGTGACTGGCTGCCTGTGGAAGGGAGCGTGAGGGACACACTCCATCCTTCTGGACTGCAGCCAGCCCTCTACCCTTGCTTTAGTGGGGGAGGAAGTGTGTAGATTGCTCGTCCTGTCCTTCTGCATGGCTGGTTGCAATGGAAGGTTTGCATGAGTGGGGGTCATTGATGGGCTTTTCCTGTCAATAATATAGCCCACAATCATGCTGGCTGATGATGTGAAAAGGGTGAGAAGACAACGATGTCATGTGGAAGAGTCATCACAGTCTTGCTCCTCTCGTGTCCTCATGGCAGGATGCTGCTGTCCTGTCAAAAGGGCCCTAATTAGTCTGAAATCTCTTTGTCTTTTTGACCATTGTGATTTCCCTGTGCCCAGTTTCTAGGGATCTAATTAGCCATGTATAGTTGCATTTATATGTTTGTGCTGAAGTAATGACACATTGTGGATGACACACTGTTATGCCCTGGATAACTCACAATCCACAAACTCTACTCTGAGGTAAACAACTCTGTGTTTGTAGAAAAGCAAGCAACACAGCACACTTCTTCTGAAGTTGCTGAGACTGAAGCATACATGGTTCTCAAAGATGTTACACCTTCGCATACAAATTCAGGTGTGCAAAGCTGTAATTGAAGAGGATTATAAATTTAACATCACCTGACATTCTTAGACATTTCCCAGACTTGCATTTGTTTACCCATCTTTCATCCTTGAGGCTGGAACACATTTCTACCCCATATCTCTGACGCTTTCGGTTCCCCAGTTCTGATCTTCTCTCCCTCTACCAGATACATTGTAGCAATGTGCAATAAAGCAAATAACTTTTAAAACATTGGAATACACAAGCAAGCTTCAAATAAATGCATTGCTGCAATCAACAATTGGCATCTGATATTTTGTAATGCTCTATCTAATTCTAGCATTCCCTACACTGGCTACCCAACCTATTCTAATACACATTCAGCAGATACCTTATGACAGGAGCCACACATTCTGACACACACAGTCTAAAGAGGGTCTACTGAAGATGTTTCCTCCTTATTCCAAAATGTCAATCTTCCACCCACTGATGCCACTGGGCATCCTAGTATTCTTTTTTGGTGTGAACAACATGCAGTCTGTGCATCATATCACCAGTGGTTATTTTTGAAGGCCCCAGTGCTTCCACATCTCACTGCCAATGATGAGAAGCCATGCTGTCAAAACCAATGGTGAGACAATAAACATTTCCTGGTAAGACTTCCTCTTCTGGAAGGAATTGCCATTGAAAGTGCCAGATCTTGGTAGGGCAAAAGTGGTAAAATCAATGATCACTGCTGAATTTTGGTAGCCATGGTTGCAGTGCGCTTAGTGGCAAGTAGATGTGTAGTGTGTGTGTCTGTGTAAGCATGCACACATGCATGCCTGCATGGTAACATAGCTTGCAGAGTTCTGGAGATTGTCTAGATCTGTGAACCCTTTCACTGATCCTTTTCTACTAAATCTATGGATCCTGCCATTTGCAAATCCCACGCCTAATCTTAGGCATAACCTTATAGTGAGATATATTGCAATTCTTTATGTTTAGCCTATGATAATAAAGAATATAGCGACAGCTATAGCAACAGAAATATTATTATTACTACAAAATACAGAGAACAGCACACAACACAATCACATAACCATATACTTTAGGTTATATAATACAATTATCGTTCTTGGATTCATAAGATCTTTTTCCGATTTGTCTTTCTTTAGTATTGCAAATAGCCTTAAATTGCTAATGATATAGCTTTAAAGCATGTGTTTTCTGTTCACCCTTAACTTGTTTTATCTGAAGATCAAATGAACTTTTAAAAAGGGAAGAAAAGAAGGTAGAGTAGGACTTACAATCCCACTTATTGTGAATAAAATTACTTCTTTCTAAATTAAGTGTATAATTATGCAGCTTTATTTATGCTCTCGTATGGATTAACTTGCATTAATCTAATTAGGGTGACACTTAAAAACTACTTGCCATGCAACTTTATGAGACTTGTTGCAATTTATGATTTTATATGCAACCAAAAATAGGGAATTGTATGAATTACTGGCAATGGTTATGTTGTATTTCTGTATTAAAATAACAGTTTCTTAAAAGAAAGAGGCAAGGAGCTAACTAAAACACATGTATAGATTGGCTTTTATTATGAAGAAAGAAAATATTATTTGGTGATCTTTTGATGTTTGATGGAAATGAATTTAAGATCTTCTGTTGGAGTTAAAAGTATATATATGTTGCTTTGAGAAGCATCTCAAAGCAACATTTTTAATACTTAGAATGAAAAAGTTCATTGTGATTAGTCCCAACTGTCATCTACGTAATAAATCACATGTCTCTAAAATAATGTTCATTGGCCTTTCTCTCAGGTAACTAGTTTTAGGTTGCAGTCCTTTGTATATTTACATGGGGGTAACGGCCATGCAGTTACTCAGCTTACTGTAAGTGAATCTGCCTGTCACAGTGCCACTCAAAGCAGTGGTCTGTTGAACAGTTCTGATCCACAAGATATGGGCTTCTGGAAGCTTAGGTTCAGAACAGAGCCAAACTCATTCCATGAGGGATTACCTTCAGTTTTATTCTTAGAAATATTTGTAAACTGATTTATGAAACATATATTACCACTACTACTATTATGCTACAACTAGTAGTACTGAAAGGCTCAACCTTGTCTGCCAATGCTTCAGAAGTCTGTTTCCATTCACTTTAGACGTAAGAAAAATAAAGTTAATTTATATTTGGGTTGACATATGGGAATTAAAAGGGAGGGAGAGGAGGTTGATTTAGTCTGAAAATATATGCTATTCAACTTTTAATGCTGAGATTTTGTAATCAAGTAGAAATAAAATAAATGTTTACTTGGAATACTAACAGCTGTAAATAATGTTTTTTTTTAAAATTGAACAATTTATTTGCGACTGTGCTAGCTAATTGGTAAGATGCAAACTCCTATAAACCATTTAGAGCATGCACGTAGACTTCAGATTTTTCTTGTCTAATGAGAGTCTGGAATATCGGTTGCGTGTGCGAACATATTGACTTTGATATTAGGAAAAGCTCTTTGGACACATCCATCAGCATTCTCTGATCACACTCTATTACAGCAGGCTTGCTGGTTTATCCCTTAGCAATGATGAATATTAATAGACCTTGAGTCAATATTTTGAAGAAGATTAGAAGATAAAGTACAGGGCTTTTAATACCAAGACAACATCCATTTTTGACCTATAACAAGACTTCATTAGTCTTAATGGGGAACATGAGGAAATTGTGGACATATAGCATAGAAAGAAGATTTGTACCTTTTCACGTCCTTCAGTAAATACTGCTTTTTGTACCCTTTGGAAAACTAAAATGAAGGATTAGAGGAATGAACTATTGGAATGGCATGCTTGGCTTTTATACATGATCTATTGACTAAGCTGTTTTATCCAATATAAGGGATGGACACTATTAACATGTTCTTTAATCATTGTAAGTTACAGGCAATAGGTACTAGGATTTGTAAATGCAGCCAATCTAACTTTCTTTCTGCAGCAATTACTTCCTGCCTAGCACATGCTTGACTAGGAAGTAAGGTCAAAAAAAAAAATCATTGTTAGGTACAGCTCTCAGGTTCAGCCAGAGTCTTGACATAGCAGAGGCCATAATAAACCAGAATAGCTGAAGACTATAACCCTACGCAAGTATAATGGGCCATCAGTAACTGCTAGGGTTTGGATTTAATAGACAGATAGATAGACAGATAGATAGATAGATAGATAGATAGATAGATAGATAGATAGATAGATAGATAGATAGATAGACAGACAGACAGACAGACAGACAGACAGACAGACAGACAGACAGATATTTTCAAGCCATGGTTGGTTAAATCTGTGCATACAGAATTCACAGGTATGGATGGCTGACTGCATTATTTATCCAAAATGTGTGTGCGGATCAGTGGAATTGGGCAACACTGTCTCTGATGTTGCACACAGCAAGTAGCCCTTTTCCTTAGCATCCAGTGAAAAAGCCTCTAAGGCAAGGAACTCTGAACTTGGAGCTGTACATGTGAAGACTTTCACATGGCCTAGAACCCTAGAAGAACAGGATTCCAGTTAGCATGAAAGGCTTCGAACAGGTGTGCATATCATATGCCTTCTCCTGCAGTTATTTATGCTTTCAGTCCAGATGCTATGAGAAGAGGCTGCTTTGCATACGCAGCTGCACTCAATGGTCCTGAGTTATATTTACTTGTAATTATAATACCTGTAAAACAATCAGTAGTAATATACAGGTTTTTATCCTTTTCACCTAACCAGGTGAGATCATTTATGTTGTTCCATAGCTTCCTGGCATTTCATTGATGTTTTCTGTTTTAGCTGGGAACAAGCTTCATATCTCATGTTCATATTTTTCTTTTTGGCTCAATATATTATTCTTAGGCAAGCACCCAAACCCATCCTCCCACCTTCCCTCCCTCCCCATCTCTCTCTCTCTATGTTGTTGTTGTTCTGTTGACTAGCAGCAGGCTGGGTAATGGCATTAGCCTTCCATATTGGCCCACTCTATAGATGGATAAGACACTGATTTCTATTTTTAACATTTAATTTACAATAATTCCCAAAATATGCATAGGACACAAAGTGAATCTGACAGATTTGACCTTTCCTTGTACAATCCATCTAAATATTTGCTTGCTGATACGAAAAATCCTTAGATTTGTGTATAGAAACTTTAACTTACCTAATATTTAGGATTACAATTACAATATAATAGACATAAATCTTAATCTAACTCTTACAATCAGAATATAAATGGGTTAGGGGCCACATAGAAAATATTTGCTTGGTTTTGTATTTATGGACAGATACTTCTAAGCATATCTCTGGAAGGGTCTTTTCTCTGCTTGCTGGGTCAGCATTTAAAGAAGATTGATGTGGTAAGGAAGAATATCTCATCACTGTCATGTGTTTTCCACTGATACTGACCACACAACTATGTGCCTTCCTGAGAGAGCCTGGTAAAACATGATTTTAGGTCAGACTTTTGATCTACAACTAGTGGTCTATAGACTGAGCCCAGATGCAACTGACCATGCCGGAATCATCTTTTGGAAAGAAAGTTAAGAAGAAGAAGAAAAAAGAGACAAGTGAAGAAAAACAGAAGGAAGAGAGATGAGAGAACAGCAACATAGACCAGCCTATAGCTATCTAGATAATATAAGCAAGGAAATGTATTACTTGTTTGCTTTCTAGAGTGTGAAGAAGCATCTGGTCCAAGGATGTTTTGTTTTGTGGTCAACACGGCTACCCTTGCTTTTTTTTTTTCCAGTTGAAAATACAAAATTTAGCCTGTGAATCAAGGAACCTGGGGTCCTTTCATGCTACACAATTATAGGTCATGATTTCACTCACTGCTGTGGCTCCATTCTGTGGAATCCTGGGATCTGCAGTATAAGAAGGGGTATTTAGAATTTCTACCCAAAGAGCTGAGTGCCTCACCAAATTACAAACCACATTCTATTGCGTATGTCATCCTTCCCTAAGATTTGATTTTTCCAGGCTTATTACCTCTAGCACAAGGTTAAGTGATGCTGTTTTACTCTTGCTGACATGTGCTACATGTTACAATGACTAAGTTCTTCTTCATACCTGACAGCACAGACTGTACCTGAACTGTGCTATACTACCATGAGAGAATCACACCACTTTCTGACAGAGAGTCCTGTACTTTCATACAAAACAGAAATAGATCCAGATCTCAAAGGAAAAGTGTGGCTGCAGGTAGAGAAGAGAAATTCTGTTGCTTTCCATCACCTGTCATTCCTTCACTGTTATTGTTCCCACTTACCTAATGGTTGGCCGTTTGTTTTTGCTTTGTTTGTTTTGGTTTTGAAGGGAGGAATGTGACTTGAACTTTCTCTCTGCATAGACTCTCAATTTAAAATTTCAAGCAAGCAAGGTAGAGATCAGAAACTCTAACAAGATCACTTCTCAACAAGTTCAAGCAAATGCTAAGTACTGCAGCTTGTGTGCTCTTTCTTATTAATAACTTTTGCTATCTTGACCACACTCTGTTATAGCTTGGCTTCATGCATCCCAAGTTTTCACCTGTAAAATGTTTGAATCTAGGCAGCAAAATATGGCATTAACTGTAGCAATAGCTCTCTCTCTCTTTCTCTGTGTATTTGATGGCTGCTGTTGATGAGTCAATTCAGATATTACCCTCTGAATGTAAGGAGTTAATGATACCTTTTAGTTAACTATAATTTGTCATTACCATGCATGTTCTGGGAATAACAGCAGCCTTCTGGTGGGCTGAATTTTGTCCACATTAGGTTGTTTCTAATACTTTAATGCTAATTAGCTTGAGCCGTTTTCTCCCCTTGGGCCAAATCTAGAAATATGACATGACAACGCTGAAAAAGCCAAGTGCTTTCTGCTGATGATTTTTTCCTCCAAAGTAACCTTATTTTCTATGTATGATGTTGAGATCAGTTTCTTCATACCATACTCCTGAACACGTTGGCTCCTCAAAAATGTTTAATATTTTCTTCTTTAGATCTATATGGACAGGCTATCACCACTTCAATCTTGACTCACTTCTCTGAAGATCAATTCCATTCTTGTGAAAGGTCATTTGAAGCTGAAAAACTGATAACCTTACCTACAAAATATTAAATGTCGATGTGGGGTTATTTTTATTTTTTTCCCCTTAAAGCTCAAGAAAAGTGTCGATATGCACACAATTCCATCAAAAGATATGCATTCAGGGATCTGGAGTATTTCCTTTCCAATTACAGCTTGCCATTTCAGATTGAATGGTTCAACATATCCTAGATTTTTTTTAATACAAACTTAAATAAAAGTGGCTGCAAAAACAAGACAATACCAATGTAGTGTAGTAAAAATTGATGTGTCCCTTTGCTGAAATGGATGTTGTTTTATAAATTATCAAATATATGAAACAACTGCTATTGATCTGAAAAATGTACACCAGCAGGCCTGACTGTATATTACTCTGAAGCATGAATTACAAAGCATATCATAGAAGCATAGTGTCATAGAGTTGGAAAGGGGCGCTGTAGGCCATCAGGACCAATCCCCTGTTCAGTGAAGAATCTACAGCTAGAGCATCCCCATCAGCTAGCTGTCCAGCCTCTTTCTGAAGGCATCAAGAAAAGAAGACCCCACTGCATCTCTAAGCAACTGGTTCCATTGCCAAACCTCTCTCATTGTCAAGAAGTTCCTTGTAATGTTCAGTTAAAATCTACTCTCCTGTGACTTAAAACCATTAGACCTAGGTCTACCCTCTGAGGCAGCTGACAACAAGCCTAGACCCTCCTCTTTGTGACAGACCTTGAAGTATTTAAAGAGTGCAGTCATGGCATCCCTCAATCCTTTCTTCACCAAGCTGAACATGAACAGCTTCTTCAACCTCTCCTCATAGGTTTTGTTCTCTGTACCTGTTACAGCCTTCATCGCTCTTCTTTGAAGTTGTTCCAACTTCTCTATATTCTTCATAAGATGAGGTTCCCAAAACTCAATACATTACTCCAGATGAGGCTTGAACAGTATAGAATATAGGGGGACTATTATTTCCCTCAATTTGGAAACTATCCTATTAATGTATGATAAGATAGCATCTGCCTTCTTTGCTGCAGCATCATACTGCTGACTCATATTCAATTTATGATCAACAAGAATCTCAAGTTACTTTTCACATGTAGTATTGCTGAGACAAGTACTCCTCACCCTATCTGTTTGGTTTTTGTGGCCTAAATGTCAAATTTTGCATCTATCTCTGTTGAAATTCATTTTATTAATTTCAACCCAGTTTCCTAGTTTATCAAGGTCCTTTTGAATTCTGTTCCTATCTTCCAATGTGTTAGCCCTCTTAAGAGGAGTTTTCAGATTGCAAACTTCTCTTCCCCTGTCAAACAGAGATACAACACAAACAGATAGACAGAAAATCATTTATTATAAAATATGAAGAGAATTTGAACATTGCAACAGACTGGACAAAACTTTTAAAAAGATTGTGTGACATTATATAACAAATGCCTCATCTTTTATGGATTTTAGCTCTTAAATCAAGTTGTGGGAGGAGCTTAAGCAATGAATTTACCAGGTGCACCAAATTCAAATGGAGTATTGGAAAGATATTATAAATTATTGATGCCAATTAAGGTTTCTGCTTGCTTTTTTCATCAGTTCAGTTACCAGGGCTCCTGTAAACACTTGAGGCACCAATTCTCCCAGTTTTCAGTATATGACCTCTTTAAAATGTGCCAATGCCTCCTTGGGGGGCCATACGAACCTCACTGAGAGGTTCATTGATAAAAAAAAATTGAAGAGTGTCAGTCCCACGACAGAATACTATGGTAATCCACTTGAGACTTCCCTCCAGTTTGAAGGATGACCGCTGAGGACAACTCTCTGAGCATGGTTTCCAACCAATTACGGATGATCCATCTGATGGTACTTCCATTTATTCCATATTTAGTCAATTTTGTGATCAAAATATCACAAGAGACTGTTTGAAATGCTTTGTTGAGATTCAGATACATGAGTTCTACAGCACTCCTACCATATATTAAACTAGTACCCCAACCAAGAAAAAGATATATGTTTAGTTTTGCAAAATTTGTTCTTGGCAAGCCCATGCTGGCTCCTACTAATTACTGCATTATCATAAAGATACTTGCAGATGGACTCCTATATAATCTGCTATAACATTTTTTCCTGGTATTGGGCTTGATCCTGCCCTTTCCTGCATTTTTTTTTTTTACCTTTTTGGAAGAGAGGGACAATGTTTGCTTGTGCCCAGTCCTCTGGCACATCATCCATTCTCCATGATTTCTCAAAAATGATGGCAAGTGATGTTCTGAGTATGTCAGCAAGATCTTTTAATAATCTGGAATAGGAGAAAAGAAGTAGGATAGGGATGAAGGATGGTCACATGATTTTCCTAGGATTATAACAGAAAATCTGTGTTAAAATACCAGACAATATTAGAATATTTACCTTTTACCATTGATAATTGATGAGAACATACACATGCAAAATCAAACCAGACATGTCCTTGAGATGCTCAGCTGTAGAATTCCCTTCCAAAAGAAACTACACTACATACTCCCCTCAACTGTTCATAGTTGAACAATGCGATGTTTTTATTTCATACGGCTATCCATTGTGTGTGTTTGTGGGTGTGTTTAAATATTTATAACCTGTTCTTTATCCAAAGATCGCAAGGGAATGTATAGTATAATCAACTTGACCAATTTAAAACAGTGTAAAAAAAAGTTGTTTTTTTTAAGGCTAAAACGTATTAAATAAGTTAACAAGTTAAAAGAAGACAATTTAATACCAGGAAAACCACTTTAAAATTATTTAAGACTATGTGCATATGTAGATTTTTATAAGACAAAATATGCAGCAAAGGCTTTAGTTAAATATTTGGCATCAGAATGACAGCAACATTCGTACTACTTGGATTTCTACAGGATGGAAGGGTATAATAGAACTGGGGTGCAACTGGGAGAGAAGGTCTCCTCCCATGTTCTCACATGGAGTTTAAAGGCACAAAGAAGAGGACTCCCACAGAGGACCTCAATCCACAGGGCAGAGAGAGATATTCCCTCAGGAATCGAAGTCCCAAGTCATTCAGGGCTTTAACTGTCATTTCCAACATCCTGAATTAAGACTCGAATCATGTTGAAAGCCAGTGCTGATATTAAGTAGTTTCACTGCTATGTTCCAGTCAGTTGTCTGGCTGTTACATTTTGCGCTAGCTCCAAGTTGTCTTCTAGGGCAGCACCATCTAGAGTGCATTGTCATAGTCTAATAGGGAAGTTACCAGTGCATGGTCTAAACTATAAGTGTTCAGTTAAGCTGTAGCTCATGAACAAGTCAAAGCAAGTCAAAGCTGCTAACAAGCAATCTGAGCCATGGAGTCCACCTGAGCCTCCAACGACAAAGACAGCAGTAAGAGCATTCCCAAAATACCCAATTTGAGAGTCAAAGCAAGTGTCTAATTAAAAATATTTTATCAGAATTGGCAGAATTTCCACACACACACACACACACACACACACACAAAGCAGTCACTCACACAAGTGTACAAGGACTACTGAGTTGAAAAGATATGAAAAGAGGGAAATAAAGCAGCTATACTGCACCTGATCTTGGAGACTGCAGCTTGGGAAGAAGCAAGAGAAGATAGTTCAGCAGAAAAAAAAAAACTGAGGGGAACCTCAAACTAGTAGCATGACAGACACTAGTCAAGGGTGGGAGTTCTCCAAAGAGAGCCCCAAAAGAGGACAATTATAGTGCAAAGTATGCCTGGGAAGGGCAGACCCTTTCCAGAAAAGGACAAATGGCCAAATCATGCAGATGGACCTCGTTTTGCATTTCTAACCTCATCCAGATGACACGTAGTTCACATCAATGTGTCATTGCTGTTGATGGCCTATTTGCTGTGTGTATATACATGCCTTTCAAGGTTTCCCTTTTGGAGATGTGTCTGGGAGCATGTTGGCCTGACCTCGCTAAAAATGCTTTGGTTTATAGACCTGGATGTCTACGTTCCTGTCGGGTTAACCTCTGGCTTAATAACTTTTTGGTATATATAAATATTATGCTTCCCTGGGACTGGGTCTGCTAGCAGGGCTTACAGAACCACTGTTAGATAATCCTAAAAGCTGTTACAGAGAAATACATGGTGAAACAACCACTTCTAGGAGGCAAATGACATTGGCATTAAATCTTTGAGTGCTTCAAGCATAGGAAGTTATGACCACTTCCACCATGGAAGCTGTCTCCTATGTTTTCTGGTTGTCTAGATGTGTATTCTGGTTCTTCAGATGAGCTTGAGATTAGGACCACTGAAGAGGAAACTGTCATCTTAAATCTAATTATGAAGATCTTTTTTCAGCCCTAACATCTTCTGAATCTCATTTGGTGGGAAACAGAGGAATTGCTCTTTGGATTTATTCTTCCAAGGTCTGGAACTTCTTGCCAAGGGAGGCTTATATGGTTCTATATTTGAGGACCTTCCACTGGAAGGCAAATTTATTTTTCTTTCACTAGACCAAACATGGGAAAAATGCGGCCTGGCACTTGCCATTAGGATACAACTCCAATCATCTTCAGCAGCATGACCAGTGGTCAGAAATGATAGGATTTGTAGTCCAACAGCTTTTCAATGGCTCCCTGCTTCCTGTCCTTTGATTTTTTCTTCCTTAGCAATTTACATAAACAGTAACGTTTGTGTAGCTGGTTGGTTTCATTAGTTTTGTTCAATTAACTTGTTTTTATTTTATCTTATTTTAATGATACTTAGTTACAAATTAAATTACAAAGTCAGCAGGACAAAAGTAATAACAAGAACAAGCATAAACTGTAGAGCATTTTCACTTACTAATATAAGCCATCAATCTGATTACATATAGTTTGAGTTATATTGTAATGGTTATTGTGCATTTTACTCACTGATGCAAGGCAGCTGAAAAAAAAAGGGTTTTCAACTAAATATCAACAAAAGAATTGCATAATTACTTCTGAATCTATCCTTTAGCTTGCAGTTTGATTAATTTCCCTTAAAATAAAAAGATCAGGATAGAAACACTATATGCATATGAGATGTGTATGGTGGAATTATCAGTTAGTTCCAACTACAGTAGACCCATTGAATCAATTACTGAGTATTGTGATAACAGTTAGATAAAACTTTTTGATTCATTAGATCTATTCCAATTGGCATTAACAATAGGATTCAGGCCAATATATGCCAAGACTCAAGCCCAGACACCTCGGTAGGTTATTTTCCCTTTCTAGGTTATTTCCTTCCCACTGCCAATCAGACAAGGGTCATTTTTGTACTAAGAGGGCTGCATCTTGTTCAGCACTGGAAATGACTGTCCCATCAGCAGAAATTAGAGCTCGAGATAGATATGTGGTTCTCCTCAATAGGTTTCTGTGACTTTGGGGGCCTCATCTAAAATAACTCATTTCAAATGCAAGCTGAGAAACAAATATCAGTGGCTTCTGACATTATAGAACCAGTAGGTTCTAAATTAGTTTTGCAATGGTTTCTGGCAGGAAACTCACAAATTATGATTGGTGGTGTTATTTGAATAACAGCTGACAAGGGATTACAGAAAGAATGATGTATAAGTAGATTGCCAAAGCAACTTTGAAAATGAAGAAGCTTTCAGAAAAAAAACAAAGATGGGAGACTCCACATGCATTCGGAGAACTTACATAGAAACTTTGGACTTATATGTGAGTTTGGATGGCTGTCCATTGGGTGGTCACATCAATAAATCTAATATTATTAGTAGCTGTGCTTCAAACTGGAAGGTCTCTAGTGAAGGGCTGCAGGTTTCTGTCCTGGGGTGTGTCATGCCCCTGTCCCAGGACCCAGATAAGACCTTTGCCAGCAGCCATACCCTGGAAGCATGAGAGGAACAATACTTATGGTAGCCAGTGTAGTTAGAAAAGAAAGAGCACAGGATTCTGGCAGTGTTTATGTAAGAAGGACTTGTTAATTAGGCCACAGATGGGTAGGATTCTGAGTCTATATAACAAAAGGCCAGAATGAGAGGAAGATGTTGGAGCTAACTGATCAATGATCAATCAACGATAGCAGCCCAATTGACTCCTGTATTCCTTGCTCACATTCCTTGAAACTTTGACCTTGGCCTGGACTATGGATTTTGCTCTCTCTTTAAATTCAAATTCAGACTCCGTTTCCCTAAACCTGTTAAGAACTCAGATTGACCAAGATAAACTTTGCTTTCTGGCTCCCACTAACTGCCTGATTATACAGCTGGAAGCCTTGGTGGGCTGCCAGCATGGGATAGGCTGATGATGGGGTGGAGGGAATACTTATAAAACGCAAAACTGGTGGGAGGAGGTACTGAAAAGGACGTCGGGATTCCTGTTGATCATAGGTTGAACACTGCAGCAAAAAAGACAAATGCTATCTTAGTCTGCATTAATAGAAGCATAGTTTCTAAGCTGCGAGAAGTAACAGTCCCCCTATATTCTGTGCTGGTCAGGTCTCATCTGGAGTAGTGTGTTCAGTGCTGGGAGTCTCATTACAAGAAGGAAATAGACAAGTTGGAGCAAATTCAAAAGAAGGCAACGAGGGTGATTAGAAGTATGGAGAATAAAACATAGGAGCAAAGGTTGAAGTTGCTGGGCATATTGATGAAGAGATGATTGCGGAGTGAAATGATCACACTCTTTAAATGCCTCAAGGGTTTCCACAAAGAGGAAGGTACAGGCTTGTTCTTTGAGGGTAAAATTGGGTCTAATGGTTTTAAGTTATAAGACACTTGACAGTGAGAATGATTCAGCAATGGAATCAATTGCCTAGAGAGATGGTGAGATCTTCTTCTCTGGATGTCCTTAAAAAGAGGTTGGACAGTTACCTGCGTGGCATGCTCTAGTTGGACGCCCTGCATTTGGCAGGAGATTGAACTTGTTGGCCCTTAAGCATGATTCTTGTTGCTGTGAAATGCCTTTGTATGTTATAGTGGCTCAAAGTTGCTTCACACAGTTTTCAGGATATGACTTGGGAAAACCAGAGCTTTGATTTTTTTTTTTTTTTAATGGCTGGCAATTCTGGTAGTGCGGCAGTGGTTATTCCTCAAAAGGTATCTTTTCTAAAATCAGGAAATCATATAGATTAAACATTATTTTCTTCCAATGTGCCTAGCTTTGACGTACTAGAAAGGAAAAGTGGAAATGAAAGAACAGAAGCTGAAATGTAAAGAACCTATAAAGATGAGAAATATGGGAATTGGTCTAAGGATTGTCATTGCACTGTTCTCTGGTTGTTCTACAAATAGCACACTGAGATTGCAAATGATGCTTTTATTTTAGGAGCCCAAGGAAATAGTCTGCTTACATTGGACTAGGGAGAAAAACTATAGCAACAAAACACAGGGAATAGGAAGGCAGTCAAGATACCCAGATGCTTCTCCTATTTCAAGAATTAAGCTGTCTTCCCATTTGGTGTAACATCTTGCTTTCTACAGTTGCCAACCAGATGCCTCCATGAAGATCACAGGTGGGGATGGAAACTGAGAACAATTGCAGCAATTCAGTAACACACTGTATACAGCCATCATGACCAATAGCCACTGTTATTCCCATCCTTCCTAAATCTGCCTAAGCATTGATTTGTCAAAACCACAAATCACCCCACTCATATTTATTCCAATGAATGCATTCTCTGTATCTTTAAAAAAAATGGTTTGTTTAATTCCATCATAGCTACACTGTCTTCAAAGAAATCAATGTGGACATCCCTTAGCCAGACTTAGAAATCACTACGAACCATTATTCTAAATATCCAGTATTTATATGTTAGGTTGTCTGATAAAAGAAACTGTGACACTATGAGATTTGTTTGGCAGCTGTTTCTCAAAGTCATTTCAATTTTGGACCACGTTTATTTCAAGCACTCCTGAGCACCAGGAGGCACAAAATATGGCCATGATCTTATCATCTTCATCCTTTTAACATGCTTCAAGACAAATAAAGAAGGTCTAAGCATGTTTGTTTAGATAATACAGCAAAGAACTGGGTGGTCCCTGAATGCATTCATTATCTTCAACAGTAGTTACACCCCCTCACCACTGCACAATTTGATCCTGCGAGCTTTCCTGTTTCCTCCAGTTCCAAACTACATAGAAATTTGAATTAGAATGTATGCGACTATAACAGGACAGAATATTCAAACTGCAGTTTTGCCAGCTTTCAAGAATGAGTGCTTCCTGTCATTCATTTTGCATGAAGAATTAACATAAGTTGTGAATGTTTCTAACAAAGGAAGCATTCTACTGCTAATACAGTTCAAAGTCACCTTTTGCATGTAATCTGGCACATGGCTGAACTGAATGGAATTGTTATCTTCACACTGTTCCCAACTGAGAAATGGAAGCTTCCATTTGTTCAATTAATCATTAAAGTAGCATCCATAAAGGAAATCTATATTCTAGTCTCCAGGGAACTGATTCAGGAGGTAAGGGAGAAGATATAATAAAGAGGACAAACTAGAATAGCAGTGTTGGGGGATTTGTAGGTAGGTGAGTGGTTTGTTTCTTGGGAAAAAAGAAAAAAAGGTATTTCCATTCTAACAGCTACACCTGCCATCACGTTCGTTATCCAAGTACCATTCTGTAGAGAGAGAAAAAAATTACTATATGTACAACCTATCATGCTGAAGTTGCTGCCTCAACAATGGCAAGAATAGATAGATAATTATAAACAAAGTGTACGGTCCAAGAAAAGTGCACCCCATTGTATAATATTATAAAAGAAAATCAAATACACAAGCCAAAGGCATCACATATACTGACTTTGTGCTTTCTTTCATATTATTTTGAGCACAGGGTCTTCACTGTATGCTTATTTGCCTAATGCATCTATATAAGGCTCTCAGGAGGAAGGTAGAGGCATCACGTATACAGTATTAGGGCTGATCTAAGGGGGAAAAACCCTCTTATTGCATTATATCTGAACATAGCTTTTTCCCTTTTAGGAGGAACTCCACAGGAAACTAAAGAACATTATATAAATCTGAGACAAAACTCAGTAGTGAATGGAGTGTGTGTGTTTCTAAATCTTTTGTCTATTGCATTTTTGCAAAATTGATGGGCAAGATTACAAGATTTTTTTTAAAAAAAATAGTTTTCATTTTTTTATTACTTTTTGGAAAAAATGCAATGGTATTTTGTACAAAAGTGTGGGGTTTTTTTGGTCTAAAATGCATTTTTGCACAAAAACTGTTGCAAAAATACATTTTTTTTGTTAAAAAGTAGAAACAAGAAAAAAAGGTTCTGGTCTTTTAACAGTTGTAAAAAAAGACCCTCAGGACTTGACAATTTATTTTCAACAGTGTGTGTCAATGTCTCAAGATATCTTTGCAGATGAGGGAATTCACATCTTTTTTTTTTAACATCTCTAGCTGAGGAATGATTGGAAATTGTCTTCAATCTCTAACACTTTTTAAAATTCCTAATGTGGGGGAAAAACAGTAAGAGAGAATATTAGTCTGAAACACTGGAAAAAGATGTCTCATTGCTGAAGTGAACATTTGTCATTTCACTGATCCAATGGCTGAGGAATATGTACACTGTTTTGACTTCCTGCCTATGCTGCAATGTTATCTTATGGTTGTTTTTGTAGAGGACACATGCATTTAGGATGGCAGAAAATACATATATCTAAAGAGAACAATGGGTCATGTACAAGCAAGAAGGAGCTTGTAGGAAGGAACAAGAGAGCCAAAAAGTCATATAGAAACAGCAACTCCGAATACCCACTTTGATTTTTCTCATGAAAAATTGTTTCTCTTCTTTCCTGAAAGTGATAGCTTCTTGTCTTCTGGCTATAATTTCAGTCCTACTTTTGGTCAGATCCCAAACCTGATGTCAAACTTGAATTTTCTATAAATTTCTGTAGGCAATGAATGCAAATAGGATTGCAAATGCAAAGGATATATAGTTTTGGATGTAGACTACATACAGCAAGGTTCTGAATCAGAATAAGACAATGTTTTATATTCAAGGTCAGCTTCTGGAAGGTAACTATGGAATGAAATGTTTCTATATTAGGCATTTAAAGAACAGTCACACATGTGTTCACTCTCAAGAAGAACATGTATCAACAAATTAGGACACCCACCAAAAAAAAAGATGGCCAAATCCTATGAATGCCTCCATATTTTGGGATTATATTATAAAAAAAGTGTCTTTTTTCAAAAAAAACACACTATACTTTTATGCAGATATTATTACCTTTTAAAAGTCCCAATTTTTTTCTTTTTTTTTAAAACTGCACATAAACTATCCTAATTTTATAGAGCAGAGTAAAAATTTCAAAAATTTGGACAAAATTCAGATCTTAAATGTGCATGCTACTCTCAGTCTTCATTCACAATTCTACATTTTTAAAACTATTCTAGTGACTGACTTGAAATGATGCTTTTCTGTGCATTCAAGTCATTTCCAAAATTATAGTGGCCCTGAAGTAAACATATCATATATTTTTCTTGTCAAGATTCAGACGGAGTTTGCCTTTGTCTTTCTCTAAGGCTGAGAGTATGACTTGCCCAAGCCCACCCAATCTGTTTAAATGGCTGAGTGGAATTTGAACCTGTTCTCCTGGAGTGTTGGCCTGATGCTCAAACCACTCCACAATACTAGCTCAATTTTGCTGTTGAAGTTATGTTCCTTCTAGTTGGCTCCAACTTCTGACAACTATATCCTAAGGTTTCTTTGGCAAGATTTCCTTAGAAGAAGTTTACCATTGTCTTCATCTGAGACTGAAAGATGGTGACTTTCCCAAGAACTTCCATGGTTCAGCAGGCATTGAAATTAGGGTCTCCGAGAATCATAGGCCATTTTCCCCACTACACTGCTATTATTTTACTTGCAACATCCTGTGGAATTCTGGGGTTTGTAGTTTACAGAGGCTAAAAAGCTCTCTGGCTGAAAATTCTAGGTGCCCCTCCCTAAACTGCAAATCCCAGATTTCCACGGGATGTTGAAAGTGGACTAATAGCACTATAGGGTGGAAATGGCCTTAGTCCGGTACTCAAGTCAATACATCAAGCTGGTTTGCTGACTTGAAATACTTCCCAGGTTATGACCTTTCTCGTTTCTTGATGATTTTATAAAAGGAAAGCAAGCTTATATCTTTGTAAAGACTCAAGTGTGTTTGATTAGTGGGATAAAACTGTGCTTGCAGGCCTGTTTCTCCATGGCTACTTGTTTGTGTTTTATAGTTTTAATTATATGGGGTAATATTCATATGGTTGGTGATACAATTATCATAGGTGAAATGAAACTACAAGAACTAATGTTCTTTTGGATTATTGTATTATAAATTAATCTGACATTAATTTTAAAAATAACTTTTAGTTGCACTGAGAAATTTTCATTACACTGCAAAACAAAAAAGTAGAAGTTACATTTCATTGTTAACTGGCTGTTACATGACAAGTAAACAAGTTTAATTGTGTTATTCACCTCATTTACTTTAATGATTCAATAATAGATGTAACAGGAACTTCAGGACCAGATGGCACAGAGGAGAGAAAAAAAAATCCTCATGAACCACCTAGTTCTTCATCTCAAGTATCAGATAAATATGTTAGCTCTCCGCTTTACAACAGCAGGCTTTCTTGCCAGCTGGCCAGTTGCTCCAGACTGAAGTTGCTATTTTATCTTCCCATATCTGTAACCTCTTGCTGTGGTATTAGGAGACGTTTCATTCTTTCCCCATTTGCGTTTACAAATTGTCCTCAAACAAAGTCAGAGGCTCTGATCATTAAATACGTAACATAGCACCCAGTAGTTTCTGTTGTAACCATTGTCCTCTGTCCCATAAAACCAGAGCTGAAAATGTTTCAGGTTTTTTGGACTACTGCTTGCAGAGTTCCCCCAGCTAGCATGGTCAAGTGCGTATTTCCCCAAACTTGAGTAGAGTTGCATTTTTGCCTTCAAAAATTCCAAATGTGGTTCTAAGGGATGGCGTATACAAATGAATAGAATTCTCTTCCAAGCAGGAGAGTGAAATCATTACGAATTATTACATTATTCTATAATATTCTTAGTGTATCAGCTTCCTTACATCAGAAATGCAACATCACAAAAGCCAGATTGATATTATTACTCCCTGTGAATGAAAGGAAACAGTTATAGACCAGAAATTATTTTTAAACTGGGGATTTGTGATGGACAGGTAATTGGATACCACATAGATAGCGTTTATTTCACTCAGTGAGGGTATTGTTTAAAAGGATGGTGAGAAGAAACCATTCCTAGCAGAACGGAAAAGGAACTGGTATGTCGTGAAATATCCTATAGTAGTACTCTTCAATAATTAATACTCTTGGAACCAGATGACAGTGGCAAGAAAAGGCTTGAGGCCATTTCAGCTGGATGCTACACAAAATGATTACACTTTAAAGGACAGAAATAAATGAGAGCTGGATGTTTTTCTTGGAACAGTACACACTTCTTCAGTCTGGGTTGCAAATTCCTCAGTTGTTCCTCCAACTGAGCAGCAAAAATGTTATTTTATTTTATTGAATGTGTGCAGAAATTGCCTAGAGCAAACACTAAAAAATCTTCCCTGGTTGCCATGTCTGTTGCATAGACTTTTAAAAACAGGAAACCTGGTCTTCTTTGCTTGAGATTGTCAGTCAGATCCAGGAGGAGTTGCTTATTAGAAGGGCTTCAAGCACTGTAGGGAACAGGACTGTGGGCAGAAAGTGAGCATTCAAGTATCATCCATAACCTTGCAGCTGCAGACATATAAAATAATGTCACAGGAACCTGAAATATGGAACTTTTTTTTTTCTTCACATTGTGAAATTCTTATTTCAATCTGTTTCAAAATGGCTGCCACTCTAGGTTTCAGTCTTCTGCATGCACTATTCAGAACTGCTTCTATCCATTAGTACCCTCATGGAATACTTCAGTTCCTGCTATCATTACTGTGGCTGACAATATCTAAATTTGCACTAGGACAGAGTTCAGAGACTCATAGGATAGAGTTCAGATGTATCTAACCTTAGCCAAAACTGAACCAGAGCAAACCAAACCAAAAACCTTCTACTTGCATCATTGCTAAAATAACTGCATACTGTTAGTTCAATCTCCCATGGAACATGCATTATGGCTCTTATTAACATTGAAAGCATATTGTGCAGTTGCTGCTTATCTGCTAGTGTTTTCGCTGATGTCCAGCAGCTAGCCAGCTGGTCACTGCCAACATGGTTTTGACTGAAACACCCACCTCCTGACTGTAGGAGGGAGAGAACTATGCTCCCCTTACAACCAGTGGTTCCCAGTCATTGCTGAGTGCATCAAGACATGGAGGTTCCACTAACCAATCAAAGTTAACACCTATTAATAATACCAGCACATGACCAAAAAGAATCAAGGTTGCACTGTAACACATTGTAAGAAGGTTTGCTTAGTTAAAGCTATAATGCTGCATGAAAAGAGGGCAAATGACATGTTGGAATTGTATCTGAATAAACTGACTTTTCTGTCTCCCCCACCCCCAATGAACTAAATATCTTTCCATGCTCCTGAGAACTGCTTTTATGTGGCTTCAACTATTCAGTTATATTCACCCCCTAAGAATAGACAAATCTATGTTTTCATACAGGAAATCCATTTTTTACAAAACAATTGCTATGCCTCTCCCTGCATTTTATGGTGCATTACCTCACTTTAAGACAATTTATGTACTACATTTCATGTGATATAGTGATGCAGCATATCACAGAATAATGTTGAAGCTGTAAATCAATGTTATTTCCTAGCTGCCCAGCAGATGTTCTTTTTTTCTTGAAAGCACGATGTTAAGATTCAGTTTTCTTCCTATGATTGACTATGATAAATTCTTATGGTTGATTTTGTGATCAGAAATAGCCACATGCATGTGCTTGTGTGTACATGCACATATGCATACATATACATGCTTTCTCAGGCATGCACGCTTGTGCACAAACTTACAGAGAGACAGAATAAAGGTATAGAGTTGAAGCAATGGCAGTAAATCAAACTGAACACATAACTCTTTATTAAAATTGGCTGGCAAATACAAATCAGAACTTATAACTAATGAAGACAAAACCCATGAGTATTTCTGATAGCCTTTAAATAATGACTGTGCGCTATATCATTAAGGGGAGCTTGGCTATATGATTTATGTATATAAACATTTGTTTAGCATGATAATTTTAGTCAGAACTTTCTTCTAACCTTCTTTCTTGAGTCACTGAGAGTGAAGCTTTTTCCCCCTCTGTTTTAATCCTTGTCAATTTTCCCCTGCCAACAAAGCAAAGATGACAATAAGCAATCCTTTCATCTTGGTTGCTTTTTCTTCTTGCAGTTAAATGTGACTCTCAGAGTCTGGAAGTGTGTCTTTGCCTTCAAAGTGGCAGCCCTGTTGACTTTCACTTCATTGTGTGATACAGAAGAGTGGGCTGGAGCCAATGAGATCAGTGCGGAGCCAAAGTTTTCCCTGCCAAGCGGCTAATCAACTCAGTTCAACAACTGATATTAGTTAGGGAACTAGTGGATTAGAACAGTGTATTTGCAAATGTCAGATGTGTTTGTTCTGTGATGGCAAGAGCTACAAATGAGGGAGATGAAACATCAATTTGTGTCCTGAGAGGGGAAAACCAGATAATTCAGTCAACAATTTGCATTAGAAGCAAATGGTCTAATGTAATAAAGCCAACGTGGTAGGAATAAATCTGAAAAATACCAAAGGTCAGCTTTGTCAGTGCCATCAACAGATAAAACCTCAGCATATCTACTTAGAAATCAGTCTAACTAAATACATTCTAGTTTGTTCATACATCAGAGGTAGAGGGAGGGAACAATTTTCTGCCCCTGCCACCCTCAAGAGTGGTGGTAGGGGAACACAAACTACCAAAAATGCTCCAAAGAAAACTGAACAGAAGTGCTCAGAAGCCCATGTCTGGTTTTGAAAATCAGAGTTTATTTTTTAATGTTACACAGCCTATTTTTTAAAAGTGGCTTTCAGGAAAATCTGTTCATTCTTTTGAACAGAGTTAGGAAAAGGCAGACAAGGGAATCTGGAAGGCTCAAGGGAGACAAAGACATCATTGGGGATGCATGAAGGCCCAGGGTTTCACCTGGACCACTTCTGTCGTAGATAAACAGGTATAGGATTGCAAGTTAAAACCTTGAACCTGGGTATTTCCAGAGGAGGCTTTGACAATTACCCCACCTAGTTCACAGACTTTTACCTGAGTCTAAGCTCCTGTCTTTCCCAACCACTTTTTTCTAGGCCTTTTTTTCTTATTATTTTCTTATTATCAGAAATTATCAGAAATTAATTCAGGAGAACGAAGCAGAATAAATTTTTAATTCTGTGGCATAAGGAGCTTTCCTCCTGAATGTACCCACAACACACACTTAATTGGGAAGTAAGGAACGAGAGACAACCAGTGTGTGAAGTAGGAACTAACAATGCAATCTGTGGAATCTGGTAACTTTCATTACTATCAGAATATGGCAACACAGGGCAACTTTTTTTCTGAGAAATCCTGTTGTCACTTCTCCCCAAATGGTGTTTTGACTCTCTAAACCATGAGATTAGCTTGGCTATATTAAATGAACTAGTTTACCACTCTGAAATGTGGGACAATGGTGATAGAAGGAGCCATGAAGTTGGGGGACATTCAGAGGGACTGGGTTAAAACTAAACAAGCAAAGTCTGAGATAGGATAACAAGAGATAACAAGAAAATGTGAGACAACATGCAATTAAATAATATGAAAATTGAAGAACTTCATAAGAACACAAGAAACTTCCTTACACTTATCTATCTGGTCCACTGGTCCATCTTGCCCTGTATTGGCCCTGATAGTCTTGATTTTAAGGCAGCATTACTTCTTTTCCCTATCTGGAAATACCAGGGATCATACCTAAGATCTTCAGCTTGCATTCCTTTGCCATTGAACTATCATACCTCTCAATAGTTCCCAAAAGTTCTCAGTGAATGCCTCTCCTATTGGAATGAGAATGAAACATCAGTTGCCAACACACACTGCTTTTCTTAAACAGTGCCCACATGTGAAAATGACATACAATTGGTCTGAAATTCTCTGCTTGAAAAGTGAGCCACAGCTGTTCACTGTGATTCCAGCTGTCAAGCAAGGCCAAGACTGTGTTCTAATTATGCTTAATAAATGGTTACAGATAACCCTTAGGATGTCATGGTAGTGGTTCTGCTGTCTCCTCCATGATTTCAAGGCCTGCCTTTTCATGCTATTACCATGTTCACTTGGAGGAGAGGACAACAACTGATAGGGACTGTTACACTGGTGCTTTGCTTAGGCTTAAATCTTTTCCTGACATATCCCATGCTTGATGCCATGCCACAGGGATTCAGTTCTTCACCAAGTTTCTTCTCAAAGGCAGCAATGAGTAATTTCAGCAATTTTCTTCCGACTGTAAGAAAGTCTTCAAAACCTACACAGTTTTCAAAGGCTATCCAGAATTCAGAATTGAGAGTCTTTCTGCACTGCAGTGTTATAGTGCTATTATTCCATTTTCAATATCCTGTGGAATTCTGGGATTTGTAGTTTACTGTGGCTGAGAATTCCAAGTGCCTCTCCCTAAGCTGCAAATCCCAGGATTCCGTAGGATGTTGAAGGTGGAATAGTAGCACTATAACACTGTAGTGTGGAAAGTCTCTGCACAGAAAATGTTGTAATTGGGGATTTATTCACTGTAAAATTTGCATGTGGTTCTTTTGCACAGAAAATAGCATTTTCTGAGCAGGAAGCTACAGTTTCTTCGTGGAAATTAGTGTTTCAAGGCAGAATTCCTGTGCAGAAAAAGCTGTTTTCTATGTATAAAATGATCTTTCCAATGCAAATCACCATGTGAGAATTTTACACAGAACTAATAATCCATTACAAAATTTTCTGTGCAGAGGGCAGCATTTTCTCTGTAGGAATAAACATTTCTGCATTGACATATTATTTTCCATGGAGAAAATGCTGCTTCCTGCTGTTTTCTGTGCAAACCAATCCCATGATAATTTTGCTCAGAAGCCCCATATTGGAAATCCAGGATTCTTCTCAGCAGAGCTTCTCAACACTTGAAAATCTTGTTTTTCAACCTTTTTTTTCAAATATTTTTGAATATTCTTTCCATCCCTACCATTCTGGCAGAAGATCCTGCCACAGAAGAACCTCTGAAATACTTTGGTGCACCATCAGAACATGAGATAACACACTATAACTTGTGATGAATACAATACATGAAAATTAACTTGACTGTCAGAATGGACAGATTGAGAGACGTGAGAAAGTCAGATCACCCAAGATTTTTGGATTAATTTATATAATTCAGTGGAAAGGCCTTTGTGATTTTTAATCAAAATTTAAAAGACATTATAGACTTTCACATCTGCTCCAGCTTACAGAACATGGGTTAGATTCTCTGCAAAAGCATACAAACTCTAGAAGGGCTTCATTTGGTCGGCTTTGTGGGAGGAAAAGAGGGATATGCTTTCATTTTGGGAGGAGCAGTTGGGCCCTGTGTCACCACTTCAGAGGGCAGGGCAATTTGGGCCTACTCAGTTAAGTTTTATGTTTCTTCAAAGAGAGGTGTTATTCTGTGCTACAGGAGATTTTAATAAATAATTTTAGTTAAAGACATCTCTGTGTGAAGCTGTGTTGGTTGAAAAACAAGAGCTCCTGGTGGCGCAGTGGTTAAATGCTGGTACTGCAGCCACAAGGTTGTGAGTGTGATCCTGCCAAGCTCCAGGTTGACTCAGCCTTCCATCCTTCTTCAGGTTGGTAAAATGAGTACCCAGCTTGTTGGGGGCAATTAGTTAACACACTGTAAACCACTTAGAGAGCACTTAGCTGATAAGCAGTATAGAAATACACATTATTGCTATTCCCTATTCAAAAATAAGCTGCTGATATCATTGTTTAAAAAGTCTCTAGGCAGACCTATTGAAACCTAGGATGACATGAACAGGGATGAAAATCTTGATTTAGTTCATCTTCGCTCAGTAGATTAGAAAATGCAGCAATAACAAATATCCTCACCATCAGCATCTGATAAGCATTTGATGGGGATGATGAGGATGATGATTTGTTTGGACATATTCAGAACTTAGCTTTGTGTTTTTCTGTAAACTATGCAAAATAGCAAAAGTATAGTCACTGTTAATTTGTTGTATGGGCTTGCACTTGTTGTTTGTATCTTTGTGACAAATCTTTGTGCATGCTGTTTATGTGTTTGTGTGCTTAGCTTCAAAAAGGGAAAAACAGTAATTTTGCACAGAGGCAAAAGTTTTGTGCAAAGAACACTGTGTGCAAATTCCAAAAACCTCAACCAACACCACTCCATCTCTGATTTGGAATTTCACGCTGGAGGCAAGATCTCTCCAAAGGTTTGGAGAATGCTCAAGATGTCACCTCACTATTCTGAGATAGACAGACTGCCATAGAACCTCACCAATTGTAAGATTTCTCCACAGTGCTAGACGGGACACCCTTCTAGATCCAGAGAGAAGCCAGAAGTGTTTTAACTGTGTTGAGTATAGCTCTAATTTAATCAAGCCAGACACCAATGCATATCCTCTCAGTTTGTCAGAGAGAGACCCACTTAATCCTCTGTTGTCCCATTTTTTGGCTAATTTTAAAATGTCCTAGTTTCTTTCTCATCCTCCCACTTTCCCCCTCTGTCCTTGGTTGACTTCTGTTGCTGACAACTCAGTTCAAAATGCAAAAGTACTTTGCACTCTGTGAACTCAATGGGATGAGAGAAGGAGAGGGGGCAGAATTTTGTCTTTCTGTGTGGATTCAGTCAGGAACAAATGGCTTCTCCTAGCTTATCCCTCCTTCCTCACTAATATCTTTTACCATTTTGACCACATACTAATCTTGCTTGGCCACGTACGCCCCAGGTTTCATGTACGAAATGTAGGGAGGGAGAGTGAAAATGCCAGATACTTCCAGAAAAACAAATTCTTGGTTCAACTGCAATAAGTGATAAAATATCAACTGAAAATGGTCTTCAGTGCTTGCCTTTGTGAGTAAAAATCCATGCCAATAAGGATGTATTTTTTGTTGTTGTAGGAAATGCTTGGGGTATTGAGCTATCTCACGAAACATTGTGTTTGATCATCAAACATCACAGTATTCCAGATGTATGTCTACTTTACAAACCCAGGCTAAGTTCCTTGTAAACATGATCCTTCTTCATTGATATTCTGCTAACTGTATAACTATGCTGTGAGGTAGGATAAAAATGCTGCACTTTTCCCTGTGTGATTAATGTTAACAGAGAACACCTAAAGCACCATTTGTCATTGGGTGCACTTTGACACCCGATAAAGCCTGTTTGTCTCAAAGTGCTCTAAAATATACTTGTATAAACATTCTGTAATACATAAAGAATGGTACTTCTGCATAGGCTTGAAAGTAAAATGTGTATTTTATTCATCAGATGAGAAATGTTGTATTTTCCCAAGAGAGCATGACTGTATAATTTATTTTGTTTACATGAAGATGACTCTACAGCTACGAATGTCAAGGTTCAATGGAGGAAGCCAGAATGGAAAGGGGGAAAGCCTTCAATAGGGATTTCAGATGTTGAATTTAATGCAGCCTTTAAAAAGGAAAGGGGATTGAACTTCGGAATTACATAATTCTGACAGGAGTTCATGAAGATGAAAGTCATTTTGCAGCTAGGGAACCATTCAAAATTGAGTAATTGTTATAGATACAGATAGAGACATAGAGATAGGGGCATAGGTATAGATCTGTGATCAAGAGGAAAATATAAAAACAAAATAGGAGAGCACCTTAAAGGTGTTTTACACATTTCAAAAAGACATTCTTGTGCACATTGTCAATTCATAAAAACAAAACACTCACTAGATTGATAAGGACCCTATGGGTCTCATATATGTAAAAGGAAATAAGGCACCAACCAGCAGGAAATTCTGCTCAGGCTATGTGCTCTTACTCATTCATGCATGTGTTTTTTTTACAGCACCACCAAAGTGCAGTGTCAAAACATGTCAAAGGCAAGGATCTCTCCTGTTGATGGAACAGGAGGCAAAATTGAGAGGGAAGGAAAGGAAGACTGGCAACAGGGGAAGATGCTTCACCTTGTTAGGTTTAGGGCTGAACTAGCAATGGTAGCATTTGTGCAATTTGTAACTGCAAGAAAGAAAGAAAGAAAGAAAGAAAGAAAGAAAGAAAGAAAGAAAGAAAGAAAGAAAGGAAGGAAGGAAGGAAGGAAGGAAGGAAGGAAGGAGAGTTATATTTACCCAAGACCTAATCCAGACTAATTCACCTAATCTGGTGAATTCAGAGTTAGATTTTTGCTGCACTCTACTTATATATCAGAAATCTCATTCAAGTGAAGGATAGGAAACAAGTGCCGTGCCATGCCATGCCATGCCATGGAAGGTCTCTCTTGCCTTACAGAGGGGACCAGGAGGGCAATAGGCTGTTATGATTAGAAATAGCTCATGATATCTGTGTTTTAAATATGGAAACAATAAACAATTGGTGCTTCTCACAGTGACTGCTGTGTTTTCAAAGGTGAAGAAGTAGGTTAAAAGGATCTCAGACATCTTTCCAGATCTGTGCTTTGAAATGGGAACATACAATGAAATGATTAGCAGGAAGGTCTGTCTTCAATTTATCTCGTTAGGGTGCAAGATACCAGCCATGATACAAAATAGCCATTCATTCTTTTAAATGGGGAATGGCCAATAAGAGCCCCCACACATACACAACACACCATCTGCTCACATTGGTCAAAAATATTTCACTGGATCTGAACCAACTCTGCCGGTTTCCAGATTGTTTCTGAGCTCAGTTCAAGGTGCTGACTGACCTATCAAGCAGGCTGCCTTCTGCCTTATTATCCTGCCTGGAATATGAGATCTTCAGCAAATACCTCTGGGGATGTAAATCTTTGTTCTCATAGGAAAGAAGAAATAATTTATCAGACGGAATCCTGTGTGGGATTTGTAGATGTGTAAGTGCTGTTGCTTCAGTGCGATGCAGTGAATCCTAGCCCACCCCGCACCCTATCTCCACTTACCAAAAAGAAGCTGCCATTATCAACAGGGGTCTGATCCCATATAACTCAAGAAACAGCTAGCCGCTGTTTCAACCCCTCCTATGAGCAATCTCCAACAGGTAGAAGAAGGATCCAGGTTGCAAATTATTCTTTATGCTGAAGATCACTCACACATGGGGAGGCCGATGGAACTGTAAAACAACTATTTCCCTAGTGACAGGGGAACAGAACCCCACTGATTGCACTTGCTCACAGTCCCTACACAGCCCTTAAACTAGAAGCTATGTAGGTATCATGAACAGGTAACAATCATGAGTGCATAACTCCAGATTATGTTTTCATAACTGTCATAAAGGAGTCTTGTCATTTTTCCCCTCCTCATTGCAAGTGAGTCATTACCAACTGTCATGGTTTCAAGGCTATTCACAATTGGGGACTTATTCTGCATTAAAAAAGGCATTATTTTGTTTTCTTTTATTTGTAAAAAATGGCATTTTCTATGCAGGAAACAAATGTTGTTTACTGCAGAAAAAAACTCACATTTTTTCTTCATCTAGAATTCATCCTGAACGGCAAAGATTTCTGCACGTTTAAGATTCTCCTTATCACAGTTTCCTGGCATCCAAGAAACACATTTTTTAATTTTTTCAGAATATTTTCTATGGCTATACTTTCTGTACTTAATAATCAGTTGTATGTGCCTTCAGTCTTGATTGTGTTAGTCCCTCTGAAGGGAAATTAGGAAGGCTTCCTCCTTATTGAGCTCTTTATTGAAGGATAGTGGAGGCTGTATAATTTCTAGTGGCCTTTGATTTTTAAAAGTAGTTCATAAAATTGTCTTTAATCAATGTTTGTAGAATTTTAATAGTATGTTTTTCTTTCAGGATCCTTTGTGGGCTGAAAAGTGCTTAAAATACTTATAGGATTAATGATAAGAACAACCACTATCATATAATTTTTTTTAAAAAAAAACTCTGTTGGAGAGACTGAACAACTTCATGAGGTAAACAAAGATGGATAGCTATGAACATACAGTGTTACTGTCTTTATTGGTTCTCTAAGCCCCAATTTCCAAAACTTCAGTGCAAGATAGGTCTGTATTTGGTCTTTTTCATCGACTATTCCTTCATCCATTCTTAATGGCTTAATGGCCTTTGCCAAAACGTCCCAAGTTTTATTGTTGGCATCTCCAGGTAAATCTCACATTTGAAAACTTGTATGAAACTTTGAAACTTTGCAGTCATTACACTGAGCCAAATAACATAGTGGCCCGATCTAGTATAAAGGACTTTCTTGTGTTCTACATGTTCTTAGGAACATTGACCCATTGGATTAGATGCTTTTTGATACTTTGCAACCAAACTTTGCTACCCAATCATTACCTCTCATCTTCTTCCCATCTACTTTGACCTTGATGATGCTATGAAATTTTTTTCTCATCACCAAGGCCTCAACATAGTTATTATCCAGCTGGTGACTATAAAGAGTTAAAAGCTGGGAAGTAAATGGACACAAGAGCTCCATAGATGTTTTACTACAGAGGAGCCCCATGAAAATTTCAGAAAAGAAGTGTGCGTAATTGGCTTCAGTCATCATTACCTCAGTGCAGTCAAGCCAGGCTCACAGAGTTATTGTGCAGTGTTAGCGTTATATCCAGTGTATATTTTTTAAATGCATACATATGCATCGCAAATGAAACTTTGGGAGAAATGCTGTAAAAGATACAAAGTACCAGCCTGGGAATAGTTACAGCTAGTTGTTACCTTCAAATCAAGCAATATGTATTTTCAAAGAAAGGGTTTTTTTTCTTTAACTTTGGAAATATAAGCAGGAGAAAAAGCCTATAAACAGGGGACATAGCCCTATATAACCAGAGTGCAATCGGCAAGCTGGGAGTATGAGTCTCATGAACTTTGTCAGTTTCATGAAAGGAGTCACATGCCTGTCCATATGGAGATGGTTAGATTAATTCCAGAATGGAAGCCCCATAATCTTTATATCTATAACATTATCCTTGGCAAACTGGAAAATACGAAGTGCGACAGTTGATTGCCTGTGTTAATGACATATTTATGTAATCATGGTTCCTATTCCAGCCCTTGAGCCACATTATATTCCTGATTTATAAAGAAAATGCCAATCTTGTCCTATAAATCAATTTAACCAGAGAAAAGTATCTCTTCCCCAGCAAGTATGGTCCTTTTGGAATTCATCAGTTACAACAAGTGGATTTTGTTATTCTACCTTCAGGAGCATGTACACATGTTCCAAATAGATCATGGGATAAAATTCCATATAGCTCTTTGTTTCCATTGATCTATCACAGACTCAGAGTAGGCATCAGTGGCATGTGGTTCCTTATGTTGTAGTTCCAAGATAATATGTAAAGGAGCAACACAGGCAAAGCTCAGGTGTCCCTCCATGGGTGAACATGCCTTTACTAAAAGTCATACAGATATTGATCTACATTCAAAATGAAAATAATTCCAAATTTTTTATTTTTTTTAAATCTGTGATAAACTAAGACTGAACAATTTGTCATCCAGGACCAAGTGTTTCAGTAATGAACATGTAAAAGCCTAGGTAAGCTTTTGTGTTTGGTCATACTAATGATTGCAGCCATTTTTTTTTTCTCCTGAATGGCTTTACATCTTTGATATTTGTAGAAGATGCAGCTAACATACATATCTATATGGGAATTACTACACCTTTCCAATTAGGCCAGTGCACATGGGGGAGAATTTCATGTTAGTTCATTTTTGAAGAATTGACAAACATTTTGGGGAAAGAAATATCTGCATATAGAAATGGAAAGAAAATGAGATTTAAAAAATATGTATGCGTGAGAGGAAGTGAGTCTGACTGATATTCCTATCCCTGATATTGGTAGGGCAACTCTCTGATTTTACACAGCTTTGTCTAAGGTCTCACTAAAATCAAATGAGCATATAGTAGCCTAGTTCCAACATAACACTAATGGAGCAAAACCCAGCAAACAGTACCAGCATAGTTCCTCTAGATTTATTCATTGTACAAAGGGTAGTGCAAGGGACAGTGTACATAAGCAAACTGCACTGGATAAAGTAAATCTATAATTTGCATCCACTGGTGAGAACCAGTATGTTGTAGTGGTTTGAGCATTGGACTATTACCCTGGAGACCATGGAAACCCACTGGGCGACCTTGGGTATGTCACACACTCTCAGCCCCCAGACAACAACATGAAATGATCACCATAGGGTTGCTATAAGTTGCAAATGATTTCAAGGCACACAACAACAACAACAACAACATCCACAAGTGCAAAAGACTTTCCACCAGCATGGTGATGCAGTTGGATGCACGGTGAGTTTTCTGAACAGGATTGTGACCATAGACTACTCCAGTAGAAAAAAAATGATCTTTAATTTTGGTCTTCTTGGATGTCTGAAAGGAAAAAGAAGTACGCTAAATCATAAGTAAGGAATTCAGCACAACAGTGGTGGAGTTTATAATATTAAAATTAATGTTTATAACACATTTTAAATGTATTTTTATAATATATTTTTAAACATACACAAACACAGAGAGCTTTAAAACAAATATAGGCGTTTTCATCCATCCCTTGTAATTAAATTTTTAACAAGTATCCTTTAGTATTTTCAGAACTAACTACTTTTTGAGGAACGGGAAAAAAGGTAAATAAGACAAAACAAAAAAAACCTACAAACAATTAATTGAATTGTGTTCATCCACTTAAACCCACCCAAAAAGGCAATTTACATCTCATACCTTTATTGGATCTGTCTGGGAAATTAATTCATTGGGGGATGTATGTAAGGAAGGACCTGCCTGAAAATGAATTAATTGTTAACTTTGGTTCAATACTATTTCATCAGTATGTTGTTGGCTTATGAGAACAAAAGTTTTCTTCCAACTCCCAAAGTTGTAATCTAGAACTAGCATAGCCTTCAAACTTTTTTTTTTACAATTGTCCTTGCCAGCAGTAGACTGAACAATTCTCTTCTATTTCTGAAAGTCTACCAGTAAAATAAGACTGTTATTTAAAAATGGTAAAACAGATAATAATTACAGTTCTTTCCTATAGTTCAAAAAGCAGTTAGTTAAGTACCTTCCAATCAACTTTAATGAGGTCCATGTGAGCATCTTCCAATATTATTACAACATTAAAATGATAGCACTTTAGGAAGTAGTAGTCCCACAGGGATGATACAATGTCTTGCTTAACTGTTATTAAGCATAGTATTGAAGCTGCATTAGAAACACTAAGCTTTGAAAAGTACATGAGTTCTTGATTTCCAGTTTGTAATGTTAGAAAAATTGCCCCTTCCTTTTGGGATTCACATACACATGCATGTGTGCATGCATGCACATGTGTGTGCATGCGTGCACATGTGCGTGCACACACACACACACACACACACACACACAGAGTCGATCCATCTTAGGCCATTTCTGCACAAGGTCGATACAATGTAGTAGCATTGAACTCTTATCCTCCTATCTGAACGTTGTAGCATTTTAGTGTTGTAGTTTTCCTTGTGGTTCTGCACATTTTCAGCTCCTAGTATGGTTCACTGCAACAAGAAACTACTGTATCTGAAAACCAGAAGAACTCCAATGTAAATCTCCCAAACCAGTTATTATGCAAGTTGTTTAGACTGGATTAAAGATTGGATTATATTAGAGAAATCTATTTTAAAAGATCTGGAAGAAACTGATAACAGATTTGGACGGCATGGTTACTTATGCTATAATAAAATAGTGGTGAACCAAGATTTTAATAATCATTGCATCCAGAAAACTTTATTAAAGATCTGGCTCCAAATAAAAGAGAAATATTATATAAAATTTCCAACTTGGACATTCCCTCAAGAAGCTTATAAGATTGCACCAACGAAGCAAGGAAAGCTTTTGACTTATCAAGGTATAATAAAATGGAAAAGAGACAACCCAAACATGAAGTCGATAGAAGAGTTAAAAGCTGAAGGTCATGAGCTAAACTGGTTCCCTTGGCTCTAATTGAAAGAAAAGTACAAAATGGACCAAAAATTATATGGATTTGAAAGACAAGAAAATTAACTAGATCAATTGTTGAAAGAACATCAAAAGAAGAGAATCTCCAAGCTTTGCAAATTATTATTAAAAAGGGACTTTGAATCTGAGTCAGTAAAAGAGTCAATGATTAAGTGGGCTCAAAATATAGGTCATCCAAAATATAGGTCATCCAAAATATAGGTCATCCAATCGAGGCATGGAAAAAGTATGGGAAACAGACATTAAATTCACTCCAAATTTAAATTTAAGAGAAAATTATTATAAAATGTTATACAAGTGGTATATGACTCCAGAAAGACTTCAAAAAATAACCAAAAATGGAGATGCGAAGTGCTGGAAATGTGGATAAAAGGTGGGGACTTTTTTTCATATGTGGTGGACTTGTTCTAAGGCTAAGAAATTTTGGAAGGGAATTCATGATGAAATTAAAAAAAATTTCTGAAGTTAATTTTGAAACGGTACCAGAATTTTATTTTTTTAATACATTAGGCCAGAACCGGGAGATTAGAAAACAACAGAAGATATTATTGTATTTGATTACAGCAGCATGGCTGACATATGCACAACATTGGAAAGATAAAACAGATATTCAATTAGATGAATGGAAAATAAAAATGTTAGACATGATAGAGACAGAAAAATTAGCAAACTCTCTTAAGAACAAAATGGTTCAAAATTTTGAAAGAGAATTGAAAAGGGTAATGCTTTGGCTAAATTTGTAAATGTCTGTAGCTTAAGTATATTGGTATTTGATAAGATATGTATAAAGGAGAAGAGAGACTCAACTGGAAACTTTTGATATACAGAAGTGGGGGGAATAGAAGAATTATAATAATGATATACATATTTAGATCTATATATGATTTATGTATTTTGAATTAAAAAAAAAGAAACACTAAGCTTTGAAAAGTACACGAATTCTTGATTTCCAGTTTGTCAGGTTAGAAAAATTGCCCCTTCCTTCTGGGATTCACACACATGTGCATGTGCATGTGCGCGTGCGCACACACACACAGAGTCGATCCATCTTAGGCCATTTCCGCACGAGGTTGATACAACGCAGTAGCATTGAATTCTTATCCTCCCGTCTGAATGTTGTAGCATTTTAGCATTGTAGTTTTCCTTGTGGTTCTGCACATTTTCAGTTCTTAGCATGGTTCACTGCGGCAAGAAACCACTGTATCTGAAAACCAGAAAAACTCCAATGTAAATCTCCCAAACCAGTTCTGCTTTGTTTTTCACCTATATGCAAAAGTATAACATTGATTCACAGCACAGAAGTGGCTGGCTATGGGCATTCCCAGGCTGTCCCTTCCATCATTTCCACCCCTATCTCTCTCTCCACTCATCAAAGAACAGGCTGTTGTCATTACTGTCTTCATGCGTTAAACAGACAGCGGGAAGAGAGTGGATCTGGTAATGGACAATGGACCATTAAGACTTTTTTTTCACATATCAATGAATATACATACTTACGCACAAACATAGCAATGCAGAAATGTGTTTAAAATGTGTTCTTTTTTTAAAAAAAAAACACAGACCAATCAGTGATGGTGGGACAAGGTTAGGGAGGGGAATGGGAGTGGCCTGGGACTTGCTGTTCCGATGCAGTAACCATTGTTCTCCACGGTAGTATGATGTAAATGGAGGGGTGCAGACAACACAGTTTCTGAATCAGAGTATAAAACACTCCTCTTGACATGCGGTGAATGGCTCCTCTCCTCTTGTGCGGAAAAGGCCTTAATCATGTGACCCAAATGTGGTTTTTACTCTGTAGCTGAAACTGAGCATCAATGAGTTAATTGACTTAAGACTTTCAAGTCTTGCACAAATACAAATTTCTTTAAGTGAACAGCTGTTCCCTATGAAATGGCAAACAACCCACTGCATCAGTTTTCCTGGGCTTACTTCAGGTTTGAAGGGCAAGATGGTCATATAGACTTAAGTCTGTGCAATATTGCTAAATAGCATATTCATCTCTCACCCCCAGGATCTTCCTAGTTGTTCTTATATAAGAGTCAGGGGTAGCTCTTCAGTGACCTTGAGAGATACAGTTATCTTAAGTGTCAAGGAGCTGGGATCAGTGAATTTCCTGCTACTCAACTTCAGCAGGGCCCTTGTCTTGCTGGAGAGCTATTCTGGCTCCATACAGATTTCTGGATACAGGAAAGTGTCTCCTTATAACAAGTTGGCTGTTGGAAACAGGATGAGAGTAGTAGATGCCATTGCGTCCTATTGTTTCTACACCTTCTTCAGTTAATGGCCAGAGTGCCAGGTCTGGAGAGGTGCCACTCCTGGAGGCATGCAGGAGTGACAGATTTACTTCAGAAAGCCCAAACCCTGAAAATGATATGGACGTACATGAAAGTTACAACTGGAAGTGGCATTAAGTTCTGGGTTTTCTTTGAGGGCTGAAAAACAGAGAAGTGAAGCCCTCCACATGTAGACAAGAGATGAATACTGGCCCTTGTCCTCAGTGCAGTTGCCCACCAGATTCTACTTTAACTATTCTGAGCAACCTCCACTGGCTCAGAGCTAGTGGTTAGTCTTTTACCTACTCATGGCCTCTCCCAACTTTCATATTAATGTTTAACAGCCTGAGGAAAGTCTGCCTTCATCACCATCCTGAGAACTGTGGGTCTTATTCTCATCTGCTCTGGTCTCATTGCTTTGAAAATTTCTGAGGAACCCTCTCTTCATCTAAACCAGATTCTCATGATATCCTTTGAATTTTTAATTTCACATTTCTTCCCCTGACCTCATTGTGTACCAGCAAACATATCCTATACTGACCTATTTCCAACTTCATCATCAGGTCAGTGTGTGGCATTGGTAAGGAAAACAAAACAAAAAAAACACCAGCCACACAGTCAGTCTGGTCCTGGAGAATAACACCCATGTGTTTCTGCAATTGACAACCAATGAAATGCGCATGGCTTATTTGGTGGGTCCTAAGCCAAATGACAAAGGAAAAGGTATCCAAAGTAAAGCCTGGCTTTCAGTAGCAACACCCAATTGCTTACATATTGCAAGCAATCCTTTCATTCTTCCAGCCTGATTGAAAAATCAGTTCAACAGAAATACTAGGATTTCAGCTAATTTTTGCCCTACAGAAGTAAATGCCCCCTCCCATGTGGTTTTCAATCCAGTCGCTTCAGCTTAACCCCTTTGGGGGGTTAGATGGTTGCTGCTTAACAAAACTGACAAAAGCTCCATTGACTTTAAATAGGGTCTCCCATGGATCGCCAATTTGATAAACGTTTCTTTAAAACACATTCTTTCTTGCCAGGCCCCTTTTTCCTGGCCTTCAAACAGGCCTGGTTTTGATGCAAAGCAAGTGAGCAGTTGACCAACTACAGTGACAGAAGAAGCGGCCCAGTTATAACATACAAAAAGCACACACTGAGGTAATAGAACCTTAAGGGAAGGTGGTTTTAATAAAGAATTCTTTTTATACTGGAGGCATTACTTGAGATTTATATCCTGTAGACCATGATGACAACTCAATAATGATTGCTCCAGACCTCTATATTAATAAGATTTAATATTGCAATGTTTCCAGAAATGTGGTTTTTGAAATATTATGAGTCAGAAAATACTCTTCTGAAGCTGAACCTCATCAACAGATTTTATGGGGCTGGATTCAAAGAATTATAGAGCATGCTTTTAAAAGAGAGAGGGAGAGAAAGAGAGAGAGAGAAAGGAAGAACCCCCCACCTGAGCAAATTAGTTAACTAGTCATTATTTATGGCAGGGAGTCACTTAGAATGCAAGACATCTTTTCTTTTTTGTTCACCCCACCCCAAACCTTTTGAAGTCCACCTTTTTAGAACAAAGTGGAATCCAGTCATTTCCAGATATATAGCACTGTAGTGGCCTGTGTGGTTTCACAAATGAGTAGCAAAGTATGTTCAAAACCAGTGGAAACTTGGCAAAGTGGGGGTTTTGAAATCCAAGGTCTTTGATATTGGTAGGAGTTTTGCCACAGATTTCAGCAGAGGTGAGATTTGTTTTTAAAATCCTTAATAGCAATTGAATGTCACTCAAGAGAGAAGTGGAATGGTTAGCCAACGTACAAAGTATAGTAATCCACCAAGTATTTGGTTTAATAGTAAATTTTATTTTTCTATATGCCAGTGAAAACACATCCCAGCATACAACCATCAGTGACATTTTTAGGATGTTTATTTTAATGCTGTTGAATTAACTTGTGGATTTTTAGGTTACCCCATCCAACTGTCAGAAAATCTGAACAGAAAGGTGCAGTAAAATAAAATGCAATACTCAGATGTCTGAGAGAAGAGATGAAGGAATAGCATAAACAAACATTTTATTTAATTTATTGGCATTATACCTGGTCTTTCTCCCACAATGCGATAAAATGGCAGGACCTTCTTAGGCTTATTGGCATTAAAAACTGATTCCTAAAATTCCGTGTACATTTCTCATAAACCTATCTCAAAAAAAGAAGAAGTCATAATTGAGACTGAAAGGAAAGTTTTTAAAATGAGATGAAATACTAAAGGAACAAATTCTAAAAATATTCCATCAGTTTACTGTATGCAGCAATGTTAAAAAGATCATGAACCTAACAGAACCAAAGAAATATTAACCCACTAAGCTAAACATAACCCATCAAAATCTTGGAAAAGTTACTTTGGTTGCTGGAGTCACTGACCATTCTGATGTCAGGGGATTTCTGGGGAGTAGTTTAAAAAACAAACAAACAAATAAACAAACAAACAAAAAACCCTTTACCAGGCTCTGATCCACCAGCCAGGAATTGTGATGGCCCAATAAAGTCTCCATAATGTTGGCTTGAAACCATGTCTCTTCCACTTGTTTCCATTGCTGCTAACTGCTTAGGGATCCTGAATCTCCTGAGACAAAAGCGCTCCATTTTTCTGTCTCTTATAATTCCTCCCCAGGAGTGAGGAAAATATTACTTCTGTATACTTAACAAAGCTCTATTCCAGAGCTAATTATTCCAGTTTCAATAGTGATGCAAATTTCTTTTACAGCCTGCAAAAGAGTACATAAGGTGGACCCAAACTTATGGGCATAATGTTCATATGGATGTATGAGAAAAAAATATAGTTTGGAGATATAAAATTTACTCTGTTTAGTAATTTAAAAGAAAACCTGTCTAACATGATGCATAGATGGTATCTAACCCCAAATAATCTCTTGAAAACACCCCATCATATTTCAAGCCAATGTTGGCAATGTGAGGATAAGGAAGGCTTCTTTTTTCATATGTGGTAGACTTGAAAGAAAGTGAAAAGTTACTGTTCTTAGATTTATCTGTTAATCCAAAAACAGTTTAATGGTAGATTTTGCAATTTTACCAGAAATGTTTTTGTTGGACATTATGGATAAAAAGCTGGATAGTAAATATGGATTACTTCTTCGATATATGGCAGCAGCAAGAACATTGCTTGCTCAAACTTGGAAATAGACCGAAGCACTGACAGTGGAAGAATGGATTGTTTAGGTTGCTCAGTCAGCCCAAATGACCAAATTAACACTGGTTCAAAGCATAAGCCAACTGAAAACTTTCTGAAAGATTGGAAACTGTTTATGGATTATTATTATTTTTTTTGAGCAATAAGAAATCTAACAAAGTAACAATCAGTTTCTGTGGTTATTAGTAATTTTAATGGAATTATTTAGTTAGTTAGATACATAATGGTAGATTCCCCCCCCCCTTTTTTCTTTTCATTAGATTCAGAATAGTGGTGGTGGTGGGAAATCAGAGCCCTACCATGTATTAGTTGTATGGTTTTTCTCTCTCTCTCTCTCTTTTTCTTTTTTTCCCTTTCTTTAATTTTGGTTCCATATTACTTTGATTGGAAGTTAAGATTATTCGTGTTGAAAATTAATGAAAATAAAAATTGTGACGTAAAACTTTATTTTGTTCGTGAATGAAAGAACAAATACAGTCAGCCCTCCACATTTATGGGTTTGACTTTCATGGATTTGATCATTTGAGCATTTCTTCAACCCCTGTCCTGCTCCACCTCAGGTGCTTTTTCCTCTCAGAAGCTCTGTTCAGGCTATACAGCCTTTTAAAAACCTGCCTCTGGTTGTCTTCCTCCACCAGCGCTGCTTGGCCAGCTAATGACAGCTCACAGCCTGATTTCTCAGCACCTCAAATTCTCTTCCTATGCTCCCTGACGCTTAAGGAATGAAATGGGTAAGAGTGAGGAAGTTCAGGACCACTATGCTGACCCACTCCCTTTCCCTCTCTTTTCCCTGATCTGGTTTGGACCCTAGGTGCATGGTCTCCCTGCTATGCACTAGCCCCCTTTCCACATACATACTGCTTCTGCTCTGCAGGAGTTGTCGGCCAGATGGCAGGCAGCGCGAGGGCTCTGCCTCTTCTTTCCGCAGTGCAGCCAGGTATTTTCCCAGGCTGCGCTGGGGGAGGAAGCACGAGGGCCATGGCTTCGGAGCTCCACACAGACAGTAAGTACACGCGGGGCCTGGGAGGGATGCATGATTGCACACCATTTTCGGCTAAAAGCCAGAAATGATATAGTGCATGATTGGTGCCTACCAGTCCCGGCAGCATCACGCAACTGTGAGGACATTGTCTGAAAAGCTCCTTGCAATCGCACGATGCTCCGGAGGCCCTTTCGCATGAGAAATGCCATGTGAAAAGGGCCTTAGTGAGGAATGACATTGCTAGTTAAGAGGAAAGATGAGAAAACTTCCAAGTATTCTTTACATACCTAGATCTCACCAGGAGGTAGGGTAGGACAGAAGAAAAAGAAACATAACCAACTGGGGAAAAAACCCAAAAAAACAGCTAGGAATTAAGTAGCATCAGTAGTGCATTGGTTTTACATTATCTTCAGTTCTATAACTGGATGGTTTGATTTAGCTGAGTTCCAGTACCATAGTGTTGGAAAAGTTACTTGGAGGAATATCAAAATAGAGGAGTTAGAGCACATCTCCAAACAGTAAAGGCTGAAGCTGAAACTTTCTGGTTTGGTGGTGGTGGTGAGATTCTGAGAGGGAAAAATGGTAATGTATTAAAAGAAAGCCAGAGTGGTGTAGTGGTTTGAATACTGGACTATGACCTGCAGACCAAGATTTAATTCCCTGCCCAGCCATAGAAACCCACTGGTTGATGTTGGGTGAGTTACACAGTTTCAGCTACAGAAAACCCTGTAATAGGTTCACCTTAGGGTTGCCATATGTCAGAAACAATTTGCAGGCACACAACAATAACAACTTAAGTATTTCGGAAGGTATGGAGGAAGGGCACAGAGAGAATTTGCATTCACTTCACCCGTATGATTTAGAATAAATCTAGAACTGATAGAAGGGAAGATTATCCGCATTCTTTTCTGCTATTAACTACCATGAGACATGAGGATGATAGTTAGTGGAGGCTATTTTTAATTCATGAAGGATTCCAGTTATGTCCGTAGATCCAAACTTCAATATGCTTTGTATCAGAGCTTGGAAAACTTCACTTAAGGGAGATTTTAAATGCTTGTGGTTAGCAGTACATGAGAATTTTGTTAAGTTTCCTGTGATATAGGTATGAATTAGAAATAATAAAGTAGAAATTACACTGTATGAAAAGAACATTCCAAAATTCACAAATCTGCTCTTGAACACAATGGAAAGAAGGTGAGATTTAAAAACTACCAAATGTGGAAAAAGTGAAACTAGCAGATTGTTCTGCCTAACCCAAAAGTTTTGGGTGCTTGGCTTTTAAATTTCTGCATATTCAGCTATCCTTATTGTGCTCACTTCAGTTTCCCACCTTTTCTTTTTTCTGATAGACAGCTCATCTTAACAGCTGCAAGTCACACATGATACTGTTGGGAATGGGATGCCAGGTTAGATACATCAGGGATCTATCTGCAATTGGACTTGGAATCCCTCATTTAACCCCATCTTTTACTAAAAACCAAAAAATCCCTAAACTTTTCAGTTGAAAAGACACTTCACTAGACTTCAAATTCAACTAATACTTTGGATCAGAGCATGGGAAAGTTAGATTTTTTAGACTGCGGTTTTAGGGGGGTTCCACACCCCTAAAGATAGCCCAAAGAGTAACCAGAAGTGACAATCACCACTTTCAGTTGCTCAAATGGCAACCATGGCAGCAGAGGTCCAAAGAAAATTGGCCTGTGTGGCTCCTGTGTGTGTGGAATGCCTGAGATAGACTTTTGTCTGAAATAATAAGAATGGGCTTTTTAAAACCTTCATGTTTTTATCCATAATATTATTTTTGAAAAGTGGAAAGAAAGCTACTATGTGTATGTTATGTGTACAATCAGGGATATCCTTGTCTTAGGTTTCTGCATACAGTGCTCCCAAATTATTCAGATAAAAATCTTTCCAGTTTGATATATTTACAGTAGGGTTTCCTGGTACACCCATTTACACAACCTAACTTCCCTTACAGTACTGTGTGACATTTGCAGGGCTAGCTAGTCTATAAACAAACAGAGATCAGCCTCTGAATGGAAACAGATTTCAGTAGATAGCCAGGGTTTTTTCCCCCTCCCTTTTCTTTCCAAAACATGGTTTTATTTACTTTAGGGTCTAATGTCAATCAGGCCTAAAAAGCAGAGCTTAACTGGCTTAAAATTCCTTCTTAACTCCTGGACAGCAGTGTGAAAAGGAAATAAGATCAAGTATCTAGGTGAGCAGGAGGAGGGATGGACATACTCCATTGAGTAGTTTTTACCTTCTTTTACACAACCAAACTAAATATACAAGGCTCCTTACTGTCCCTATTTATAAGAGACCATGTCAAATTCTTTTGCACCTTTCCTATTTTCTGCTACACACCCCTTGCAAATAATTTTAAATCTTTCTTTCATAAAGGAGAGAGAGAATGAGATTTTAAAAACATATTTTGTTTGTGACAGTTGGAATTAAGAATGTGAGAAGAGCACTGCTCCTGGATGAGACTAAAAGCTCATCTAGTCTGGCATTTTGCTCCCACAGTGGCCAATCAGAGGCCTTTATATGGAGCAAAGTACCAGTATAGAAGTGAGATACCACCCTTCTATCTCTCTTTTCTTTTATGTGATATACCGAAGCACACTACTTCTAGCACCCAACATCTCTACTTTGGAGTACCAACTGATGGGGACAGTTTTTGTCTTTTACAACTTATGAGTGAGAAAGAGTGAAATTTTGTTCAGTGTCTTTTTGATAAGAACTTTCCCAGAATTAAATATAATGGAAAAAATGTTGAGGTTCTTTTAAAAAAACTACCAAATTTGGAGAAAGGGAAACTGGCAGCTTCTCCCACCTGGTCAGAAAGCTGCGGTTGCTTAGCGTTTTAAAAGTCTGCTCTTTTTGCTGAAAGATGCCTCATCCTTAAGAGCTTCGTGATGGTACCTTAGTACCATGAGGGGAGAGGGAGGCCAGTCTTCCATTGTCAGTGGTACAGTGAATCTAATTTGGTTTTATACTAGACTTTAAAGGACATAGCCAAAGCACTCAACCTTTTTTGTGAATAGAGCTTTCATCCTGACTCAACTGTAAATTCAGATATGTGGCTTTGAATAACAGCAGTGAACCACTTACATTCCCTTTCCTCACCCCATATACTAATGATAAGTGTTACGGCATACATTTACACTGCAATTGTTTAATGGGGAAGTAATTAGAGAGCCAGAAGTTCATGCAAACTTAGGTACAGTCATAAAGCTTTCCTAGGTTAACTTGAGTCACTTACCTAAATTATTTTGGCCTAACTTAATTTGCAGCAGAGCTGGCCCTATATTAGGCAAAATAAGGTGATCAACTCAGGCAGCAGATTGTATGGGTCAAGTTGGTAGGTACTGAGTTTTTTATTGATACGCATTCACTGGCATGGGTAGGGAATATGATTGCGAAGTGTTCTGCCTCACGTGCCAAAATGGCTGTCTTGGATGCTACGTACCTTGACTTTGGTGAGTGAGTGGAAAGGATGCATGCTTTGCCTCAGGCACTGAAATAATTTGGATTAGCCCTTCCTGACAGGGCTATTGTGGAATTAATGTGTAAGGGGTTATACTTGGATTCCCTGCAGGAAAAACTTCTAGTTTGTCAATGTAATAAATATGTGCAATCAAATCTACCTGTATTTGCTGGCGTATAAGATAAGACGCACCTCATTTGTACACTGGCAAATACTATCTGCTGGCGTATAAGACATACTGGTGTATAAGATGCACCCCATTTTCAAACATTATTTTTTGGGAAAATACACCAGCAAATACAGTATTTTTTTTAAAAAAATATATATTAAGAAGTAAATTGCCATTGCTGATTATGACCATAAATTATCTCAGGAGTGGTACAAAGTACTCCAGAGTGAAGAGACTATGACTGTTCCAAAGTAAACGAACTTAAGGTAAAGGAGGTCCCTAACTAATGCCTAAGACTGGGATGGTGAGCTGTTTCCAAAAGATTTGTCCAGTGAGAAAAAAAACAAATAAAATGGTTCCTATTTTTAGCTGTGACATGGAGGGCAAGTGAACCACTCTAAGTTAATAGAATTTTGCTTGCACTTGGATTCCAAATGCACCTTAATTTTATGAACTGTATCAGAAACTCTCATGGCAAATCAGCAAGGGGAATTACCAAATGTGAATCATATAGGTAAGCATAAGGTATTGATCAACTGGGCTCCTGTCACATCAAAATCCACCCTGTCCTTCTACTAAGATATCGTTTACCTCGGCCCATATATGACACTTGCTCAGCAAAAACCTGCTGAGCAAATGTCAAAGATGATGAGAAATTTTCAGACAGTTGAACCAAAGTCTAACATTGTGATCCAAAGTACAATGCACAGCATGCTTGGTAAAGGTTTCAGACTTTGATCTCTCAGAGGACACCTTTCCCTTGCTGACAGAGAAAGGAAAACAAACAAACAAACAAACATGGAGTAGTTTTGTAAGGCAAAGGGTTTAGAAGGAATTGTTCCTTCTGTGGCACTTCATGCTAAGTCAGAAGATGCATGATGCACAGAAAAGTTTTGGAAGGAGTGATTTATGGTGCCAACAGGGTAAGTTAAAGGCATGCTCCTCCAATTTGAGAGTGAGGGGTCCCCCTTGCTCTAGGAGACTGAATGGGTATAAGGGAGGAGAAAGATATGAAAGTATACTCCAGGTGACAAGGGCAGAATTGGTCTTGGCATACAGCATAGGGAGGAGAGCAGTGAAGAGACCTAGTTCAGATAGTGACATGAGGGTTGGATGGGGAATAAAGAACAAAAAGAATTGGTGTCTGAATGATACAAAATTTTTCACAGAGTTGGCCCTACTTGAGCAGGGGAGGAATGTTTTAGAAAGCAGTGTCTTTGACTAGCATTGATTTGGTGGTACTCTTAGCCTGACCATTCCTGGGTATGGCACCTTGCAGATTTTCCACCCCTAAGGCAAATATAGCCAACTCACTAGAAGAAGAAAAAATAGCCCGGGCTATACTTCTTCCTTAATGGCACCTTTATCTGCAAAATCCAATAGAAGTTCATCCCTCCCCCAGTGAGAAAGCTGTGACCCTTCAGATGTCATTAGTTGGCAGCTCTCACTATTCTTCACCACTGATATGTTGCCTGTGACCTCTGGGAGTTTACAGTCCAACAACACCTGGAGGCAACAGCTTCCCCAGCCCTGAGCTAAAATTTACAGTTCAAGCTGCTGTTACAAGCTGCAGTGGTGGTAGGGATGGTTTAAGGAGTGCCTTATTAACTGTCTCACCTCTCTTGTTGACCACTTATGACACTAGCTTTCAACATGAAATCTGTGATACAATCAAACTGCCTCTCTCCAACTGTGTGTCACTGAACCATCACGCACATTTCCACAGGTAGCAAAGCAAGAATATGAGGTGCCAATGGTTTCTTTGAGCTACTGATAAGAAGCATCAATCATAGGTAATGGGCACTGCTGCAGCTCTGTTCTTTCACCCTTCCTTTTATGATTGCCCATTGCCAAATCTATCCTGGGTGCCCATTGGCTCCATTTCCTGACTTGCATCGCTAAACCCAGTGCCTCTAGTATGTCCTGTTCACTCTTCTCTTCCACACAGCTACAAAATACAATGAGCCTCTGTCAGGAAAAAACAACAAGGAATCTTGTGCCAACTTAAAGCTATTTAGATGAAGATTTCATCAATTATCTCTTACTTCATCTACTGCTTAGACTATTACCCATGGTTTTAGATAGATAGATAGATAGATAGATAGATAGATAGATAGATAGATAGATAGATAGATAGATAGATAGATAGATAATGGAAATGGTTTTCCCAGAACAAATTACTCACTTTGGGAATACCTGTGAAAAGTCCCATTCTGTATAGGGTTGGCAAGTCTCAGGATTAGCAGGCCTTTGGCAGTTGTGGGTACACACACAAACTCAGTACCCATCTCCACCATTTCCTAGCAGGATGCTCTTTCTCATCACAAAGGTGTTTGAATGGCTATTGCACTTTTACAGGTCACTGCACCAAAACAAAACCAAACAGCAGGAATGAGATGAAGGGACTGGAAAGAGAGAAAATGGCTTTCATGCTTGGACCCATTATGATATAGGGATATGCAATGAGTGGAGCCTCAGTATCATGATTTGTCAGCTTTTTTGTTGAATGAACCCTGGTGGTGGCAGCAGCACAGAGGGTGCAGATGGAGGAAAACAAGCAAGGGTTGACAATCAGCCTTCTATACAGTCTAGCAGCAGTGTAGTGTCTAGTAAAATTCTCTTGTACATGCTGTAGGTAAGTTCACACAGGATGCAAGACCTAGTGAGAATTATGCCATCTACGACAGCTATTAGGCATATTTCATAGATTGTTTTAGCTTTAAGTTGCTATATTACTCCTGGTTCTGAGTTGTTATATTACTCGATTAACTGGTTTTTATTTAAATTCTGGGGTTATTTATCTAGATTGTCCTCATGCCCATTTCCAGAATCAGCTTAGCCAAAAGCACCCCATGACCTCACATTACTCCTATCCTCAAATCTCAGGCTTTGGCATGAACTCCCGTGGAGTATATGGTGAGCCCAAACCCACACATTATAGGAGAAGGACCATAGCTGAGTGAGAGAAGATACAGTTTGTGCTCTGAAGGTCCCACACTGAAGGTCCCACACTTCTAGATGCCAGTCCCTGGCATCACAGGATCAAGTAGCAGGAACTGTGAAAGAGTTTGAAAACCTAGAGCAATGTCTGTATAGCAAACAATACTGAGCTAGACAAGTAGGCTGCCTGACAATAAGTACTCTGCTTTGTTCATGATATGCCCATCAAACAGGTTGAGAATCATGCCAGTAAGGCAGGAGAGAGTTAGATTATGTCTAGGAAGTCTCATATTAACTGCTCCAATGTTGGCCTTTTGAGAGGAGCATTGCCCGTACAATTCTTAATCATCATGAATCCACATCTCACATGGGCAGAAATATATAGATAATGTTTGGCATCCTGTTAGTGACTTATGATGGCATAAATCCAGCTTGCATCATTGTAAGTCACTTTTTGAGTCACTGAGGAGACCAGAACTGACCTACAGAACAACCAGTTCCCTCTCCCCACAAAAATGCTAATCTCTCAGTTATATGAGCATTTACCATGGCTATTATGTGACTGACAGACAAGAGTGGTAATCAGAGAAGTATTTGGCTATGTCCATACAACTGGATACAGAACATCACCTACCAAGACTTCTGGGAGTCCATCAAATGGCTCCTGCAAGTAAAAGGTAGAGTTTTGTGGGATGTGAAATGAGATGTAGTGTATTTCTGCATATGGAATTTTAATGTTACATACCTGAGATACAGGATCATAGTGATTTGTTTAGTACCACAGGAGATCAGCAGCTTACTATGGCATCACCAATCTTGTCCAGAAATGGGGTGATGGAGGTCTTGGATCATTTGGGACAAAATTCTTCCCTTTTTTTTCAAAAGCTCCATTTCAATCCATCTGCTAAGGAAACTAGGAAGGATTTCCTCCTTATATTTGTTCACACATCTAATGTGCTCCTCATACCACAGATACTTGCTTTCACAGGTTTCTCTCTCGACAGTCAGGCAAATGAAAGCCAGCTGCACAAATGTTTGGGGAAAAGGTGAGCAAAATATGGGAGGAGGACCAGGTTGAAAGGAGCAAGGACAGAATTCTGAACAGGATGAGATCAAATGCTGCTTGAAAATTCTGAGGCATGTTCCAGAATATTTTTCTTCCATTAGTTCCCCACATCCAAACAATGACAGAAAAGGTGTGGTTATTCTTTCAGTACCAGAGTAGGAGTCTGGTTTATATATATCTGTATCTCATACAGGGAACTTTTCTCAGTATGTGTGACAGATCCCTTCCAGAAAAGTCTATTCATGGTGGTTAGTCACACTTTAAAAATCAATTTTATTAATATCATATTTAAAGCTGTTAACATTTACCCCTGTTGACTTCCATTGTTTTTCTTCCATTTGATCTTTATTTTTAAAATGTGCTTTCCATTAATGCTGAGTGCAGCCCTGCATATTCAGCTCTCTACCCCTACCATTCCCTGGAAATGGGACTTGACACACAGTTTTATTGACTCTTGAGACCGTACTCCTGATTTTGAGAAGACTGTTAGAAATGAAGGGGATAGTAGGAGTAATGGATAGTGGAACACTTTTCCACCAGAGAGTAGGCTGCCCCCTCTGGTCTCCTTCCACTAGCAGACCAAAACATTTCTTTTTAAGCAGGCATTTATATGAACAGGGGAGCACTGATAACTTATTTTAAAACTGAACATTGTTTTATATTTTATATATTTTTTAAATGTTTTTAACTGTTTTAAATGTTTTTATTGTGTTTATTTATTGTTGGAAGCCGCCTTGGGTCCCACTCTAGGAGAAAGGCTGCATACGAATATAATATATAAATAAATAAATAACAATTGGGACAAGCACTTGTTATCTCTTGAATTCAACCATAAACAAATGGAGTGCGGTGGTACAAAAAGGCTGTCTTTCAGAAATACCACAGGTAAATACAAGGAAGAAATTATTCACTGGAATGATGAACATCGTGTCACAATATGTAAGATGTGATTTACAAACCAGTTTGTCCTTCCTCTACTAGCTTTAAAGTGGCACCTCCAGCACAAGCAGTGAGGGCCTGAGCAGGGCCCAGAAATTGCCTGGGTGAAGGTGAGGCCCACTTGAATAGTCATGGGTCACCATACGCAGCAGTTCAGCTGCACCTCTTTTAGACTATCCCAGGGACTGTTCAAAGAGGATAGAGATTTGCATTAGGCTGCTTTAGGCATGGTTGTGATACCAGTATCCATTACTGAGTGGTGAGAGCTGGAGGAAGCAGCAGCAGGAGCCTCCTATTGGCTCATTTCCCCAATGAAAGACCTCATACTGCTCTGCTAAAACCCCTCAATTTTCCATTAACACTGTTTGAGAAATACATGGATTGAACATAATTCCCTCCAATTTGCCATTTTTTTTCCTTCTTCAAAGGGACTTTGGTCTGCATTACTGAAGAATTTTACACCTTCAAGAAATTGACTTAGAATTCATTTTAAAAAAAACACCTTCTTTTCTTTCACAGGGCATGGACTAGATAGTGACTTTCCTGTCCACTCCATCCTATCCCAAGTAGGAATATTATTTATTGGCCTCAAACTGATGTACACTTTAAAACTGTAAACAGATCTCCAATTATATTGCATGTCCCAAAGTGTCCTGAATAGAAAATAGAAATCTCTTAAAAACAAAATGGGAAGCAACATTAAAATGTATCCAAAGTAGAGCTTGAAAAAGTGGTTTGGACTACAATCCCAGCCAGTCATTGGCCATGTGAAATAGAAAAAGTTTTTTCTTGTACTGCTTAAAACAAGGCAAAGATAGGACACAGTCTAACCTCTCTTGTATGCAGAACATTGACAATGGTGAGATAATAATACAGGACCAAAAATTTGGAAAGTATTTATAGGGTGTTGGTACAGAACATCAACATAACATCTCTCTCAAAGCATACACAAAGCACATACCTCCTCAGGTGGGAGGAAGTGGTCTTTCAGACACCCTGTCTCTAAGCCACTTAGGGCTTTTATAGGTAAGGATTGGAAACAAATTGGGTTCAGAAACATTCTGGAATCCAGGGCCTTTCATTTAAGGACCATTTACCATTTTCAGGGCGCCCTCACATAGGGTGTGTTGCAGTAATCTGAATTATAAAACTGAGGCATGAATCACTGCTGCCAGCTTCAGCTTCTCCAGAAATGAATGCAACTGATGCATCAGCCTCAGCTGGGTGGAGTAACCCCTAGCCATAATAGCTGCCAAACCATAAAGAAGGAATTCTACAGCCAAGGGCACTTCTCAGTTGTGAATCTTGTGACCTTCAGAAGTTACAACCATGTCCAGAATGATATCTGCAGTCCTGAATCAGACTAAGAGAACTTCGGTTTTGTCTGGGTAGCATGACAGTTTGTTCAACAACATCCCATCTGTCACCACTGTTTTCAGGTACTGGTTCAAGATTCTTAAAACCTGATATGAACAAAGAATGCAGGTGGGGTTCAGGAAAAAAAAAATCAACAAAATTGATCTAACAGCCGCTTGCTAGCAATGTACTTGTGTTTTTCTCATAGACCAGAATTGTTTTTTAAAAAATCAAGAAATCATTTTCTTCTTGTTACAGATTTTTCAGCATTTTAAAATCATTTTTCACATTTTGAGACTTCTCTGCACAAATTTTAAGCAAAAAAAAAAAAACTCTGTGAAATATGCAGCACATTTCTACAGCAATGAAATTATCACAAAAAAGTGTCCAGATGATTAAAAAAAATTTTAAAAATGCAAAAACTCATAACATGCTAATAGGTTGACAGAACCTTTCCTACAGAGGATGAGATAATCTGAAAATGTTATTTACATCCCTTCTTTTTATATCTGAATGCAGAAGGAGAAAAAGTAGGAAACTAGCTAGTATCTAAGGTGGTGAGATCCAGTGACAGCTTCTTTTGCAAAAGTGTTAGAGTTACTCTTGCAATTTGTATGGTATCTAGATTTAATTGACTATCTCCCTTGGACATTTCTTACCAACCAAGAGGAAAATGGTTCCAGTACACAAATGTTTGATTTTACACTCCCAAGCACATTAGTATAAGACTGAGATTTGTGTGTTAGTCTGAGATATGAATGTCTTATTTTATATAGGAATCAACAAAGTTTAAATTTCTCAAGCATCCTTAGGATTTTAAAAAAAATCCTTTTAACATAAAAAAATAATAATATCACTGTACAAAGGACAGCCACGCCTGGAGGATATACATATTTTTGGCAAGGTGACATAATAAACCTACAGAATTTAGGTTGCATATGATAGACCTATATTTTGATAGTTCTGTTACAATGCATCTATTGAAATTCACTTAAGAAACATCTCTTCCTGGCAATCTCCTCTTGTATTGCTTGTTCTTTGCTTAATGTACTAACATATTAATTTGCAATCTATTTAAAATTGGTCTTTCTGCACTACAGTTGTGCACCATCACACTTAATTGTGTTTATATTGCTTATGTCAAGAACTTCAGTTGTTGGCGTTTTTAAAGAAAAACTGAAATCCTTTCTCTCCTCTTCTGCTCCTTTTATTGAGTAATCACTTTTAGTTTCCTGAGCAAAATTAGACTTTAAATACATTCATTTCACATTAGGCATTGTTCCTCTCTCTTCTCTATAGGCAGATGTCTTTAAATAACTATTTTTAAAAATGTGTGTTTGCTTTGGGATTATTTTAGAAACACTGACCCTTAATATATTGATCAGAAAAGGTACTTGCTTAGAATCTAGACAACTTCAATTAATCAGATCATTCATTCCAGATATAAGACATTAAAGTAGATAAGCAATCAATTCTGTCTTAAGAAAAGATGCTTATATTGCCTGGTAATAAACGGTGATGGAACCTCTGTCCAAGGCAGGCCTGCCATTCCTACCCTTGGACTCTTGTCACTCAGCTTGACCTTTTACCCTTCAGATCTCTCCCTGAATATAGTACTCAGGCCTCAAGGTGACCACTAGACTGCATAAGTGGCTTTATTGATCAATGGGTTTGGTGTGCTAATGTGTGACCAGTCTTCCCTCTCAGTTCTTAAATATAAACAGTCAGACACAGTTGTAGAAAGTAAAAAAAAATAAATAAAAAAATTATATAACAAATACGTTGAACATGAAATCTCTTAACTCTTTCCACATCTCCAGCTCCTCAAACCCTGTTCACCCTGACTGTCCTAAATAACTCTTTTTATCAGCCTCTAAGTTATAGCATCCCCTCCCCATTGTTTCAGCTTCACAGCATTTCCATAGCTGTGATTGGCTAGTTCTTCCCAAGCTTTTCCAGTTTCTCACTTCACATAGACATATTGGAAATGTCCATTTTTAGTTTCTGAAAGATGAAGTGATCCAACCCCATCCAGAAGGAAAATAACACAGATTCTACATAAAACCAGTGCTTTAAAGCACTGGGAGGATGACTTTTTTTTTTTCATTGAGACTCTCTAACATTTTTAAGCTGAAGGTGACAAATCCAGAAATTGCATGGCTGTACAAGCTTATTGATATCAAGGTTATCTGGGATAAAAAAATAAAACAGAAAGATTCCGGTTGTGACAATTGAGCTCAGTGCTGGCTTTAGATATTTTAAAATCTGAAGTGAAAAACCGAACATTTTTATATCACAAAGACATGGAAGAACAGTAGGTGAGTGACATATATTCTGGAACCTGCTGACAAAAGGAACTGCTTCTGATTGTCTGTGGCTGGGCTATTTGTCATAGGAAAATGCCCTACTGCATATGTATCCGAACAGGCCTTCATATGAGTAGTGAAAAATATTAGGCCATCTGAATCACAGGATGTTTGCATTGCCTGAGCGACTAGCATCTGTAATGGCGCCAAGGCCCAGATGGAAAGGTGCTTTTTGGAAATAATCAGAAAATGGTCATTATTTCATGTGCAAAAACCGATTACTCATCGTAAGTGCATGCATATTGTATCAGTCAAGCAATCTGGTAATCAAAGTGTTTTTTGAGCTGGAAAGATTTGAAATGCATCTCCTCACATAATGCAACCTCCTGAGCTTGTAATTTGTACGCAAACATTTATGCATTATTCAGAGGATTTTAATAAATTCGCTCAGCAACATATAAGTGTTTGTGTCAAGCATAAATTCCTCAAGGTACTGAATACAAGGGCTGAGCCAAATTTCTCTTCCCATAGGAGCAGTAATTGCAGGGATGCTCACTATTTATCTCACATGGATTTGAGAAGCAGTGCTCATATCAACCTAAACATATTTTCCAACAGCTGCAGAGAAAATAGCAAGAGGCACATGTGCTTCTGAAAGGTACAAAGCAAACGGATAATTGTGTCAATAGGGTCAGAATTCTGTATTACCAGAGTTGAACTGCCAACAAAGTTCATGGTGCATTTCAAGGTGAGCTACATAACTCCTGAACCCAAGTGGAGCATCATTCTACCACCATTATAACTACTAACACAAAATTGACAATAAGAGGATAGCATAAAGGGGCCTGTGCACTCATAGCATTCACAAACTACCATTATGTTAGCAGCCATACACTTCCATGGTTGATATGGTCTAACTGGCAAAAAATATTAATTGCCAGATATGTTGAATTGCGATAAAATATAAATTATACACACTTATGGCTGAAAGACCATGTGGAAAAGATAAACTGTCTGGATAGCAGACTAAAAGGTAACCACAGCATGGCCTGGTTCAAAGGTTGACCTAATGGCTCTAAGCTAATCCTCTTAATGAAAACAACAGTCATACTGCCCAGGTGCAGGCAAGAACCCCTGCTGTATGCATTTCATACAGAAGCCTTACCCAATCACATTACCCAACCAAGGCATTGAAACAATCAGTCCATTCCAGACCCAACTCACACCCCTTCAGAGAGGGAAATAAAGTATAAAGATCCCCACATTTGAGCAACTACTTTGAGTTCACTGGTTGCCAAATGTCTCCCTGCCACTTTGATTCCTGGCTGTGTACTGTCCTCAGACACACAAGTCTAAGCCACATTGCTGCTTGTTTCTTCACTACTCTTCTGGATTGCTAGTTATAACCCAACCCCTCCAGTCACCCTATCCATAATTTTTCCTCCCTTTATCCTTCAGTTAGCTCTTGTGTAAATGTGTGACTGTTTGTATACGTGTGAGTGAATTACCCTCAATATAACACATTTTTAGTTCACCTTTGAATCTCTGCCGGTTCTTACCTGCATGACCCCGTAAATATAGGTGGTAGATCTTATTAAGTTATCCCCCTCTCACAGGCCTCCCAATTTTGAGCTTATTAATTACCCTCTGTCATGTGGAGGTACTGGCATTGTGAGTGGAACTGTGAGTCACCCATGATTTGGGGTAACAATTAAGAAATGGAAGAGTAGGATCTCTACCATCTTTCCATCAATATTGGTTAGAAAGTGTTTCATGCTTTGTGGTTGCTAACTACATCAAGTTGACTGCAACTTATGGAGACTTCACAAATGAAAGATCTCCAAGTCACTCTATTATCAACAGCCCTGTTCAGCTGTGGCTTCCTTTACTGGGTATGAATCTGTAATGCAGTCTTCCTCTTTTCCTACTTCTTCTACCTTACAAAACATTACTGTCTTTTCTAGTGATTCATGTCTTCTCATGATGCGACTAAAGTATGACAACCTCAGTTTAGCAATTTTGGCTTCCAGGAAGAGTTCAAGCTTGATTTGCTCTAAGAGTCATTTGTTTGCCTTTTGAGCAGCCCATGGTTTTTGCAGAACTTTTCTCTAGTACCGTATTTCAAATTAGTTGATTTTTTTTCTCCCTTCAGCTTTCTACACTGTCTAGCTTTAAGAACCATACATAGAAACTAGAAATACAATGACATGGACAATACTAGCTTTAGCATTCGTTGATATATCTTGACACTTCATGATCTTTTCTAGTCTGATTTCTTGACTGCAATCTCCATTATGATTTAATAGCTGAGCCAAAGTATGGAAAATCTTAAACTATTTCAATGTCTTCATTGATCACTTTAAAGTTATGTAAATCATCTGTAGTAATTATTTTTGTTTTCTCAATGTTCAACTGTAAACCTGCCTTCACACTTTCTTCCTTTGTTTTCTTCAGTAATCATTCCAGTTCTTTGCTTTTTTTCTGCTAGTAGTATGGCACTATCTGCATATCTTAAATCATTGATGTTCCCTCCTCTAATTTTCATCACTCCCTCTTGTGAGTCTAATACTGTTTTTTATATGATATGTTCAGTGTGTAAGTTAAACAGGGTTATAACATACAGCCTTGACTGATCCCTTGCCAATTGGAAAAAAATCAGTTTCTTCATATTCTGTCCTGACAGTAGCCTCTTTTCTGCGTGTTAGGACAATCAAATATTGTGGCACACAATGTTTCTTTAAGAGTGATCCATAGTTTTTCTTAATGATCACAATCAAAAGGTTTTGCTATAATCTATAAAGCACAGACCAATTTTCTTGTGATATTCTTTCATGCACTCCATTATCCAATGTACATTTGCAATATGATCCCTAATGCCTCTTTCTTTTATGAACCCAGCTTGGGCACCTGTCATTCTTGGCCCATATATAGTAAAAGTATTTTTGGTAGAATTTTGAGCAGCATTTTCTTTATATGAGTAATTAGTGCAATGGTCCTGTAGTTGGTACAATCCTTAGTGTCCCCTTTCTTGGGCACTAGAATTGAGCATTTCCAGTATGTGGCACACTATTTTGTTTTCCATATTTGTAGACAGATTTTAGTTAGAACTAGATAAGATTCTATCCCCTAGCCTGAAGCAGCTCTATTGCTATGTCATCTTTTCCTGGTGATTTGTTTCTCCCAAGTGTTCCGAGTGCAGCTTCCACATCAGATAATATTAAAGCTTCATGTATAAAGCATATTTATATAGCTGTGAAGGTAGGATACAGTATTTTATTCAGCAGAGCCTCATGAATAAAGGATACCCCCATTAAAAGAAAAAAAGGAATATAACCTTAATGCAAAAGAGAAAGAGTTTGAAAAAGTCACTATATTTTAAAAAATAAAATTTCACAAAACAATACCAAATGTCCATGATGTCATTGAAAGTAGGAAGGTTCTGGACTGGATGAGGAAATATTATCATCTGGTTTTTGTAGTTCCACTTCATCTCAACATAGACATAATAATTGTATTACATAGTCAATATGATGTTATTCAGCAGTTGACCCAAAGAGTGGGTTATGCTGCATACTTTCATTCTCCTTTGGCTTATTTGGGGCACAGTTGTGTATAAAAATTTAATTGGCTGTGCAACAGTGTAATCTTATGACACTATCTACCAGCTCCTGTTTGTCTGAGACTGTCTTGATTTAGTTTTGAGCATATACAAAGGCAGCTGTTGTGGAGGAAGCAATTTACTTCAGGGCCCCAGGCCCTTGCAGATAATGTCAGATAAGACAAGGCCAGTAAATCATACAACCCCTAGAAACAACCCCTCTTGAAGGATTTGCTTGTGAGAGGGACAGGCAGGAGAGGAGTCAAAAACTAGTACAAAAGCCAGAGAGGGTCCTCAGTCAGTCCAAAGCTTGAGGTTTCAGGTATCTGAAGCAGGACTGCAGGAACACCATGCTAGAGCTGAAAATTGGATAGCTGTTTCCAACAGAGAATGTGGTTCAGAGCTGTTTCTTAAATTGGTTGCAGCCAGCTATCCTTGATTAAGAGAGTTTCTCCTTTTGCTTAGCAAGAAGCCTCATTGACCATCTTTGTTCTACTCTCATTTCTGCTGGTCAAGATTGAGGGCTTGGAGAGCATGTTTCATTATCTGATTGTTCCAGCTGTCCTGATAGTGCAGGTGTTTGATCAGTCTTGCATGAGTCCTGAGGCTGCCATTCCACAGGCTGAGCTGGAGGATTGCCCTCCTTCTCAGAGTCCAAGTGCTGAGCCATCACAGAGACTAACCCAGGAAGAAGGCCTACTTTAGGAGGAGGAGGGAGGCAGTGTAGGGATTTACCACATAACCCACCACTTTTCCTTGTGATATGTGAGACGCTTAAACCTCCACCACATCCCTTCTCCTCACCTCTGCTACCTTAGAGAGGTACCTCTGCTACACTACTGCTATGGCTACCAACTCTAGGGATCCCCTAGATGCCTTCTAGATATTATGCAACTTATATTGCCACCAGACATCACTCCTCTTTACTAACAGCTGCTACCAAAGACATCTTGTCTGAATTCAAGCTTTCTGCTGTGCAGTGTTTCCAGAGACTAAAAATATATAAATATAAACAAACAAAACCCAATACTTTATTAACAGATGTTGAACATAATACAACAGATTATTTAACAGATTTATAATACAACTCACACTCTCTCGCACACTTCATTCCCAAACTCCACTTATTAATTCCTAGCCTGAACGACTGATTCTCTTAACCCTAATCTTCCATTCCCTCATTCCTTCACTCTCTCTAATTACCCTAACTACTCTGACTACATTTATCCAACTTATTCAAATCCCCTCCAACATTCTGCCAATTACTACTCACCCCCAACATTTCATTCTTGCACCCCTTCCCAATAGATCCTTACCTCTCTAAAACACAGTACATACATAACAAAATTACCTTTATATATAGCAAATTAAACATTTTACACCAAAATCCATGGACAATAGGTGGTGAAAACGAAAAGATGAGGAGGCATGGAAGGAAGAGTATTTTTTTTCTGAACCATCTTTTCATATCCCCTTTTCAAAGCATTTTTATCTCCTTTGCATTAGTTAAAAGCAGGACAAGTCACTAACTACTGGTTTGAGAAATGGTCTTCACATAACTCACATTAACAAGTATTAAAATTATTTTTAATTGGCAGTCACTACTGAAAGGAAATTGGAAGTAGGATGAGAACGTTCTCAACATTCTTGCATTTAATGATTAGCTAAACAACCTAAATGCCAGTGTGTTTTTCACAGCTTTTTTCAGGTGGTAAGGTGCTATCAAACATGGAGGGAAGTTTGAGACTGTTATCCAGTGCATATTAAACTGGGGAAAAAAATCTTCCATAGGATTACACAGTTGGTTTAGCAGAAATGTGCCTGTAAGCCAGCTGTCCAATGTTTGTGAACTATAAGGAAGGGTCATAGACTTCAAATGGTCTTAATAAACAAAACCAACTGACTTCATATATATTTTGGCAGTAATATGTGTTCTATGGCATAATTTCCTGAGGTTTAGTACAATATTAATAATAAAAAGCAGTGCTATTCCAGATTACATCCAAATCAGCATTAAAGGAGAAAAAAAAGATGTCTTTCTCTTGGTTAGACAGAAAGTATGAAATTCAGTGGACTATGGTGCAGCTGCTGACAGCTGGGCTTTGAAATGGGCAAATGTATACAAATCTTCGCTATTGAGTTTAGACTTCCTTTCCTTTCCTCTCTCCTTTTCTTATTACCTTACTCTAAATAACAGAAATCATGCCTAGCACAGGAAAAGAGGGGTGGAAGTCCTCATCAGGTTTGGTGGTTCAATAAAGCGCATGCCAGTGATAAATCCAGGTTTAGCCTTTGGCTTTGAAACACCCTGAATTCATTACCTTTATTTGTCCACCTCCTCTTAAGCTGTTGTGACAACAAATTAGCCCTGGATTTAAATGAAAGAAAATCACAAAATAATTGGCATTCTCACATCAGTCCTTTCCTCTCTTTCTCTCCCCCTGGAAATGATTGTCCTAGGCCTGCAATTTGCAATCTGAAATGCTGTTCCTTGTTATGGCTCTTGTTTCTTATCCACCTATTAGCAGAAGTAGTAGCAGCAGGACCAGGCCTAACCCCTGGCCTGAGTTTCATGATCTAATTTTGGAGCTGTGAAGTTGCAACACTACGGTTGATCCTCAGAGGGAGTGGGGCTTTGCAGCCCTTCCTGCAAGAACTGGGGAAGATCTCAGGGATTCCTAAGAAGTGGACCAAGCAAAGAATTGCTGTATTACACTAATTTTAGTATCAATCAAATATTTAATTAAGGGCAAATGTGACTTTTTTATGTGTGCCTCAGCAGGATAATTTGTGTAGAGAGAGTGTGAATCGCAAGTACAACATGCCTCTGTTACTCAGGTCTCCCACTTTTCCATCTAATGAGCACAGATACACCTTGCATATCCTAGAATGGGATGGGAAATTTCCTGAGATCTAGATAACCCCACGCACTCTCCTGACGGGACCTTGGAGGCCAATATCACCCACATTCACTGTACTTTCTAACACCATTTCTTTGTCCCCTCTCCAGCTATTATAAACCCAGAAAGTAAACTGAGACACAGATGAAAACAGGGACACATGCCCAAGCAACATCAGACAGCACTCAAAATGCTAACAGTTATTAATGAGGAAGAACATACAACCTAAGGGAGGTTTCAGCAGTTTGCTTTTGCCTGAGCCTACTGGGAAAGGCAAGATACTGGCCCCTGGTTTCCTTTCTCTGCTAAGTTAATTAATTTTTGAACTTTGAACTCAGTGTGCAACAATTGACATAAGCTGAGGATATAAAAGGAAAATGGGAGAAAAAGAAATGAATTGGGACATTTAAGAAATACAGTCCTTCCATACTGTATATAAAGTGTCAATAGTATAATGTATAGTTAAGAATCTAAACAAATGTTGAACTGATCAAGAAGATTATCTGTTTCTGAAATTAATAAAAATATTTGTGGGGGGGGGAAAAGAGATACAGTCCTTTCTCCACATTCATGGGTTTGAGCTTTGTTAATTTGATTATTCGCAAGGCATTAGTGTGCCTCCTCTTCATTCTCCTCCTCTCATTCCCTTGTGTTTTGCTGGGCATGGAGAAGAAAGGCAAGTGCACCTGGGCAAAAGGCAAGGGAAATTCGGGGACATGAAGGAACCTTCCCCCCTCAGAGCTCCCTGATCCCATTCCCTTGCCTTTTGCCCAGAATGGAGAAGGAAGGCAAATGCACCTGAGCAAAAGGGAAGGGAAGGGGGATTGGGAAGGCAAGCATGTGCCTTCCCTCTCTCCTCTGGAGTTCCCACTCCCATTCCTCTGCCTTTGGCCCCAGTGCTGAGAATGTGTGCTGAGGCAAAAGGCAAGAGAATGCAGGGGAGGCACACACATACTTTTCTTTTCCCCTCTGGAGCTCCTCCCTCCCATTCCCTTGGCTTTCACCCCTGTGCTGAGAATGCATGCTGAGGCAAAAGGCAAGAGAATTGGAGGGGTGAGTTCTGGAAGGGAATGAGAAGGAGATTGTGAGAGGGAGTTATTTACATTTTTTTCCACTTTCACGGGAGCTCTGCACCCTGAACTCTTGCAACAGTGGAGGGGACATAGGATTAATTGGAGCTTCCCCACTAAATCAGGAGAGTTGGGGGGTAAGAGGTTTTAGAAGGGGCTCTCCTGGCCCTAAAACAGCTGGAGGGAGGGCCATGGAGTCATGAGTATAGAGGGGCATTCAGAGAGAGAAAAAATACTTTACTACAAAAAGGTGGTAAGGGTACTTCAAAAATAGGTGCTAGGCATCAATAGGTCCATGTGCATTTGAAAAACAGACCTGGGTTGTTGCTGTTGCTGTTGTTGTTGAGTGCCTTGAAGTAATTTCCTACTTATGGCAACCCTAAGCTAACCCTATCATGGAATTTCTGGGGCTGAGAGTGTGCGATGCACCCAAAGTCACCCAGTAGGTTTCTATGGCTGAACAGGGAACCAAACCCTGGCCTCCAGGGTTATAGTCTAAAACTCAAACCACTACACCATGCTAGTTCTCCCCCATCCTTGAACTATAGGGTGGATATTATGTGATTCTCCAGATATTCTTGGACTGCAATTCCCAGAATTCATCACTATCGGGTGTGGAGGGTAGAGCTGCAGGGACTTGCAGTCCAACAAGGTGACATAATTCCCGCAGATGACCAAGGGCAACCTACTGACTTTGTATTTCTTGTTGCCACTAAGGGAAGTCAAATGTGCAGTTATAATTTTGAGAAGTATTTTGTGCAACCCATTCTGTATTGCTGGTTGCCAGAGTCTGATCTACCATTACACAGAATGAGGTGGTCACCTGAGATAGCTGATTTGGGATGTCATGAAATGGCAGCAAATAGTTTTTTTTAATTTTATTATCTTTTATTATAACCCACCCCTCCATTTAGTGCCACATGGAGGTGGCCACAGGATTTCCTATGTCAAAGTTACATGCCAGGAACCCACCCCAGATTTTAGCTCTGGTTACATGGGTGGCAATGGAAGCTTTAAAATATTCCCCATTCCACATCAGGCCCAGTCTCTGTACCTTCAATTTGTACAACTGGTAAAGTGATGAATTCAAATGATTTGGAGCAGGTTGTCCTGGGCTGAATCTACTCCAGCGTATTGCCAAGTCAGTTATTCAGCTTTGTAATTATAATCATCACCTCCAAAAACATTACAAGTGGTAGAAGTCCTCCTGAAGTCAGTTGCTGTAATCAAAAACTTGAGAGCCATGGTTGCCCCTTCTTGGGGTGCATTTACACAAGTTGTTTATAGTACCATCCTGTGGAATCTTGGGCACTGTAGTTTGATGAGGCCCTAGACCTGAAAATTCTAAGTACCCATTCCAGGATACTATAGGATATTGACATGTCAGTTAAAGCATTATCATACTACTATAATTGTGTCATGTGAAAGAACCTCCAGTTTAGCAGCTATGGAGAAATAACTGAGGATCATCAGACTCCTTGGAAGCTATAAGCAAAGGTTCCCAGACATGATAGATCCCTAAAAAAAATTGTTGAGTCAATGAGTTAGTAGGAATTGACACTAGGATACAGGCCATAGCTTGTTATATGCTTCTGACAGCCTCAAAACAGGAATTCATCAAGCATCTGAGGAATCATGACTCGTAGTAACTAGGTAGCACTTGGCTCATTGGTTCAAAAGTTTGAGATGGCTTGCTCCAAGTAAAGGATTTACTTTAACAAGATTAATTAATACCCTTGTTATTCCCTGTTTCTCTGTGTCCCCACTCCATGTCATACAACCAAGTAATATAGTTCAGGAAAAGAAAAATGGATAATCAACAAGGGCTCAGCATTGGATTTTTAGTGATGTTTGATAAGTGAACAAAAGATAAGTAATAAATTGTGCTTCTTTCAAGTGTTCAGATAACTGAATTATTTCTAAAGGTACTGACCAAGTGCTTTGTGTGTGACTGGTTTTTAAAATTTTCTCCAGGGAAATGATTTATTGTCCATTCCTCTTTGTGCTACTAAAATTTTATTAATCTACTCCATATTGGCAAACCTCCTGACACATGAGAGGTCAAGTTTCTCTTCTCAAAATGAGACGAATTGACTATTTTTACTATCTTCTTTACTGACTGCAATACTTCCCTTTTCTTTGGCACCAACTTCTGAATGTGGTAAATTTTGGAAGCATATAATACAATTCAAATAAGCAAGTGCAAACTGTGGTGTATTCATTGTTAGAATGCCACCAAGATTGGTGGTAAAGGCATAAATTAGTGCATCCAGGAAGGCATAAGTTTTCTCTCCCATGTCTATTTAGCAATCAACTCATTATAAATATGGCTCATAAGTCTTGCTGCTAACTCTCTCCAGACTGGTTTTGTCTGTTGCATGCAGACCTGTTCCACACTCTACCCCAAGCTCACAGTGAGATGCCCATTAACTCCACCCAAATACCTTTTATTTAATCCCAGGAGATGCCTACCCAATGTGATCCCTGGAAACCCCAATCCTGAATCTACATGAAGGGAGGTTTTGGGATCACCCAAACAGGATGTGATACAAAGACCTAGCTGAGCAAGATCTGGTAACTCTGACTCAAGCTTATATTTAGTATCCCATTAGCTAGTAATTGAAGGATAGGGAACTAAATCCACCTCTGTGAGCTCCAGGGGCCACACATGCCCGTCACTGGACTTTAGAGGACTATACATGTACGTACACACACAGAGAGACACCTTGCACTCCACCTCTACAATTATTATTGCTTTACTTCATTTCTTTAAAATTCTATGTGCTATTTTATATCTGCTGAGGAAGGAATGGAGAAAATTCTGATTGTTTTGGCCCCTCCTGAGCTGTTTAGACCCAAGGAGAAGAATTTTTTGAATATAGAAGTAAAGCAGAAATCACTTCCCATCTTGAAGAAAGATCCCATAGAGGCAAAAAAAATGTCAAAGTTGTGCCCATCCTTTCTAAAAGGTTATTTGGAGCATAAAAAATATAACTAAATGGATAAATAAATTCAACGCAATGGGAGGCGGGCTGGGACCCTCAGATTTGTAGTCTGTATGAAGACTGCAAGGCACACTTTCCGCAGCAATGTGACAACCGGTAGGAATTGAATAAGTAGTATAATACTGGCACACAACACAAAGAAAACATGCCAGCATTTTGTATATTTATTTTGCCATGGTGATGGTTTCACTCTTCTAATTCATTGAAAAGAATTTAGAAGTACTCATCTGTGGTTAAAGAACAGGCCATAGAAACATCCCTACAAAATTTCCACAGGGATGATCATTAATGGCTCAGTATTAAAGGTTTATTTCTGTTGAGGTTTGGGAGAACCCATAATACACTTTATATTACACCAATTAACTCTGTGGTATGCCATTGTGTAGAGCTGTTTAATTAAAAAAAAAAAAAAAAATGCAAAATTATGCAATGTATCAGAAACAACCTAATTGGGACCAATCTGTAAGCTAAATTGCTCCCAAAGTTTAGAAAGTTGCAACCATTTTCTTACTTAGATGGCATGGAAGAAAATATTTGTACCATAGGAGGGGGAAAAAAAATCTTAATTAAAAGTGAAACATTTCACTGAGCTTGACAACCACCCATTAAAGCTAATAAAAATATATCCCAGGCAGCATGTTGTATTTATTTGTATGTTTAACAGGCATTTGTTCTATTATCTTTGATTTGTGACAAAACAATCTTTCAGCGTTAGCCTATTGCCTCATTCTCTCATTGATCATATCCTCCTCTGCTGAAGCACAGCTCAGAAGTTTGTTTCTTCTTTTGCTTTTTTATGACTGTCAGTTTCACTGTATCTGTGACACAGAATATATAAACAAGTCATTCAGTTGCTAAGGGAAGTAACTTTAACCACATGCCCTACACACATACACATATGCGTGCATTGTAATGGAGACCTGAGTTAATAATCTCTTGCAGAGAGGGAGGGAGAGAGGGAGGGAGGGAGAGAGAAGGAGAGAGAGAGAGACTAACTTTCATTAACATGCTTCCTGGGGCACTTGGCAAAGTGTCTAGCAAGAAGCAGCATAGGTGTTCACAATATCCAGCTACCACTGAGAGGGAAGAGCTACCTTAATTTTAATGAGGGTTGGAGCAGAAAGGAGACATCAGTATTCTCAAAGTCAAGTACAATTGTTACCCTGTTTACTGGGGGTCCCGTGAGAGACACCAAAATGTGCTCAACTATAGGTGGGGAAAATTAGCTCTGAGCAGTGCTTTAGAGTTACGAGAGGCAGGGTAACATTGCAGGATCTTTAACCCTATGTTTACGGGGTCAGGCCTCAACAAGAACTAGGCAAAGTTGTTCCAATTGAAAGATTTTATTAAAACAGGCAAAAATATCAGCACTCAGCAACACGTACACTCATGCACACATCCCAGAGCTAATGGAAGAAAGCTAAGAAAAAGATAGAGATTTTGTAGGGATTTTCGGGGTGATACACCACCTGATCCTGCAGTCCGGATAAAGAGGAATAGAGAGCGATGCTGGGGTTCAGTGTGGCTCAGCACGTGGAGCTGAGAGGAGGCTTGCCAAACAGAGCGACAGAGGTTCGAGAAGCAAGTCACGACTGTTCCACTGAGGAACTTAGACAGGGTTTTTTTATAGGGTAGACTGTTCCTGGAGGCTAGCCTTCTCCTGATGAGAACAATAGGGAATTTGGTGGAGACAAAGCCTCTGAAAGGTCAAAATCAGAACTGATGAGATTTAGCCAGCACTGCCAATTGTTAGAACAGTATGTAGATGAGGAGTGCTTAGCGTTTGAATAGAGCAAGCAGTTCGGGGCTGAGAGCCCTTGCATTTGCTTAATGGTTGGCTGTGTCTGGAGGGCACTACTGACTGTGTGACAGATAGTTGTTTACTGGCCTAGACCTAGCTTGCATAATTAAGGCCATGCAGCCGTGCCTGCTTACACAGGCTCTCCGTGACCCTTTCAGACAACGTGGAGTTCATCTTATGGAGTGCTACATGGAAATATTAACCATAATCAATATGAAATTGTAGACCTTGGGCTCAGGCTAGACAATCGCAGTAACACAATATTATCAGGAGACTGAAAAGTGAGGGAGTAAGTGGTCTAGGTAACCACAGATTAACATATAAAAACAGCAACTTTATCAGAGCGTCAAAGAATGAAATGACACTATTTGGTGAAGAGTACAAACGGGCAGAACAGAGGCAGTTTTAGTCTACTCCAGCAATGAAGCAAACTCACATTTATGGAGATCACAGTCTACAGCAGTGGTTCTCAACCTGTGGGTCCCCAGATGTTCATGGACTTCAGCTCCCAGAAGCCCCAGCCACTATGGTCAATGCTCAGGGCTTCTGGGAGCTGAAGTCCATGAACATCTGGGGACCCACAGGTTGAGAACCACTGGTCTACAGCCTCTTCTTTAAATCACAGAATAGCTATGTAATGCATTTGTCCCTGGAGACCAAGTTCCCACTGGAAAAAAATGGGGAAAGGCTGATGAGAAGTGTTCCCACCCACTTGATCTGCTTATCATATTTGATGCTAAGAAGACAAAGAAGCTAGATCGTGATAAGAGAGAGAAGGATCACTGTCTCTACAATATTGAGTATCGACATTGTCCCTAACTACATCACAGTCAAAACTCTGGGCCTACTGGGTTGCTGTTTGGATACAACAGTTTGTCTGCACTTCAGTATAAAGCAGGTGAAAATTTGTTGTCATGGAAGCAACACAGACAAACATAGAGATTTATCACAACACAAATTTGACCATAATGGAATGGACTATGCTTTCTTGTTAATTCATTGCGTTGTATCTGGACAAAGGGTAGACATTTCTTCTATCTAGACTAGGCCCACTGGAATTAAAGAACAATGCATACAATCAGCCCTCCCTATCCACAGGTTCTGCATCCACAGATTTAACCAAATATGGCTCAAAAATATCTCCTGCCAAAAAACCTCCAAAGAGTAAATCTTGATTTTGCTGCACATCAAGCACTAGGCTGATATGTAAGCATACCCTCCTGTAGCCTCCTGACATTTCAAAGATTTGCAGGCTCTCTCCAGCGCTTGCTTGAATTGTTCACTTTTTTTTATAAAAAGGACACCCTTTTACTACGTTATTGTATATAATGGAACTTGAGCATTCACAGATTTTTGGTATCCACAAGGAGTCCTGGAACCAAACCCCAGTAGATACTGAGGGCCCACTGTACTTAGAATTCAAAAAGGCAGAGTCCAGGACTTTGCTACCAGTATCAGAAAGAAAGATTGCTCCATCTTTCACAAGAAAAATCCATTCTCAATTTCCATGAGGTTCCATCATTTCACATATATGATTTAGGGTGGGAGGGAAATCTTTTTCCTGCTATTTTTGCTAAGGAATTGATCTATTACAAATAACTGGAATTTCTAGCTTTCAATCCAGATCTACCATCTGCCAGTATGATTTTCATCCCCTTTGTTTCTTTAGTTCCCAATTGAGAAGTACCGTATTCTCTGGCGTATAAAATGCACTTTTTCCCTTAAAAATACCCTTTGAAAATGGGGTGTGTCTTATACACCAGCAAATACAGTAACACCAAAAACATAGGGAACGAACCAGGAGCCAAAGTTCTCTTTGCCCAAGCAAACAGAAAGGGAAGGGGGAATGGAATCCAGGTGAAACACTCCTTACCTTCTCCTCTTCTCTTGTGCATTTTGACTGTTCTAGGGCTCAAGAAAAACTGGTGCAGCACTCTTTTCATTCCCCTCCACTCGTTGTGCAGCACTCTTTTCATTCCCCTCCTCTCCTGGTGCAGTGTTCTTTTCATTACTCTCACCAGGGAATTAATTTTTTTTCCCTGAAAAATACCCCCTGAAAGTGGGGTGTGTATATGCTGGTGCGTCTAATATACCAGCAGATATTGTATTCCTGGATTTCTTTTTCTTCTCTACCTCCATTAGTATAAGAAATTATGCCTATCAAATTCTTTCGCCATCTATTCACCACTACTACACATAATGCACATATACACCACACACACACACACACACTTCTGCTCTGAACAGAAATAGCATTTTTAAAATAAGGTATTTTCTCATGCAATATTTGTTCTTCTGGATTTAAAAATAATAGCTACATGTTAAACTCATAACTAAAGCAAAATTGTAAAAAGAACATGGGTTTGTAAAACATCATTGCTTGTGCTTACTTTTTTTCCCCAAAAAAACTTCTTGCATGCAAATTGGAATTCTTTAATCTTGAACAGTTATTACCTTCCTTTAAAGATATATTCCATAATGAGTTTAATTAAACAAAGGCAGCCAAGGAATTGAAAAGATTAGGATTATCTCTTTAATGGATGCATTATTTCTAATGAGATTTACACAACTATTAGTCTTATTTTATCAAGTTAGTGTATTATTCCTCTCGCTTGGCCCTCCTTCAGTGAGACATATCTGTGCTACTAGAAAGATAGTGCAACCCATTTTACACAAAGAAATAAACACAGAGGCAAATGTTTCAGCTGAAAAATTTCTTATTAGTTTCCAATAAGCTGGAGCTAGTCTGTCTAGACAACCCTTTTCTTCTCTTTAAAAAAAAAAAAAAAGACTTTTGGGTTTTTCAACAGCTGAAGGACTTATTTACAAATTTTAGTCATACAAGTTATAAAGTCCAATACTAGTCCTATCTACTGTAGATTCATCAAAATGAGTAGGATTGAGTAGTCACAAAAAACAAGTTGTATTGATTTCAGTGGATCTACTAACACTGGATTTACCTGTAACGAGTTGTAAATATTGTAAAAAAATTGTGTATTTTTAGGCAAAACTATGAACATAATCTTCCAAATGATAATTTATACTTAAATTCAATTGTTAGTCCCAATAGAAGAGGCTCATTGGATCAATAATTGAATGGTAAATCAATACTTTTGCAAGTTCCACTGCTTTAACAGGTCTATTTTAGTTGAACTAACAATTGGATTTAAGGCCAAGAAATGCTATTGTTAATATGGTTAATAAAATGCTATAGTTACAAATAGCCAGCTACCTGGAATTTATTCCTTCTCTAACAGCAAAGGAGATAATTTCATTCACTTACTCTACAGAGGCATTAGCCTCACTAAATGATTTGGAGATATTACACACTTCAAAGGCTGATTTGTATTGTGCCTTGCATTGCTGCCTTATGTTCTTTATGTTGCTGAGGTGACAACAAGGTAGATGGAAAAAAGATGAGAGATACAAGTCTAACAGCTTGTAGTATCTCAGTTTTTTAAATAAAATAAAACAAAACAAAAAACCCATAACACATAAATACTAGCTTGGAGAAACGATAAAGACTTATTTTTTAAAAACTGTTGCTAGCCACTTTGTAGAGCTTGAAACTGTGGTTGTAACCAATTACTTCTAACAGGAAACCTTTTTTATTTTTATTTTTTTTGAAAAAATCTTCTGTAATCATAAGGTCCCATAAGGTGGAATAAGCTTCCTTAATAAGGTCACACTAGGTGGAATGAACTTGGACATCCTCTCTACTGCATCTAGAACTTGCAGCTGTGTACATACATAGTGTACATTTCTATATCCATGGAATGTTCTGCACATGAACGGGGAGGCAGGCACATGAAGCCAAGCCTTTCATCTTCACATCATTGTGTATAACTGCTACCTAGGGATGGACAAATCTGTCACCTAAAACCAAGTATATATTTGCACTAACTGAAACCAGCAAGTATGGTTTATCGACCTTTGTTGAAAAGCTCCAAAGAAGATTTTAATGAAATCAGAATGGAAAAGGCAAGAGATTTGTTGGCCCATTCCAGAAGTAAATAGATCAGACACAAATTGTGGAATAAAAAGAGCCACATTATCGAACCCATTTAATTCTGTAACTTTAACCTCAAACTACTGCACCTAGCGTAAGATTTGCTGAGGCAGGGAGTTGGCTCAAGGCTTCCTCCTAAGATACTGTTGGGTAAAGCATCTGAGCCCTAAGAGCACTCCATGATACTCAGTTGCTTCCTAGTCTGCCCTAGTTGAGGAAGGCTGACCTGAGAAGTCCCATTCTCCCACTCCTGCAACTTAAAGTAAGACTACACCTTTAGGCTAACCCCAAGAGTAGTCTCTCACCAGCCCCAGGTCTCACAACCAAAAGCAGTAATTCTAGACACATGCCCTTCCCCAAGTGGTGCCTGTAACTGCTCACTGAGATCTATTCCTTCTTCCCCCACTATCTGCCATGTGATCTCCTATTTACAAGCATCACCTGAACCAATGTCCAAATTTCCCAGGATGCAGTGCAAGTAGGCAGAAGACATCTGGAATAAGAGAGAAAAAAAGAATTCTACTTGGTGCTTAGGTAACCAGCTAACACTTACATTCCACAAGAGATCAGGAGCATGGGCCTAGTGAGTAACGGAAAAGAGAAAGTCACCAAGAAGCAGTTAGACTATCCCAGCTTTGCCTTCATGACCCCAAGATGTGGCCAGCTGTGTCACAACATTCTGCATGTTGCTGTTTTTTTGCACAACCTTCCCCAAAGCTGTGCAATGGCAGTACAATTGCAGGGATGGATTAGATTGTCTTGTTCAAGTTAACCAATGGGATGCTTGCAGTAGCCTCAAGATATAAGCTTTCTGTATAATTAAAGTTGTTTGGTTCAGTTAAAATGGATGTTTCTGATATAGCATCTGTTTAGAAAGAAACTTGCCAGTTCTGCTAAAAGTTAGCGATATAATCTATAAAACACTGCCTTGAACTATATGATATTCGTTTTTTCCATGGTAGCTCTTTTTGGACATAGGTATTGCAATTATTAATATTTTATTTAAAAAATGTTGGATGTTGTGTAGAGGGCTGTGTACTTTTATACTATGTTCCTCCTAACTGACATGTGACTGATGGTCAGTGTGGTTGGATCCTATATGCCCTGACTGTAACTGAATAATTCCTGCTCCAGTGTTGGAAAGACAAATATTCACTATCATTCAACAGTCCTTATTGCTTCAGCTACATACAAATATATATTCTACTGATGTCAGTCTCAAGCAAATAGATTTTGGGACATATGGTCAGCTTACGTTAACTTATACGCCAAGCTGTCCAGCACATCATCATATTTCCCTCTTCACTCTCTCTCTCTCTCTTCTTGTTTACCTCTTAAAAATCTATAATAATAAAAGATGACATGTGTGTCTGTCTTCCTGTCTGTCTTTGCAAAGCCATGCAGCCTAGACACCTGAAACATAGCATGCACATTAAGATGAAAGAGGACATCTCTGGAATATTTGTTTTAAAACAGATTAATTTTAATGGCTTAAAATCCATCCATACCTAACAGAACTACATTGTGTTATGAGACGATGTGGAGGGTCTAGGCAATTACATGACAGGAACTAGACTTTTTAGGAAGAAGAGGATTTCTTTGAGGTAAGAGATCTACTCAAGAGCATTTAGCCCTGAGATTTGTTCCAAATTCCTACAGCTGTTAAATGCAGGGCTATAGAAGACCAAACTATAAAAGCCTTCATTTCTGATCTTTCTGCTGCTAGAGTATCACAGATCTTATTGATGCATAACTCAAATGTCTGCTGAGCCTTGCCCGTTCCTCACTGTAGATTTTGTATGCATACATAGTACACATAGGTGATTGAAAATCCCTTTTGTACTACCTGTTTTGTCCCCCCCGCCTTAGCTGGTTGGCTGCTTTTTGCCTGTATGAGGAAGGGCAAGTTGGGGTGTTGTGTGTGTGTGTGTGTGTGTGTGTGTGTGTGTGTGTGTGAGAGAGAGAGACAGACAGACAGACAGTGAATAAGAAGGAAGGAAGGAAGGAAGGAAGGAAGGAAGGAAGGAAGGAAGGAAGGAAGGAAGGAAGGAAGGTAGGTGTGAGGGGGAGGAGTCCCCTTTAAGGGACACTTTGGCTTCAAGCTAATTGTTATTAAATGAATCCTATGGTAGAGAAAGAGACTCACATTTAAGAAAAAAAAGTGGGAGGTAGAAGGGCAGAAGTGGAGCAGTGAACAAAGGAGACAGTTACTTGTGCTAATGAATTTATACCTTTAACAGCCATTCAAAAAAAAAATTGTGTGTGTTTTGAAATCTCAAGGGTTTTTTGTTTCAATCCAACTCACCAAAGGTTTTTTACCAAAAAGCAAATGGAACTCTTTTTTTCTGCCATCTGTATGAGCCAAATTCAGTGGGCACAGCTGTTCCCAACATGTTGAAGATTGTGTTATACATGTCTTCTATGTCATTATGAAAGATGACCAACAAAGAGAGTTGGCAATCCACATTCAGTGCAACAAGAATGAAAACTACTAGGAATTTAAACAACATTTTTATGGCCTAAAGATTCGTAACCAGATCTAAGGGCTTGCAGCTCTATAGAGCTGCCAGTTTTATTTTCTCTCTCTCTCTCTCTCTTTTTTTTAAATCCATTCTATTTATGAATTATTTTACATTTTTTTCTTTCTGTAAAATAATGGTCTTATTTATCTATATTTGCAGCCTTTTTTTTTTTGCAAAAAGTCTTTAAAGCATGAGTAATTAAATTTTCTGTGTACTCTTCCCTGAATTCATAAAGAGAAAAAACAGTTGAATCATTATTACGAGTCTTTACATGGAAGGCAAGAAAAAAGAATGGCTTTAGCTCTGGCTTTTAGTTAGGGAAATGAGTCTGTTCTCTCTTCTCTTCTCAAAGGGACTTTGGAAAAGGAAATATTGAATTCCTGAGGAGGAATGGCTGAGTGTAACTTTACATTGTAGTTCTATGATTACATGGGTGTTTTTTACAATAAATTTCTGTCAGAATAAGATAAATTAGTGAAAAAAAATCACTGTGTTACTCATACACTAAAAAAAAAACACCAACTAAATAATAACATTTTGAAAACTCTGTTTCTCACTCATCTTCTGAAAAAGAATTAGTGAGATTAAGAAGCCACATACGCAAGAAAAATGCAAGAAACAAACAAAAAACTGTAAACTCTAAGCATGATCCACCTTCTCCACAACAGCAAAACCCAGAAAATTTTTCTCTGGCATCCTAAAGAACTGTCTAGTGAGCAGGCTCTTCCTATCATCTCCCTCTCTTGCTTCTCTAAGTGCCTTTCTGTCTGACCCCTCTGATTTTTTCTCTCTCTCTTCCTTCTGTGTTTCTTTAGTCTCAGGTAATTCCTTCTATCTGTTTTGTGTGGTTTTTTTCTGCTCTTCTCGTCTCTGTTTTGCATCTTCTTTCCATTTGCTCTCCCCATCTTCTGTTTTTGCTATCTCCCTTCACATTCATTCTCATTTATGACAATCCTAAGGCAAACCTTCAAGGTGCATTCTAAAGCTCAAAGAATGTGAAGACCAAGGTCACCCAGTGGGTTTGTGCAGCTGAGTGAGGATTTGAAGCCTATCTTTCAGAGATCTCTGTCAATGTCAAGCGGTGGCTTAAGCAGAAAACAGAGGTAGGAGCCGAGTTTTCAGGCTTTTAGTAATAATGTAGTAAAATAATCAAGAGGTTACATCACCCAAAACAAACAGAAGCAGCAAACTCAACGACAAGGATTGCCCTGGAACAGAAAGCACAAGATGCAGATTTCCCGGATGGAAGACGGTTGTTGCCCCATGCCCAACTCCCCCCAGTGTCTGCCACTGCAAGCTTCTCTTGCAGTGGCCTCAATCTGCGAACCACCTCCTTCTACAGCCACCTCTGGAGGAATGTGGGAGGAGGGTCTGCAGCAAACTCCAGGCTGGAGTCAGGAACAGCAGCTTCCGTCGAGCCCAAAGCACAGGTCTCATCTGCTGCAGGTACTGGCTTGGGGACAGCTGTGGAGCCGCTGGCAGGCCCCTCCCTTGCCTCTGCAGGAGCTCCCTCTACCTCCCAGGGATCCACTCCCAACTGGGAGTCTCAGTCTAACTCAGGATCCCCGTCTGAGTCAGCAGCATGCTCAGCCCGGCTCATGACATCCTGACCCAACACTGAAACTGTTGCATCACACTGACCCAAATCTCTCTCTCTCTTTCTCTCTCTTTCTGTAGCCTCCTTTTTCATGTACCCCTCTGCATCATGGTGCAACACACTATAGATCTCCTCTTGATGCTCATCCCTCCCTCTTGTTTTCTTTGCTTTCTATTGTACTTGCTGTTCAGAGGCCATGGCTGTCATCTGCTGCAGGGGGAAACACTCTGAAAAAGAGGACAAAAGGGACACTTAAGAGTGAGAACACACTAACCATTTAAATCCTTCCTCCATAAATACCCTCAGAATTACCCTAAAGGAAAGATGCCACATCAGACTTGCACAGTGTAAATCTCAGCATGCAGAGTTATATGTTGAGTCTAATTCATGACCCTGATGTTGGATAGCGAATGAATGCACAATAACTGTATAACCAAAAGAGTGCCACTGCCAAGTTCATTAGTGACAGAGAGATACATAAAGATACCAAACGCATATCTATACGTTCAATGGCATTATTTCTTCAATCTTCAAATTAATATGTTTGTTGTGATTGGACTACGGCCCTTTCTGCATGGCGTTGCTAAAATTCATTAGCTACAGATTGTAGTCATTTCAGCAGCCCATTTCTGCACAATGTCGTAGCTATCCAGTAGCTGTCCCATCCACAAGTGTCACTACAACATTGTATTTCTACTCTGGAGGGGTTTATGCTTGCATAAAACACCAGCAAAGTTCTGGTCGAAGTCTCATTTTGGAGAAGAGGGAAAACAGATGGAGGAAATGTTCCTTTTGGTTACTTTATATATTGCTAAAGTTCTTGGATTTTTTAAAAACATCTGCATATTTCCATTTTCATATTACATTCAGAAGCAATTTCTAGGATAAACAGAAATATTTTACTCTTACAAAGCTGAGTTATTTTTATTCCCCTCAAAAAAGTTTTTAAAATGGTGTGGTTCTCCAATTTCATGTAAAGAGCATACTTATTTCTCTTCATTGGATGGGAGGTAGAGCACATGACCTTTAAGCTAGAATGGTAAGATTTTTGGAATACTGTACCTTTAAAAAAAGCATGTCTGTCCAAGTCTCCCAAGCTATTAATAAGCAAAGAAAACAAATAGAGCTCTAGGTCTCTCTACAGGCTATAGAAGTCCCTGTGGATTGGAAATGCTTTCCCAGAAGTTCCAACAAATAATAACAAAGCTTTCTGTAGGTTGAGATCTCAGTTCTTTGCAATAGTTTGTAGAGGTCCGAAAAGCTGCACTACAGTCTAGCTCAAATTAACTCCTTTCCTCCCAAATAAACTTAATTTCACATCATTAATAGTAATTCATGGGTTCAGCTCTATGGTTTTTCTGGCAGTGATATTGTACCCTTTGCTTTGGGGGAAAATAACATTATAAAATTGAAGCTTCCACTGCCTTTACTGATACCTGTTTAGTTAATCTTGCTGGCATTACCAGCATTTTCTATATCACTCCCTTTGGATACCAGTGGCATCAGTATTTGATTTACCCACTGGTTTCAACATATGAAGAGCTTCCTTTTATTTATCTATAATATCATGTGATTTCCTTCAAATTTGTTCAGCAACATAAAAAGGATATGATTTTTTAGGTAGTACATTGCCTATGGACTCAGTAATTAGACTGGGACAAGATTCCTTTCTGTCCCAAGAAAAATTGATAACAAAGTTCTTAGCAGCTGCTAAATATTATGTATGCTACAAAATTGCAGAGAACCGTACTGTAATACACAACATATAATTAACAAGACAATGTCATAGCAAAGTACTGAAGACAAGATTGTTGGAGATAATTCAGAATATTGTATCACAATTAATTTTTAAAAAAGCAGTGTAAAACCTGGCCTTTGTCTGCAATTTTTAAGCTATGAAACATGAGACAGTTTAATTAGCTTTTGCTTCTGTAAGAACTAATCAAGGCTATCATGTATGATCTGTGCTCATTCTTTATTTCAAAATCCTTTGGATGTCTATTGGGGTGGGTTTAGATGCTGCCATTACACACAAGCTGGCTAGAAGAATATCTGGCTGGCATGTTTCCATAACGGAAACATTAAAGGAACAAAACTGCTTAATGGTGTAATAACACTGGCAACAGATTCTGCAGCTTCTTCAGCTTTGCAAATGTCTAATCAAGGGCCTTGAAGTGATGTACAGTAGTAGCAGAATTCATCCTAGTGGACACACCTAATTTTGAAGCAATGTCAGTCTTAGAACCCAAATGCACAATGGCCAACATTTTTGGAAAAAAAAAACAACAAGCCTGAACATTATGATTAGGATAATGTATTTTAAGCACCCTTGAAATATTATTATCATTATGGTTATTATTGTTGTTATCCCTTGCAAGTAATGCTGAAAAAACACATCCCTTCTTAATAGCAATAGCAGTTATTTCTATACCGCCTATCAATTAGTGTTATCTAAGCGGTTTACAATGTATTTTAGCTAATTGCCCCCAACAAGCTGGGTACTCATTTTACCGACCTGCGAAAGGATGGAAGGCTAAGTCAACCTTGGAGCCTGGCAGGATTGAACTCACAACCTTGTGGTTGCAGTACTGGCATTTAACCACTGCGCCACCAGGGCTCCTTAATCCAACAAAATTTAAAATCTATTTTTCTTTTCTGAGAGCTTTTATAACAGGACTTTTAATGAGCTATCTCTTTTCTTCTTCCCCTTTACAGTTATTATATGTACTTATAATATAAGTTGCTCATGCTTTCTCTATAAAGAAACCTATGAAGTCAATGTGACAGCATGCATTTTCTAAAAACCAATGCCAAAAATGATGATCAAAACAAAAATGGGTTGGTAAATGCCCTTGAAATGTATTTTTAACTGATATTTTCACTGTGCTCAGAGGATATAATCTTGTGTCTGGTTAAACCAGGATTATGACTAGAATTTTCATTAAAAGACTAAATATAGGAATAATTCTTCAGCATGATGTCTTCTTCTTCTTCTTCTTCTTCCTCTTCCTCCTCCTCCTTCTCCTCGGTAACTTTAACTTGCAGTAAAAGCCAGGGGGAGAAGGAGGAGGAGAAGGAGGAAGAAGCAGAGGTAAATTCATACATTGTGCGTGATTCTTTCTAACTTGTACATCATAATTCTTCTAAATGTCAATATTTACTTCCAAAAAAGAAAGAAAGAAAGAAAGAAAGAAAGAAAGAAAGAAAGAAAGAAAGAAAGAAAGAAAGAAAGAAAGAAAGAAAGACAGACAGACAGACAGACAGACAGACAGAGGGAAAAAAAGAAAGCAAATAGCAAAAATACTGAGTTGAGAAGATCAGATTTGCAAAGATCAGTTCAACATTCTGTTGTCTATTTTATAATTGAAAGTGTCTACTATGCTCTAGAAATCCATATGGTTGATCACAGGGTTACCAAGTTTGGTGTGTCATCTAATGGGATCCAAACAAAGACAGTAATAAGGTTTTGGATCTGAAGTATCAACAATTTTGGTTTCTTCCTCAATAAACACTTCAGATTCCTATATTGTTTGCTCTAATGACCACATTTATGGAGTGATTTTATCAAACTGATATTTAGACTTAGGCTGGCAGCTTCACCCAGACCCTTCTAAGTTCAAAATTGATTGGCAGTAGTAAAGTTTAATCTTTTTCCCCAGAAAATTTCTGTTTTGAGTCCCTTCTGTATCGAATTTGATATAAAGTAAGTGTTAAGGATTGTAGATGCCACTAGTCAAAACATGTTTCATTCAGATCAGAAGCCAATTAAAAATAGCCTGAGCAACATGAGATAAATTTCCTACTGACCTATGAGCTGGGACCATGCTGTTTGAAGAACTATTTCTCCCTCAACAAGCCTGTCTAGGTTTTGAGATTTTCAGAGAAGTCCCTTTGCTTTGTTTCACCACACTGTGTGGTAGATTTTTGAGACTTCTTCCAACATGAAACTCTTATCCTTGAGAAACTGTAGCCCTTCTGCCAGCAGGAAAAGATTTTTTAAAATTTGGTGGCTGTTTGACAGCTATCTGACTGCTGAGTCACTTTTAATAGGTGGGTGCTTAATTATTCATACAGTTATAAATTGCTTTTGGTTCAACACAGACATACACACATACATTGTTATCTGTACCTGTCTTTAATCTTTTTATGAGCTGTCTTGGGTTCTAGCTTTGAAAGGTAGATGGGATACTAAATATATTGGACATATGGCTCTTTGCACAATGACCATAATAGTGTGAATACAATGTATTACCTTTGTCCTTTTCAGTTGTAGGTTCTGCATGAACACACAGTGAATGCGTAGATAGTGCACAGTGTGTGGCCACAGCCTCCATTTTCCTTATATACATCCTACTAAACACACATGTAATGGCTGGGCTCCATATGATCAAAAACTTTGCAAAGGAGATTTCCTGATGAAAAGGAAATACTATACCTGGATGCTCATTGCTGATGTATATTGGGAAATATGAAAGATTATAGCAGATCTCTCAAGCAGAGCATATGATGCACACTAGGCAGAAGCTGAACAGCTCACCTTTTCTACCCCACACACAAAATTTAGCAGAGAAAGAAAGCAAACTTAGTCTTCATCAGGTATGAAAAATAGTTTTACTCACAAATACTTGTCCATAACCAACATAGGTTCACCTTCTGGAGGAAAGTAAGAGAAAGAAAGAGTATTAGATGGTATCGGGAAAGTTGGAGCATCTCACCTACAGAGAGATCTCATAATATATGCTTTGGGAAAGTTACTTTTCTGCATGACATCTTCCTGAATCCCCTTCAGCTGGCATGGATTCAGGATCTGAGGAGTTGTAGCAAACATCATCATCATCATCGTTGTTGTTGTTATTCCATGCTCTGTTTATATCAATTTTCTGCCTTCCACTTGCTCCTTGTGTCACTTATACCAAGTTCTTTATTTAGGCTGAGAGAGAGAAAGATATTTCTTTCCTGATTTCTTAGTGCTTAGGTACTATTTGATGATCAACCATGAAAAAAGAATACCAAGCACATAAATTGCATAATAAGGGTCATTTTATTTAATCTGGCCTATTTAAAATTATGTTGGCCTCTAATAGAGGAACTTGTGGGGGAAGCAACCTGATGCTGGTCCAGCTGAGGCCAAATGTCACAATTCCCCCAGAGGGAGTACCAGAGCCCTACCCTACACCAAGGGGGTGCCAAGAGGTGAACAGCAAAGTCTTATTTTCCCCTACTACTTGCCAAAGGAAAACCTATTTAATACAAGTCAATTGTCCCAGTACTGTCAACTACAGTATGGGATAGGGAGGAAAACAAAACTGCAAAAGGAGGGGAAAAGCGACCAGATAAACTCATACTACAATGAGGGCAGCAGGGTGGGCCAGTTGTCAGAAGAAGCAAGGATGGGCTAGAAGAAGCAAGGAAGGGCTAGTGTGGTTTGGGAGCCCACCCCCCACTGAGGTGGTAGTCGCGCCGTGTCACATGGGAGACACGAGGCTCCTACACTATCTAGCATCAGGGGTGATTACCAGGGCAACCCTTGCAGGGTGCCACCCCTGTTGTTCCAGTGATGCTGGCAGTGGGCTGGCTGGTTTGGTTCACTGATCAACAGGTGGGTTGGATGATGCCTGTATCTGGACCTGTGCATGGGCCAACCCTAGCAAATACTGTAGCGAATAAAGTTGTGGCCTTATTTCCTGTCAATCCCATGTCTCTGTGTGTTATTTAGTGGTATTCCTCACCCTTGAGCATGCAAATGCCATTCCTTTTTCAGTGCAACTGTAAATCTTTTAGTTACTTTTGTAGGTACAAGGTTATGTGGCATCTCTACTGAAGTGTGTGTTTTTTTGTTTTGTTTTGTTCTACCATAGGTGTATCCTGAGAATTTTAATAGTAACTAATTTGTTACCTCTACATAAGTAAAGGGTTGCTTTGAAATGCAGCAATGACTGCAAATAAATATTTGCTAGTAATCAGGACTTTACCCAATTATTTGGATACTAGCGGGGTGCCACAGGGTTCTGTCCTGGGCCCAGTGCTGTTCAATATTTTTATTAGCGACTTGGATGAAGGAATAGAGGGCATGCTCATCAAATTTGCAGATGACACCAAATTGGGAGGGGTTGCTAATACGCCAGAGGACAGGATCAAAATTCAAAATGACCTGGGTAGATTGGAGAGCTGGGCCAAGGCTAACAAAATGAAATTCAACAGAGAGAAATGTAAGATCCTACACTTAGGTAGAAAAAACGGAATACAGAAATATAGGATGGGGGACATGTGGCTGGATAGCAGTACGTGTGAAAGGGATCAAGGAGTCTTCATAGACCACAAGCTGAACATGAGTCAGCAGTATTATGTGGCAGCCAAGAAAGCCAACGCAATTCTTGGCTGCATCAATAGGAATATGGTATCTAGATTGAGGGAGGTACTGGTACCACTCTACTCTGCTTTGGTTAGACCTCATCTTGAATACTGTGTCCAGTTCTGGGCACCCCAGTTCAAGAAGGACATGGTCAAACTGGAGCAAGTCCAGAGGAGGGCAACCAAAATGGTGAGAGACCTGGAAGCCATGCCCTATGAGGATAGACTTAGAGAGCTGGGTATGTTTAGTCTGCAGAAGAGAAGGTTAAGAGGGGACATGATAGCCGTGTTTAAATATATGAAGGGATGCCATGTAGAGGAAGGAGAGGGCTTGTTTTCTGCTGCTCCAGAGACCAGGACAAGGAGCAATGGATTCAAGCTGCAGGAAAGGAGATTCCACCTGAACCTCAGGAAGAACTTCCTGACAGTCAGGCAGTGGAATATGCTGCCTCGGAGTGTAGTGGAGTCTCCTTCCTTGGAGGTTTTTAAGCAGAGGCTAGATGGCCATCTGTTGGGAGTGCTTTGAGGGTGTTGCTGCATGGCAAGGGATTGGACTGGATGGCCCATGTGGTCTCTTCTAACTCTATATTTCTATGATTCTATGATTCTGTGATTATTTTTATAATTTCCAAACTTTAGATATGTTTTACAAAAGGCAAGTTGGACTTATGTCAGCCTAAGTCAGACAAAGGCACTGCTGGCCACTACTGCTCTATAGTCATCTTCATCTAAATCCAGGGCCAGTTTGAAGACATTAACTGCAGAATTCTGAAGTCCCTACTGTGTCATTCCTGCTTCTCTGAGCTGCTATGTCTTTCCAGCTAGGCATGTAACAAGGTGAACAAACAAACTCACTGTGTTAATGTAGTGATGAAGTACAAACTGCTTGATTACTATGATCTCAACACTGAAGATGCAGTGGAATTAATGGAAACTCTAGAATCCGAATCAGATATTTAACTGCTTATTAGGATTATGGGAATTTATCATTTTTGCTGAACATCTCAGAATTGCATTTGTTCATGGAATATGAAATATTACTCTTTACCCAGAAAACTACACATCTACACCCAGCATCACAATGTGTACTTCAATTTAATATGTTATAATGTAAGGACAGTACAGCATGTTTTTATTGCTTGCCTGTGTTTCTTTGTGTTCTTATTGTTTGGTGTGAGTTTACTTCTAAAAGTGACATTCAGGCTGCAATGTCTTGCCTATGAATTAGATCCACTGAGATCAATGAGATTTACTCCTGAGTGTGCATGTATATAATTTTGAAGGATTCTGAATTGCTCTTTTCACATATCCATCTTATCCATATCTTACTCAGTTTATTCAAAGGAAATATGTAGCTCTGAAAGTAAATATCAAAGATTCACACTCTATTGACTGCAGTAAATTCTTTCTGGGGTGCACTATTGCACTGAATATTCTCCCACATTAAAAAAAAAGTAGCATATAGAAAACTCGCACAACAAGGAGAGAAAACATGTTTCTATTATATACTAGTTTCCACGTACAACCTGTAGCTATGGTCTAAAATTCAAGAAGCATACTACTTATTTGATTTGCTAAACAGGTAACACGTATTCTCCTCATTCCTGCCACTGACAATTTTAAAATAGATTGTCTGTCTTTTTGTATAACCTGAATCCAATCTTAGTTGTATTTGGGGCAGATTCATTGAAATGAATGATGCTTGATAGTCACAATTAACTTCAGTTCTTTTGATTTCAATAGGTCTGCTCTACAGGACTAAGACTAGTTTTAGTTCTGTGTGTATAAATTAGTTGGAATAAATATATGAATAGAATCAAGGAAATACTTTTAAGACATCACCATCATCTTTTTAAAAAAAAATGTAGAAGGGCTTGCCTAGGAAATGCTTTGGATGTGTTTTTAATATTCAGAAATCCATCGCTTAAAAGTGAACTCCCTTGGCTGGAAGAGGTTGCTTATCCTCTGTCTCATGTAGCAGGTGTCTTGTGCTGAGGAATTTAATCTATGCTTTGGGGCAAAGCAATCAAATGGTAGCTTTTACTATGTATTTCATAACAACTCCAGATGTTTCTAAGCTTTTCCCATGGCCATTCCCCCAGATAATTACTGGCACACAGCTGCTAAACCCAACTCACATGTTCAAGATGTAAAATAGTCAATGAAATATGCTCTAGATGTGTACACATGCACCCTTATTTTTCTCTGCACATTTCATAATTAATCCTTACAGTATGACTCACACTCTTGCTGTGTTTCACTAAGCCAGGCTGAAGATTTATTTGAGGAGCATTGATTGTCTAATCCTTTTAAGGAGCTGTGATATGTGTTAATGGGGGCATTTTCTGCTTACAATACAGTACTGTTATTTCAGAAAGCCAGTTAATCTGACCCTACAGACTACTTTAATATCATATTTGAAGCAATGCTTTTATGTACAGTGCTGATCAGATCAAGCTGATTCATTTCATACTTGATTAAGAAGAGACTATAATTCTGTACAAAAACATCTGAGCAAAGTAGATCACTTGTGATTTACCTAATCATCCATTACAATGTGAAATATGTAAAGAGGGTAAGAGACAGAATGATAGATGGAGGCATAACCAAAAAAACAAATAGGTTGTGAAATAGATATTTTGGTGAGGCATTGCTGTTGTTTGATGCCATCATTTCTGACTTATGGCAGCCCTAAGGCAACCCTACCTCAGGATTTTCTTGGCAAGATTTGTTCAGAGTGGGTTTGCCTTTGTCCTCTGAGGCTGACAGGGTGCCCAGCACCACTTTGAGTTTCCATAGCTGAACAGAGATTTGCTCTCCAGAGTTGTAGTCCAATGCTCAAACCACTACATTGCATTGGTATAGTTTATATCATTTTGTCCAAACCATGCAGTGGACCTCAAGTGATCAGTTGATCACTTGATTTTGGTAGTTTGTGTATTATTTATTTAATGTATCTGTACTCTGTCTTCCATTGCAGAACTGAAGGTGGCCTGCGTGTGAGGTATCCAAGAGAAATCCCATTCAGATACTGGACAAAGCTAGCTTAACTTTCACTTCATTGTGTATCATCAGACCATCTGCTGGATAACAAATGGCTCCTTTTTGTATCGACGAACTCCAATTGGTTATTGTCATACATCGTATGCAAGACACTAATTATTAGGAACTGTAATCATTCCAGTTTCATTCTGAGGATCAAAAAGATTGTCTCAGTCTGCATTTCATGGATTATCTACAGTTTGCTCTGAAATTCTCATATAGATGGATAGCTGCAAATAGATTTCCCCCATTTGTGCTTATTTGAAGATTACACACAGGAAAATGTGCATTTTTTTCTAATGTAGCAAAGGAATTCTGCTTAAGCATATTTTATTCAGTGGGGGTGTATTCAAATCAATGTATAGTATTTTAAATGTGCAAAAATGTGTACACATTTGAAGATTATAGGCAAAGAAAGGAATGTTCTGATCCCAGTTTTTTAAGAAAGAAAAGGAAAGAAAAGATCTTAATAAGAACAAGGAATAATCTGCTCATGAAGGTGAGAAAGAAGATGTCAGGTGGACTTTACAGATGTTCATATGTCTACTGAGAACAGTATATATTTTATAACTTTTTGCAGATTTCTACTGTACATGTGACCAAAAGAAAGAAAGAAGATTCTATACAGCACTACATGTATGCACCTGGGGATAATTACAAAGCAAACAGGCCAAACCTTTCAATCAGGTGATAGGAATATGCTACAACCAGATAAGTAAAATAAGTAGCTGCTGTTCTGAAAAGCTTTGTTCATAGTCAACCAGAACATAATAGCAGCCACACCTGAGTATGCTGGTTTTACAGCATTTTTAGAGTTACTACTCAGGGCCTACAATTCAAGCTTTCATTTTTTTAAAGTAAACAAGACAAAAAAAAACCCAACTCTAAACCTTGAAGGAGTTGAGATATGAGAAAATTCACAGCCATCACTCTAAAAAACTCATTTGTCATAGCTGTGATGCAAGATCTTTGCCATTACAATTTAGTGACACTCTCTAACATGTTTTATTTGGAATTAGCTTTTGTAGACTGCAACCCACTTTATGAAATGGATAGACTGTTGCCTCATTTAACATATTATACATATTGCTGGGTGGGAGAATGTAATTGGAGAGGTGAAATGGAAATAAAAAAGGTACAAACATTTTTCATTATGGATGTCGCCTACTTTTCATCAGCTCAAACACTTGAGTGTGAATTACTAACATCCTTGTAATTTGCCAAGTGATCTGCTCTTTCAACCACACGTATTAATTGAAAAGGCCCAAAAAAGCAGACTCAGTATTGGAAGAATGGTACGTACATGTCTATAATTTAGCATGGTCAAAAGAAGAGAAGAGGCTATGGGGGTGGGATTTAAAAGAGAAAGGTTCCACTCAGGGTTTCTATTGGGAGGTGAAATTGGTATCCTTTCCCTGTGTGTTGATGCCACCATGCCCTCATGAACGTATGAGAATATGTTTGTGTGTGTGTGTGTGTTAGCACTCATGTTTGGTGAGTCTGAGTCTGTCTATCTGTCTGTCTGGTGAGGCTGGAGGATTTGGCTGCGTTGTGATGGTGAGTAGAGCTCAGTGATAAAATTCCTCAATTCCACATAGAATATGGAATTCTTCAGCTGCTGTGCTCCATCCTCCACGTGGATTACCCTCAGCATTACAACACCACCATCCTTCAAAAAAATTAGAGATAATTTTGGAGAAGGAGGGAGAAGAGAAAGAGGAAGAAAGCTGACTGTCAAAATATGAATCAAAGGTTTTGTGCTTTCAACCCACCCATCCTTCTAGCTGTGAAGAAAGGGAGAGCAGTTGTGAAGATTTAGCAGAGTGAACAAAAAGTTGCTACTTCCAAATTTTGATGGTTTTAGTTTTTTGACAGTGGTCTGGTCCCTAACCTCTTGAATAAGAGTGGGATGTCTGCACCTAACTGGTTTTCAACAAACAATAGCCTAGATAAGTCCTTCTGCCATTGTTTAAATGATGCATAGGTTGTCAAAACCATGTTATTTGGAATAAAAACATCATTCTGGGCAAGACATTCATTTTTATCACAGAAATGCTCCCCAGCAGTGATAAGTTTAATTTCTTCCATTTTAACATACCCTTAATTTCTTTGTGTGTCTTAGCATAATAATTTTGAAACAGCATACCGTTCATATTTGTCATATTAATACCCAAATATTTTCACCTTCTTCTCAATTTTAAGACTGGTTTTATCCATCGATTTTATCTGATATTCCATGTTCATATTTTGTCAACATTTTTGTCTTTTAGTTCTTAATTTTAAAACCTGCCAGCTAACCAAATTCTTTACATTTTCTCATTAGTACTTCTATACACTTCAGAGGATTTTCCAAAACTATCACCAAATCATCAGCAAATGCCCTTAACTCATACATTTCTCTTCTGATTCCCAAAATTCTCTTATCTAGTGTTATGTCTCTGTTAAAACCTCAAGAACCAAAATAAAAGTGAAGGGAGTAGATCTTTTTGTCTTCTACCTTTTTGAATCTCACAATGTTTTTTTTAAACTCTCCATTGACCGTTTTTTTGTGCTTTCTGTAAAATATAGTTCAATCTAACCCAGGGGTGGGCAATTATTTTTTCCATGGGGCCACATGTCCTGATTGGCGGAGTGCCACCGGAAGCCGCCGGTCGCCATTTTGAGCGCCGCCGAGCGCCGCCGAGCGCCGCCAAAATTCGGCGGCATTTGGAACGGCGGATCCGCGCTCTCCGCAGGGACGGAAGCTAACCCGCTCCGCGGGGGGTTAAGTTTTTTTGCCTTGCCCCGGCGGGCGGTGGCCGCCCTATTTTCCCCCCCCCTCTAATGGGGAAAGCCCTTTGTAATTGTAACGCCTTTTTTGAAAAAATTTCCAATTACCCTTTTTCATTATGCTTGATCAGAGCCATTCCAAAAATCTATTGCCATTTGGAGTTCTCTCATATTGTCTTAGGTCTGATCTAACCCATTTAATAAAATTCTCAAAATTCATATTTTCCAAAACTCTAAATAAGAAAGCCCATTTGTAATTGTCAACAGCCTTTTTTGCATCTAAACAAATTAATAAATGTAGCTTGTTTCTTATTATGTTGATCTGAGTATTCCAAAATATCTATTACATTTGTGATGTTCTCTCATAGTTGTCTTTTAGGTAAAAACTCATGTTCATCTTCATGGATAAAATCCTCCAGGATTGTTTTCAGTCTTTCAGCCAAAATCATTGTAAACAATTTTTAGTCATTATCCAGTACTGATATTGGTGTATATAGATATATATATAAGTGTTTATGTGTATATGTGTGCATGTGTGTGTGTGTGTACGTACATATATATAGGTCTCCCTCTCTCTCTCTAAATATATATTTCTCTAAATATATATATTTGTCAGTCAGTCAGTCAGATCTTGGTTCTCTTTTTACATTAGCACTGTATTTACCTCTTTACCAACTTGCAGGGACCTTTCCAGTCTGCAAAATAGCATTCATCACTTTCAAGCAGTGACACTATGAATTTCATATAGTTTTCCTTGAGTATGTAGCCCCCTCTTCCTCCCTCCCAGCACATGGACAGAATTCATTTGTATTTCATTTGCGACCTAGGGATGAAGTGGTGATGATGGTCCAGTAGGACCTGTTCCACAAGCTCTTGTCCCCTAATATCTCTCAAGGATATCCTCCATCAAGGGTGAAATGGATGAATAAGTCTTTTTTTTCTATCCAAAATGTATCTGGTCCAAAGCAAACTACTGTTGTGACATGGTACAAACAGAGAGAATCTCAAAATGCAAAGCATTCTTCAGTCCAGACAAATTATTATTGTTGTTGCTGTTAATTATTAACTATATTGTCCATTTTCCCCAATATTGTTTGAAAGCAGCTTACAAAATATCAAAACAAATATACTTCAAAATGCATACAAAGAGATCTGTAAACTAGATAAAAATTATTTTGAAATGCAGATAAAACATCTATAGGATTAAAACCATTCAAGCATCTATTAAAACCAGAAAATAAAAATCAGCTAGACAGCACACCATTAAAAGCCCATCACAGTCAATTCCTAATCATTAAACCTAACACATTGGTAGAACTGCCCTTTTTGCACCTTACCTTTTTGCAGCATTGGGGTGCAGGGATCACGTGAGCAGCCTCTTACAAGAGGCTCTCGTGTCCCCGCTGCTTCAGCTCCGCAGCCGCTGCCTGCTAACAAGCAGGAAGAGTGAGGGCTCCTCCTCTTCCTTCTGCAGTGCAGCCTGGGATTTTCCCAGGCTGCACTGGGGCAGGAAGCATGAGCACTGTGGCTCCGGAGACTCCGCACACACAGTAAGTGTGCATGAGGCCCTGGAGCAATGCGCGATTGCACACCATTTTCGGTTAGAGGCCAAAAATGTAATAGTGTGTGATCGGCGCCTGCCAGCCCCGGCAGCATCGCACAATTGCGAGGACATCATGTGGACGGCTCCTTGCAATTGCACAACACGCCAGAGGCCCTTTTGAATGACAAATGCTGTGCATTTGAAAGAAGTGAGAGAGGGTGGGTGAGGAAGGTGACTGAAGAAAGACTGATTAGTAATGCAGCCAAGGAATATTTTTATACTCCACAAGAGGACTGGAGTGAAGACATCCATTCTGAAGTCCTCTCTGGGGACTTTCACTTCCAAGCCAGGCAACAACTCCTGTGTTGTCTGGCTGTGCACTTTTGGGTGCAGGGCTCCATGGGAAGAAGATGTACAGCTAAGGGAAGAAGATGGCAGCTGTCCTTCACTCATTGTAACTAGCAAAAGGAGACCAGCAATAGATTTGGTCTTTGTGCTTCTTCAAAAGCAATTGGTTATGATACTTGAATTATCGATCTGTTTATTTCCTGAAATATTGTCTACCAAGTAACTGAAGTTAATGTGAGCTCACAGAATCATAACATTAGAGTATGAACAAAATGGCGGCTTGGATGCATTGCTCAATCAGGCAGACCATACCAGCGCAGAAAATACAAATTAATTTGTAATCAATCTTGGTTTGAGTTTGAAGTTCACTGGATTGAAATCTGGCCTCATCACACATTTGAGAATTATGAAGCTAATGAATTCATTTATAAACTAATAAATTATGAATTGCATCAGCATCTCCTACCATAAGTACACATAGATCATTTTCAGCCAAAACAAATTGTATATTTCCTCTTTATTTTTTCTTCAGTAACAACACAGCGTGTCAGGAATGAGGAAACAAGGATGTAACTATGGAGGGGCGATTGTTGGCCCCGTAAGACTTCTGTTCATCCTAATAAAATTTTCCTTCTCCCCCAAATCTCCAGAATTGCAGAAAGTGAGGCACAGAAAATAATTCCAACCTAGAGCTCCTCTATTTGCTGTGTTCATATTGCTATGGGAACTTTGCTTGTCCCCTTGGGATACCTTAAACTGTATTTCTAAATGCTCGACTGAAGTTTTAAGTTATTGTGATGCTAGATATCTGGGGACTGAAGGGAAATTTCATTGGGGGCAGGATCTGAATTGGGGGCCAATGCCCTCATTCTCCTTTGCCTCTAGCTTTGCCATCTTAAGTGACTGAAAGTTAACTGAATAATGATGCACACTCTAAAAGGAAAACAAACAAATTTACAACATGAGAAGATGTTGAATTTGTATACAGCGGAAGAGCTCAAAAAGACATGCAAATCTGTAAACTTATTTAATTATTATCAATCATTTTACACTGAGAGAGAGAGAGAGTAGCTACATACATGTAATTGAAAGCTGGTGCTTCCAATGTCAGTGTCCCTCTGGATTTTAGTCCGAAGCTTAAAGTTGCTAAGGTACAGATTCACCCTTTTGGGTTGTTCCTTTAAAGTTCATGTCAAAATCTGGAGTTGAGATACCATCCCATTGACATTGGAACTGCCAGACTCCGTTGTTTCCCTTCATAAGTTTTTTTTTAAAGAATGTTTCCAGATTAAAATTTTGACAGGCAAGATATCCAATGATGGAGTCAATCACTGAGCATTTATATATAGAACCCTTGACACTCACAAAGATACAGCAAGACAACAGATCTATCCAGTAACTGATGACAGTGTTCTAGAATAATAAAATATGGCTCCCAGGGAATAACTAAGCTCTCCAGGCTATTAACATCCTTATTTCACTACAAGTACTGTAACATAAATGTAGGAGGAGTAAAACACTTGAGTTAACAAGATGCTTTGAGATTAACTCATATTAGAAGGGAAAATGCATATGCATGTAGCATTGTGCTCAAATTTTAATGGACTATTTTTCATTTAAACATCTCCCAAATCCCCAAATAGTAGTAATAAGTATGGTAACCTATGTGTTGGAGTGTGAATCAGGGATAGAAAATGTCTCAGTCTTCATTTTTCAGTGATTTTTATATCTCCCTGAATCCCGCAGGCATTTTTTTTTCCTATCCTTGCTTCATTACAGTTAGTAAGAGTATGCATTTGTTTCTGACACTGAAATTCAGAAACATTTTTGTGCACTTTCCTAATTAGTGCATATTTGCACAATGTGCCCAACTGATGAAACTTTTCACCATTGTCTATGCTGCGTTTCTGTGTATTTTGTTCCATCTTTCCCAGAATATGTATGCGCTTCAGTTCTCAGAAAAGCCCTGTGAGACTCAAAAATGTGTAGCTGCTTATGATGAGCTAAGACTGTCTCTCAAAAAGTCTTGGGATGAAGGCACTTTATATGGAGTAACCTTTGAAGGATTGAAAACCTCATCTGGTATAAAAAGCTTCAGCCGAATTGTTAACTGGGACTGGATTCAGGAAATATGTAACTACCTTGTTGCAAAGGCATGGCAGTAATGAGCAATAATAGGGACTTTTCATCCACTGGAACTCCTTTCTTAGGATGGTCACCTCCATGTTGTATTTCCATTGCAGCCAAATCCCATTTTTTATTATTATTATTATTATTATTATTATTATTATTATTATTATTATTATTCATTTAGATAGCCTTCTGAGAACTAGAGGTGTTGTCGTTGTTGGGCTATTTAAAGAGAAAGGCTTTTAAAATGGTGTTAAATTGTTTAAATTGTACTGTGTTTTGACTGCTTTATATGTTTTGAACTGTTTCTGTTCATAGTTTTGTTCCCTGTTAATGTTGCTTTTTAAACTATATCATACTTGTTTAAGTATATAAACCTGTTTGAGCCCCAGTTTTGGCAGAGTATAAATGAAACTGATAATAGGAATAATAATAATCCCCAAACAGCAAACAATTCCATCCAGAAGTAACCAGAAGTGACTGCAAATCATTTCCAGTCATGTAAAATGGTGGTGGGGGTGGGGGGGTGCTACCCATGCGGGGTCAGGAGGTGACAAAAATGATCCACAGCATGCGCTTAGGCAATGTTACAATCAGTAGCTATTTAGTCTACAGTAAGCCATCCAAAGCACTAATTAGAGTGAGGCAGCTTTCTCAGCTGATGGAGACAACAGGAAGACTCTGGAGGAGGACAGAGCCACATCCATCAGTTTGCCTTCTCTGCACTCCTTCACCCCTGACTTCAGCTGAGGTGAACAATCCCCTACTCTGTCACATTGCTAAAGAATGACTTCCTAGCTAATCAGTTTCTCCATGTGAAAGTGAGTGAGAGGGTGCCATGTTTTCCTTTTCGCCAGGCATCAAATGTCTTGTTGTTGTGAACTGCTGTTAGGTCAACCTTGCCCTATGGCAACCTTATGGATGAGAGATCTCCAAGCCATTCTATTATCAGCTGCCCTGTTCAGGTCCTGAAGACTCAGAACTGTGTCTTCCTTGATTGAGTCTATCCATTTGTAATGCAGTCTTCCTCTTTTCCTATTGCCTTCTTACCTTACCAAGTGAGTCATGTTTTCTCATATGGCCAAAGTGCAACAGCCTCAGTTTAGTCATCTTGGCTTCTAGTGAGAGTTCAGGCTCAATTTACTCTAGCCCCCCATTCATTTGCCTTTTCAATCTAGAGTATATGTAGAACTCTTCTCCAGCACCACATTTCAAATGTTTTTTCTTCCTATCAGCTTTCTTCACTGCCCAGTTTGCCTCTGGTAGAAGGTACAAAGTATTATTGGGCTGGTCCCATTTTTTAATATTTTTTTCACACTATGTGTGATGAGTGTCACAGGATCCTTTCCATCATCTTTCCCTTCCCTTTCCATTGAAACCATGTATTGTGTAACACTTTGGTCCTTTTTGCACGCAGTTTTTTTTGCGAGAGGGCCCCTTGAGCGTCGTGTAAATGGGAGCGCTGGTCCGTACAATGCACTCTCATTTATGCGACGCTCACGAGCCTAATGTGAGCACGCATTTTTTTATTTTCGGCTTGAAGCCGAAAATGCTGCGCGGTCGCGCAAGGCTCCCGGGGACCTCGCGCACTTACCTACCCTGCGGTGTGTTGGACGAGCGGGCCAGTCGCACTTCCTGCCTCAGCACTAGCCTGCAATTCCCAGGTTGTGCTGCGGTAGGAAGGGGCAGGGCGTTTGCGCGACACTCGCGCGATTGGCAAACAGCTGCTGGAAGCAGAAGGACTGCCATGAGTGGCTCGCGCAAATAGCTGCTTGCGCGAGCGCTGCCCCCCACCACCGCGACGAAGGTAAGGTGCGAAAAGGGCCTTTGTTAGTCCTTTCTTTTCAATTATTGTGCAATCACAGTATTCATAGCACAGAAATCCTCCTATCATTTCCTTCTTTGGGAATGGTGAAAAATGGCAACCTAGTTGAAAGAAATGAGGATGGAGATGGGGGGACTGGGTCCTGGATACATTTGGAGCAAGAGATTCAGTGTGGTGAAATATTCATATCAATGTCAAAGAAGAAAGCTGGAGTACATGAGATATGGGACAGAGTATAAACAGGAAAAGAGAGAGAAAGAAAAAAAAAGGGAGATGGTGGGTGTAGTGGTTTGAATGATGAACTAGGACTCTGGGAGACTATGGTTCATATCCCCCATAGCTGTGGAAATCTACTGAGGGAACTTGTGTAAGTAACACTCTCTTGTCTTTGACAGAAGGCAATGGCAAACCTCTCTTAAATAGACCTTGCCAAGAAAATTCTATGAAAGGATTGTCATAGGTCAGACCTGACTGGAAAACACGTAACAGAAACAACAGTCAGGAACTGTTGTGAAATTATTCCCTTTAACCGTTTTTTCCTTCTGTGCTTCTGAACTACTTAATATTTTTTTTGCAAGGAAGAGCTGTTTCATTTTATTACTAATCCACAGTTTCCTTCCCCCTGCCCTTTTTGCTGGACTTTGAACAGGCAAAATATGTAGTTCATATCTTATTCATTATGAGTTACCACCAGTGTGCACAAGCACATGTCAACACTGATTGGATCACAGTGCAAAAAGTGTGGAAAAAATGTGAAAAACTATGATAAATGTGTAAAACCTGTCAATTTCATTCAATGGAGAAATTGTTTGAATTCTTTTTCATTTTGGCATGTGAGGATGAATTAAGATTTGCATCCTGTCTTCCGAGTAACAACCACCTGTGTTCAGCATTACAGTCATGGGCCTAAATCCTATTTCTTGCCCTTTCTATTGCAGACTCATTGAAACAGTGAGCTTTATCTTTTTATTTATTTATTGAAGTTATATCCTGCCTTTCTTCCTAAATGGGAGAATACATAGAACATACTTATGTGCTAAGTCACCATTCAGTATCTGATTCAATATGTCTACTCTAGCCAAGCAAACCTGCCGGGCTCAGGACATTTATATGTATTTACATGGGTCAGTACATATTTTCAGACAAAGGTACTGAATAATGTGGGTAAATCCAGAAAAAATATTTAGAGAAAAAAAAACCTATACCAAATGAAACTCATAGCAATTGACAAAAGATGTTGATTGCATGGCTGGAACAAAGACAAGGAAGGATAGAAATAGGAAGCCTTGAGAGAAGTTTCCAAAAGTGATTTTTGTTTTGTTGAGTTTTTGTTTTGTTGAGGCACAGTTTGGTAGTTTAAGAAAGAACATGACAAAATCTGCTAATTCCGATGTGAAGCTGGAGTTTATCAGCTGAGAACCATCCAAGTGGCAATGAGCAAATGAGAACACCTGCTCTTTATTGATATACACATACTGCTGAAGATACAAATCTCACAGGAAAGATACTTCTGCTGCTGAAGAAATGTGTAAGGAAAAATTGCAAAGAGCAAATGTAATCAACCAAATGATAGAGGCATTAGAACTAGGGAGTATGTTTAACTTTTAGATTATTTTATTTGCTGGTTTTGTTGCTGCTGTTAATAGTCCAAGGTATTTGTTGTTTAACCAAAGGGATACTTCACTGCTTATCCCTTAACACCCCTTCCACTTGATTCTACAGGGAAATAATTAAACAAGCTTAAGAAAGAAAGAAAGAAAGAAAGAAAGAAAGAAAGAAAGAAAGAAAGAAAGAAAGGCTAAACGTTGCCTTTTAAAATATCCATTACAAAGATCCCAAAAAATAAATTTTATTGTTAAACAGGATTTCCTCCATTCTTTTCTGTAATCATTTTGTGAATTCACAATGCCCTGTTCCAGTCCATATGAATTATTTAATTAAAAGGATTTCTAAAATTCATTCCAGAATTAGACCATGCATAGTTTGCTTCTGTTTTCCATTCATTCAGTGTTTTCATCTTCTCTACTGCCCAGATGCACATTGTAAACAACCAGTCCTGCCTGGTTACCTGAAGATTATTTTTATGTAGTGCTTTTACCAATGTGCACAGATGGTCCTGCACATTGGTAAAACACTGCAATCTTGAAAACATGGGGGTGGGGTTAAATGTAAACACATAGAGTTGTTTTCCTGTATATACTCAGTGCTTACTGGTATGTATGGCACAAGGAAAATTTTGCACATAGAAAATGTTGATGTAGCCATGCAGATAGTCACATCTAGATTGCCTTTCTAAATTGTTCTATTCTCTATTGTGCTTTTCTATACTGTTAATGTCCTCATGACTGAATTGAAAGAAACTGAAACTGTGACCTATATCCTGTTGTTAGCTGTGACTAAAGTAGACTCATTCAGTCAAGGGGATTTACCCAATATCCAGCCTCCAAGATCCAAGAAATCAAAGCGAAATGTAAATAAAGGGCCTTTCCATATTATACCGCTACAGTGCTATTATTCCACTTTCAGCATCCTGTAGGACTCTGGTGTTTGTAGTTTACTGAGGTCAAAGAACTCCTTGGCTGAGAATTCTAAATGCCCCTCCCTAAGCTGCAAACCCAAGGAATCCATAGGATGTTGAAAGTGGAATAATAGCAGTATAAGTATGTAATGCAGAAAGGCCTCAAGTGTGGGGATACTCTATAACCAGCAGGAGAACACAATACATGGCCAAATAGAAATAAAAAGATGATGGAAACAATACACAGAACTATATAAAAGAAATAAAAGGTTGCCAGATTCATTCAAGGAAGAACCATGTATATATATTTAAAAAGCTCCAAATTTAGATAGCAAAGTGAAGACTGCATTCAGAGTACTTGGGAGAAATAAATCACCAGGAACAAATGGCATACCAACAGAGATGCTTCCATCTACAGGGACAGAATCTACTTTAGTGCTGACTAAAATCTGTCAGCAAAAATGGAAAACAAAAGAATGGGCCTCAGACTGGAAACAGTCAGTATACATTCCAATCCCTAAGAAAGGGGACTCCAGGATTTCAGTAATCACAGGACCATTGCATTAATGTCCCATGCAAGCAAAGTCATACTCAAAATTCTGCAACAACAACAACAACTTATTGTAACTAAAGTCTGTCAACAAATATGTAAAATAATATATATTCCATTTCCCAATAAAGGGGCAATCAGGGATTGCAGTAGCCACAGGACAATTACATTAATTCCCCATGCAACCAAAATGATGCTCAAAATTCTATAATAAAAACATTTACCAAGTATATATAGAGAAATGCCAAAACCCAGTCAGATTCAGAAAAGGAAGAAATACTACGGATCATATTGCAAACATAGGTTGGATAAAGGAGAACACAGGAATTTTTTTAGAAAAAAATCAACCTATGCTTTATAGATTATAGAAAACCTCTGACTCATGAGAAACTATGAATCTCTGTTAAAAAAATTGGTGTGGCACAACATTTGATTGTCCTGGTGTGTAACCTAGACAAAAAACAAGAGGCTACTGTTAAGACAATATGGTTTCCAATTGGCAAAGGAATCAGGCAAGGCTGCATATTATCAATCTATCTGTTTAACTTGTATGCTGAATGTATCCTATGTAAAGCAAGATTATACTCACAGGAAGGAGATGTGAAAACTGGAGGAAGGAACATGAACAATGTAAGATATGCAGATGACCCCATACTACTATAATAAAATAACCAAGACTTGGGTCATTACCGCACTAGCCAGTTATAGTGCTATTATTCCACTTTCAACATTCTATGGAATCCTGGGGTTTGAAGTTTAGGGAGGGGTCCTTGAGGCATGATTCACCAGAAGACATGATTCACCAGAAAAGACAACAGTGCTTGGTAAGGTAGAAGGTAGGAGGAAAGGAGGAAGAGTATATTACAGATGGATAGACTCAATTAAGGAAGGCACATCTCTGAATCTGCAAGACCTGAACAGGGTGATTGATGAAAGGGTGACTTGCAGATCTCTCAACCATAGAGTCACTATAAGTTAAAGTCAGTTTTACAGCAGTTAACAACAATGACATGTGTCTCACCCGCAGGCTTGCATTAGAAGCACAGGTCGGATGGCAGGAGGACTTGCCACCATATTCCTGCTGCAGTCTTTACCTATTAGGTAGAGAACAGAATTGCTTCTGCCAACAGAAACACAAGGGAGAAATCCCCCCCCCATGTCACAGCCTACTATCACCCTCAAAATCTGCTCAGCAGGACTTGAAATTCTCTGTAGTATCCTTATATTATATATAATATGGGATTTTCATTGGGGTGAGAAAATCCCACAGTTCTCACAATGCAAACTTTTTGTTTGTTTTTTTACCCTATTGCAAGAGGGCTAAGTGAAAAAGAAAATATGATCTTTCTATCACACTCAACAAGAACTGTCTTCTTTTCATTCAACATCAGGTTAAACAGCAAATAAAAAGAAAGACATTTAGGGGATTTTAAAATGTTTTGAATTTACACCATGAACCCCTAATTTGATTAGAGAGAATAAATAAAGGCTCAGGAAAGGAAACTCATGCTTCAGCAAATTTAAAGGGGTTTTTAATGATATTATTGTCTTGGGGTTCTGAATGGCTCAGGGCATTAGTAATGGGATATGGGAGCTCTGCAACTCTGGGTCACCGTGTCAGATTTGGCCTAGGTCAGTTGTGACCAAAATGTATGGCTATTACTATTATAAACTAATTATTTTACTGATTTATGTCAATTGAGTTGCCCAGGTGAAATGAATAAGAGGTCTCCACCCAGGCCCTCATTCTGCAGTTGGCCCTGTTGTGCTACCAACTGTCAATCTCAGCAAAGCAATCAAGGCAAGGAAAATTAATTACCTTATGGCCTCTGGAATGAAATCCTTGCAGGTCATGTCTAGGACATCATGTAGCCAGAACTAAAATCATAGAACTTCAAATTTTATTCCCCATACGGGTCCTTTCCAAAACACTTAAGAAATCTCAAAAGTTAAGTTCAGAATTGCAAGATATTGTTATCTTGTTTTCTAACGACAACAAGATAACAATATCTTGATCTTCATGAAATTATCACCAAAGAGATTTTTTTTTCCTTTTGGTGTGAAAAAAAATGTCATAAAGTAGAGTTTGTAATCTGGTATCCATAGACTCCTTCAGGTGATTTATAAACAGATGCATTTTTTTTTCCAATTACATTCCTATATTTTAAATTTTTGTCACACTGAATTTTTAGGTTAAAAGTCAGCCTTTTCAAGTGTTCATTTTATTTTTCTTTTGAATTCCAGATTAGTCTTTGTAAAGGAAATCAGTTTTCAATGCAATGAAACAAACAGTATTGAAAATATTGCGTTTGTATTTTTAATGCTTGTTTATTTTTCGCCCTGGGCAGGGAGTACATATCTTTCTTCAGATCCTAAAAGTTATCTGTAAACCAAAAAAGGAGGAGGAGGAGGAGAGCCAACTGTCATAAAAGTTCAAGAAAATCTTTAACTAAGATACACAATAAAAGATTTGAAGATAGATGTAATATCCGAATTACCACAGCCCATAACTATCAGCCCCAACTGAAATCAAAACCAAGTTACATGTTAACTTTTTAAAAAAAACCACGAAGGTTTCTTAGGAATCTCAGGGTAATCAGATGAAATTCATCATCAGCATCAGAGCTAATAAAGGGAAATTTTCCATCCCACTTTTTGTATTTGTATTATTATTATTATTACCATTTTTATTTATACCCTACTTTTCTTACAATCGTTTAAAAAGAGAACATAGTTAAAATTATAATATACAAAAATTAAAACAAACATTAAACAGTAATAATTAAAACAATATTAAAATACATATTAAAAACAACAAACAAATCACAATTAAAATAACCAGCACCTTTCTTCACAATAATCATATATTAAATGCCCGCCAAAATAAAAATGTCTTCAGTTGTCTCCAGAAAGTAGGCAGAGAGGTTGCCTGTATGACCTCCCTGAGAAGGGACTTCCAGAGCCTGGAGCGGCCGCTGAGAAGGCCCCTCCCGTTCTCCTGTGAAGGTTGTGGGACAGAGGGAAGGGCCTCTCCAGCAGATCTCAAGGCCTGGGCTGGTTAATTGAGGGGGATACGGTCTTTCAAATAACCTGGACCTGAGCTGTGTAGGGCTTTAAAAGTCATCGGCAACATTTTGAATTATCCCATTGAATTGATTTTTAATTTATATCCAGCCTTTCTCCTAATATGAGGTTCAAAGCAGCTTACAGTATAAGTTAAAACAGAGTTAAAATAAGGCATAATACGAAGCGGAAAGACATACAAACGCACACACACACAGGCACGTATGAAATGCATTTACAACAATTGAAAAGACAGCTAAAATATACCAATGATGAACAAGGATTGTAAAATACACTGCACAACCTAGTTAAAAGACCTTCTAAAAGGGCCAGTTAACTCTCAGATGCCTGGGTAGATCGAGAGGTCTTTGCCGGCTGGTGAAGAGACAGCAGAGAGGGAAACCAGATAGCCTCATGAGGGAGAGAATTCCACAGTCCAGAACAGCCGTGTCTCCCATGTTCTCACCAAATGTGATGATGCTGGGACAACCAGAAAGTCCTCCCACAAAGATCTAAAAAAAATAAATAAAAATGAGCGGGCTCGTATTGGGAGCCTGTTGAATCCATAACCACAAGTTCTGATGCTTGTGTTCTGATGCCACAAGACTAGCACTTTACTAAAGGATTACAGAACTGTGCAAGGGTGGGAAGGCTCAGTAAGTTTCAATTTTGTTATGTTTTTCTAAATCCCACTTGCATTTCTTCTCATGCTTGTTCTGGACTGGATTGCAAGACTGTTTTTCCTTCCTGTCTTTGAAATCTGTACAAATTTTATGTACAATGTACATACTTATTTGTACCTTTGTATCTATGCAAATGAAACGTGCATTTACAAAATCTTGGCAAAAGCAGATCTGAGAAACAAATATTTGCCATGATAGTGTGTGAGTCACCTTTATATACCATGTTCCCATACAGATACATTAATTGTACACTTTCTCTTGAAACACACTTGAGGTACTAGCAATGATAAAGAGATGCTCATACTGCCAGCTAGAAGCGAAAGGCTGTATGAGTGTTCCACTCCAAGTCCCTGACCCTAGGATACCAACCAGATTCAGCCAATTGGTTCGCATAACTGAGCATGGGTTTCGATGCAGCTGGATCTTGTCCTTGCCAGCTTGCCCCTCAAGCATGATCCTGAAAAGATTTACATGTGTTCCACCCACAGAATGCATCATGCACAGATGGTTCCCCCATTCTGGTAAGCAGAGCCTTTTGATTTCCATTCCGCTGAAGTATTGAAGATATATTTAATTACAGTAACTAAAAAAAATGACAATATTTGTACTTAAGGTATATGATGTTTTTGTAAACAAGTTCAATACAGTCAGAAGGAATCATTCTTCTAGGATCACTTTTCTTCTCAAGAGTGCTTAGGGGATTCTCATTCCGACTGGGGAAAAATGATAAAATGACTGCGTACCATAAACATTTATGGAAGCTCCTGACAAATACATGTGAGGAATAGGCAGCAATTGAATATATGCAGGAAAAAAAAAAAATCTTGTTTAGTAACACAGAGTTACTCAGTGTTAAATTTAACAAAACAGAGGGGAAGATTTTTTTAGTTAAGAGGGAGTACTAAGAAAGAAAGGGATATATTCAATCAGTGAGTTGCAATAAAGTGTTACTCACAGCAGCTAACTAGGAAACATCCAAAGGAGGGATATAGCCTAAACAGGAAATGAAAAGCAAACAATGAACTGAAACTGACATATTTCAGGGAAAAGGTAATAAACATGTGGGAAAATTTGACAGAAAGGTCAAAAAAGCAAACACTGAAAGAGAGCTAGGAGAATGGACTAAATCTAGGCATCAAACACAGGAAAAACAATTATGATTTTTTTAAAGTTCTCTTTAGTGTTAAAGTTTTCATTATTTTATGAATTCTGTCTGGTTGCACTTATACTCTAAATAAGTATCAACATTATTTTTTCCTACATGTATTGGTGGCATCTTGTTTTTAAAATGAATGCTTTTAATGAGATTAGATTTAATGTTTTAACTATCATATTAGCTATATTTCTTTTAATCTGTATTTTATCACCAAGTTTGGAAAAATTAATCTAACTCTGAGTATCCTGGGCTAGGACAGCAAGTTGTCATTCCGGGCTGGTAATCCAAACAAGCACTTCTTCCACATCTTGTTTTATTGTTAGCTATCATGCTTTATTTTTAGTAGTAAAACAGAATATAAAGCAAAACTAGAGATTTGCAAATGGCTGATAAAATGTGCAGATTTGAAGAAGACTCATTTGGGATAATAACCTGAGATTAGGATTTTGAATCCTCCTCAAATGTAAAAATTAGTAGAAATACAGTGATATTCAAAGATGTACAGAACACACAGAGACACATTTGAGTACTCTTATTGATTTTGGTTTCTCATAAAATTCCCCAGGTTCAAGAACCGTCAGATTATTTTCAATTTTTGCTTATGGTGAAATTTTGATAACAACTCTTGTAGTGATGAAGTTCATCACTAATTTTTTTTCTTAAATGTGTTGGTGCCAACTGCTGTCAAGTCAACTTTGATATATGGTGACCTTATGAATGAGAGCTATCCAAGTCAAACAACCATTAGCTCAGGTCTTGCAGATTCAGGGTCATGGATTCCTGGATTGAGTCTATGCATTTCTAATGCGGTCTTTCACTTTTCCTGTTGCCTTCTATCTTACCAAGATTATTGTCTTTTCTAGTGAGTCATATCTTCTCATAAGATGTCCAAAGTACAACAGTCTCAGTTTCGTCATCGTAGTTTCTAGTGTTCTAGGGTTGATTTGCTCCAGGACCCATTTATTTGTCTTTTTAGCCATCCATGGTATCCATAGAACTCTTTGCCAGCACCACATTTCAAATGAATTTATTTTCTTCCTGTCAGCTTCTTCAATGTTCAGCTTTCACAACTGTACATGCAAATTGGAAATATGATGGCATGGACAATCCTAACTTAGTATTCCATGATACGTCTTGACAATTTGTCTAGTTCCTTCATAGCTGCCCCTCTAAGTCTTCTTCTGATTTCTTGATTGCATTGCCCACTCAGATCAATAATTGAGCCAAGGTATGGAAAATATTGAGGTTATGTAAATCATTTGTGGTCATTATTTTTATTTTCTTACTATCCAACTGTAAACCTCCCTTTGCACTTTCTTCCTTGACTTTCTTCAGTAGTCTTTCCAAGCCTTTGCTATTATCTGCTAGTAGTATGGGATTACCTGCATGTCTTTAATTGTTGATATTTCTTCCTCCAGTTTTCAAATCTCCTTCCTATGAGTTTAATCTTGCTTTACATAGGATACATTCAGCATGCATGTTAAACAGTTAGGATGATAAAATGCAACCTTGCCTGATCCCCTTGCCAATTGGAAATCATTCAATTTCTCTGTATTCTGTCTTACAGTAGTTGTCTATCCTGTGTGCAAGTTAGCATTAGGTCAATCAAATGTTGTGGCACACCCTTTTCTTTAAGAACAATCCATAGTTTTTCATGATCTACACAATCAAAGGTTTTACTATGAAGCATAAGCTGATTTTCTTCTGGAATCATTTTGGATGCTTTATTATCCAGCATATGTTTGCAATATGACCCTTCTTTCTTTCCTGAATCCAGCTCAGAACCTGACATTTCTAGCTCCATGAATGGTCTAAGTCTTTGTTAAAGAATATTGAGCATCACTATGCTCACATGGGAAATTACTGCAATGATCCTGTGGTTACTGCAGTTCCTAATATCTGCTTTCTTGAGTATTGGAACATACATTGAGCATTTCCAGTGTGTTGGCCATTTTTTTGTTTTCCATATTTCCATATTTCATGACAGATTTTAGTTAGAACTGGAGTAAATTCTCTCTGTGTAGCTTGGCATGTCACGTGATTTATTTCTCCCTAGTGTTCAGAGTGCAGTTCTTGAATGAATCTGTCATCCTTTCATCTCTTTTGTATAATTCTCAGTGTATTGTTTCATTATTATCATTGTTATTGTTGTTATTGTTATCATTTTTATCACTATTTCTACTTGGTCATGTAATGTGTTCCCCTGCTGGTTGTAGAGGATCCCACTCTTGCTTTAAATTTCCCTTTGATTTTTCAGATGTGGGAAAAAGAAATCTCTTCTTCCTTTTTATCATCATCTTCTATTTCTCAGCATGGATTGCTACAGCAGTTCTCCTTGTCCCTGTGCACAAATGCTTGAACAGTTGGATTTAGGTCTCTTACTCTGTTTCTGTTGCCATTTACTTTTTTTCTCATTTGTCCTTAACTTCTTGAAGAGTTTCATTTGCTATCCATTCAGGCTTCTCCCTTTTTTTGGCTGCAGATAGTGTCTTTTTGCATTCTTCCCTGAGAGTGAGGTCAATTAGGTTTAAAGGTGCAAACCTATTTTTCACATAAATTCTACAGGGTTGTTCTTCAGGTTGTGTTTTGGCACAATGATTGGTTAACACTTTGTTAATATAAGCAGTTCATGAACTGTGCCACAGTCCATTGCTCATCTTGTTTTTGCAGACAGAATGAAGCTTCTCTATCTTCCACTTTTAATTATGTAGTTTATCTCATTTCTGTATCACCCATCAAGTGATGTCTGTGTGTGCTGTCACCTCTTTATTTGAAGAATGTGTTTGTGATTAACAAATTGTTGATGTCACATAATTCAGTCAGTTGCTGTCCTTCTTCATCCTCTGCCAAATTCTCCTACAGTCTCTGATACTTCTCAATTTCTTACTTTTCCATGATTAACAAGAAATCCTTTTTTGGTGTGTGGACAATTTCTTCTTGGACTTCAGCACAGAATCATTCAATTTCTTCTTCTTTTGCTCTGTAGGAGAGCAAACTTGAATTATGTTTATATTTATGGGTTTTCCCTGAAGCCATATTGATATGATTATGTCAAATTTTGTGTCTATCTGCTGTATCACAGGAACTTACTGAGTGCCATCCAACCTGGCAGTTTCATCTTCTGACACCATCTCTTGTATAACTTTGTATTTTCTCATCATATGATTGTTGTGATAAAATACATTCAAAAGAGATTTACCATGCCTTTTTATGTGCATTACTAGCAAGTTTAGATGTAGTGGCACTGCTGTTGTTTCTGAGAGATATTCCACCGCTGTCAACCTCATCACCACCACTACTGCTGCTGCTTAGTACCTATTTGGTATATTTAATGTCAACAGAAATCTATTGGACATGGGAGATCTTACCAGCAGCACTCCTGCCCTCTGTACAGCCCTTTTCCTAACAAGAGAATAACATCCCAACACTGCAAAGAGATAATGGTACTGGTGAGAGGTAATGCCATTAGTGGGCACTACCATTTCTGTTAAAAGTAGTAAGGCACAATTTCATCATTTTTCCTGCTGTGAGAAAACTCCAAAGACTATTGAGAGTTTGAGACTTTCATTGTGTAAAATTCACATATGGATACTTTGCACAGGAAACAGCATTTTCTGCACAGTAAAGAACATTGCAAAGGGGAAAAAAGTGGTTTTACCTGTAATCTTGTTTCCTGCACAAAGCTACCATGTGTGGATTATGTAGAAAAAGTCCCAGACTATGGAGGTTGTTGTCACTTCGGGTTTCTAGGAGCTATCATGATTCTCCTCAGTACTCTGTCACTTAATGCTAAAGCCATTAGCCCATTCGTTTGAGCCACATCGCCTCATCTCTTCTCTGCAGGATAGGTAAACATCACCCACTTTGCCCTAACTTCTTGCTATACAATTTTGTCCTCCTTTCTTTCAGTTAGCCTTGTCTGGTAGCAAGACTGCTTGGTTCTTGTGAGTGATTGTTATATTTCCCCAATAAAACATACTTTTAATCTCCAACTGGTATCTCTGTATTAGTACCAGTATATGTATGGGTAAAAGATCCCGTAGGCCTCCCCATTGAGCTAATAATTTCCCACTGTTTCACAGAGGTACTGGCATTATCGGTGGACCTCTGAGTAATCCACCTTTTAGGGGTGGAAAACATGTAATCCTCCAGATGTTGGGCTTGAAATCCCAGCAGTCCTAATCAACATGGCCAATGGAGAGGAAAGTTGGGACCTCTAGTCCACCATATTGAGAGCTGCAGGATTCAAACTATGATACAGAGTGGGACTGTACCTTACAGAATATACCTGAAGAGTGTATAAGTTTGTAAAATACATCTACACTACACAATGAAAGCAGTTTGATACCACTAACATGGCTGTTCTACACAATCCTGGTATTTTTAGTTTGCTGAAGTATTCAGAATTTTCTGCAAGAGAGTTCTAATGCTGTAGTTGAGGAGAGCAGGCTGGGACTCTGTAACAGAGAATTTTATATACATTATCAAACTACAAATCTTAGGATTCCATAGGATGGAGCCATGGCAACTGAAGTGGTAGTAATGTGTGTGGGGTAGATACAGCCCTGATAGGTCCTTGAGGGATACCCAGTGCTGGACTCGATGCACCTTTGGTGTGATCCAGCATGACTCAACATATATTCTTATGTTCCTTCTATACACACCCAGATTATTTTTAGTATAATAATTATTTTACATATGTCAGGGACATGTCTGAGTTTTAAAGCAACTTAAAGAGAATGTGCTATGGCTTGGATTAAGCCCGAATTTTGTCCTGTAAGCTTGTTGACCATTCTAAGATGCCATTACATGATGCTCAGTTATCTCACAGAGTTAAGAGATGCTCTATGTTGGTCATATTGGCCTAGAATTTACATTGAGCAGGCACTCTACCTGTGTAGTTCTATGTCCTCTCCCCTTGCCTTAACAGTTGCCAAGCCCTGGAGGGTCCAAACTGCTGCCCCTGTCCCTGTGGAGATGGAAGAAGGGAGGCAACACAGGCAATGAAGAAACAGATGGTCTCAGTGTGGGTGGGGATGAGATAAAGCTGTTCTCACAAATGAAGTGCACCCTCTTTTTACTTCTCTGGGAGCCCAAAGTAGCCACATCTTCATTTTCTCTTGCCGCCTCCATGCCTTCCTTCCTGACAGGTAAGCAGCAGTAACAGCCGCTCCCAAAGCTGCTCGTGGAAAGGTTTCAGGTGGAGCACAAGGGGGTAGAGAATAGTTCCATGTGTACTGTTCAAAAAGTGACATAGCACACACAAGCCACAGTTATGTGTACATACGTCGGTAGCAGGATGGTACCCAATTTCTGAAAGTTCTCAGCCAAGTATAAGGCTATCTCATCCATGCCTTCTGGATTCTGATCCAATTTATGAGTCCCAGTGAAATCAGTGGGAGATGTTAATAATGATTATCTTTGACGATTGTTGCTTCCATTGATTTCAGAGGGATTTAAACTGTCATCCCATATGTACTCAACTGTGTCTAAGTCCTATTGTACTCAATGGATTTTAGTTCTATGTAAGCAGATAGTAGGACTGAGTCACCCATCACATTTTTAGTTAGATCAAAGTCCCAGTATTTTATATGGCATCAAAGTACTTAAAGTTCATCTATCATATATTCATATTTCTGTCATAATCTTGCCACATAATAACCATTGGAATTCATAAACTTTTGACATTTCATCCTCTTTTATCTCATTCCTGAATCTTACTTGCTTACAGATGTTATACATATGACAAAAGATAAGTATAATGGTTGGAAAATTTCTCTGTTTTCAAATCTTAACAAGCAGTTTAAATAAGTAAGCTATTAGATGGTGGTGGGCAATATCTAATGAAAGCAAATTTATATATACAAATTCAAACTGCATGGTAGCAAATGAAGCTTTATTGATATCTGGCTGCATGTTCTGTAAAAAAACAAAGGAGTCTTCAGTAGCAGTTAAGAGTTTATAATTTATCTCAAATACCATCAACATGAATTAGATTTCCTCCTCTGAAAAAAAAAAAAAATTAGTGGCTTATTACCCAGATGATATGCAAGAGAAGTTTCTTATTTGTGAACAGATTCTTATCTGTTACACATGGAAACATATGGTATATTAAAATAAAAAATGCATTAAGAGAAAGTTCAGTGGGAAATGAAAGTGGATGGGAAGGCCTGCTGGTTTGATTTTTTTTTTTTTAATGGTAGAAATGTTCAGGAGCTAAAGTGTCTTTGTGGACTTTTGATGCAAAGATGGAAAATGTACCATCTTTTTGAAATTATCAGTTTTTGTGTTAATTTTGTTTGTTTTGTCATCTTACTTGTGATTATAACCTGGTTTTTATAATCTAATAGCATACTATTACCTGATAAAATATATAATGATAGCATATGTGGCAGGTTCTATCTATCTGTCTGTCTGTCTGTCTGTCTACCTACGTACCTACCTACAGGCATACTGGTATAGAAGTGGACGAACTCCAGGGAGCCTAAGAGCCAGTTTTGAGGCCTGGGACCTACTGTGATCCTCACCAGCTCACCAAAACAAAAACAGAACAGAAAAGTCCAGTTTCATTTTTGCAATCCTCCTTTACGTGTTTTGGTGGGCAAATCAAGGTGGTATATCTAATTTTAATGGAGAAAAACAATATTCCTTTTGGTTATCAGAGAAGGCAATTCTCTCCTCCTCCCACCAAAAATATTTTTAGGTAAGGAATGTCTGAAATGTGCCCAGGGCTGCCAAAATAGCTGAGAGTGATATGATTTCAATCCATATACCAAGGATGTTAATGTTCAACTATTTCATTCTCACAATTAAAGATGAATAATTTCCACAGTTTTATCCCTGCTAGGCAGAAAACAAATATTTCTACATAATTCTTGCCCACTATTCACACATCTTATATTGTGTTGGGAAATTAATCTTCACAGAAATAGAAATAGATTTTTTAAAATTTTAAAATGGTTATTTATTTTTGCATGAAACTTGAAGAGTTTTGTGCAAAGGACACTATCTATTTAAAACAATTATGTTGGAGAGAATGCAATGTTACTGAAGTTCTGTCTCTGGTGGGTGTTCGCTTGCTCTACAATTACAAGTCTCATTTCCTGAACTGCATGTTTGCATATTTAGAGGAAAAATACAAGTGTATGAATCAATTGCCAAAGAATGTCCACCATTAATATCTAAATGACACTCATGCCGTGAAAACTATATGCCCCTATTTGTCAAGAGAAAGCCACAAATGAAACAGTTTTCTTCATTGAACCAAAGGGAATGAACTGTTTTTAGAGAGAATGTCATTCAATCTCAAAAAAGTTGCAGAAACTCAAGGGCTCCTGTATCTGCAGGAAGCATTCTTGTGCAGGCCAGACTCTCTGATAACATGTTATGTATTTCCTGAAACCATTTTTTAAAGGTACCTTGTAAATCAGAGTTACACTAGCAAAATGTAATTTATTTATTTTTTTGGTCATAGACCCGTTGGTGACTTTCGCAAGTGTTACCTCAGTCATGCCAATACCACGTACTATTTTGTACTCAATGCCTCCTTGCACAATACCTTTTCCTGAGTTCAGCTGCACAGCTTCTCAGCATAGCTCTACATCCTGACCACTAACTGCGTGTATCAGTGTCTTGCTACCCTTGCAGAACCGGAGAACAAAGATGGAACTTTGTTTCCTAAACCGCTAGTTCTTCTATAACAGTGTAGATTTATGCTCTGCCAATGTCCAGTGAGATTTTGGGCTTTGTTTTGGTTTGACTTTTAAATTACAGAAAAGTCCTGGGCAGAAAACAATGATAAATCTGAGGCAGTAAAATCTTCAGAAATTGACAACAACTATGATCCAGGAAGTGGGAAGTTAATAATACAATGTTCTATCCTCACATATTTGTTTTCAGTGGATAAACTTTGTAAAAGTTTTCCCCTCTCTTCCTTTCATATGTTTGTGATTTGCTAATCACTGAACATTTTGTAATGTACTGTTTCGTTCTCTCCCTCCTCTTTTTTACACTGCTTTGTGATGTGTGTGTTTGTTTTTTGTACTGTTAACAAAAATTATTTATTAAAAATAAAGAAAAAAAATTCTTGAATAAATAAAAATTCCTTTCTTTCTTTTTTCTTTCTTTCTTTCTTTCTTTCTTTCTTTCTTTCTTTTTCTGGGCAAGTAAAAGTAAGTAATATTTGTGTCAGGTAACACACCTGAGCAGGACATTCCATAATTGGAATTCCACCACTGAAAAAGTATCCAGAATATTTATCACGGCCACTTTCCTTACCTCCGACAAGAAAAGGAGGAGAAAAGGCACTGGTAGCTGATTCAGCCTATACTTGGATTGGGAACATGGGCAGCAAGTTCAGCTGATAAGTTGGGTGACTGAGGTAGAGACAATGAAGCAAGTAGAAGTAGTTGGATTGTTTCTAGCAAAACATAACAATTTATTGGGATGGATATTTATTTGTCTTTGCGGAAATTTCAAATGTCCTCTTTACATTTAAAGTGGTCTTTCAATATATCATCAAAAAAAGACATCATAGTTTTGCATAAAACCTCCATATTCTAATTTATGTGTTGAAATACAGCATTAGAAAAAACTACTGTTATTTAAACAGAAACACTGTGGGAAAGATTGTGACCAGGTGATCTGTGTGACTGCTCACTCTGTACAGGTGTCTATTATTTGAGATCACCCTCAAGGCTGCTGCTCTTCTTTCTTATGACTTTTAAAGAAAAGAAAAGAAAAGAAAAGAAAAGAAAAGAAAAGAAAAGAAAATCTTTAAACTGCTGCTGGATGAATTAGGCATTCAGATAAAGGACCAGCATCTCTAAAATAGGATGTATGGCCACCCCGTCTAAATCTGACTGGATATGAAGGAAGGTCATGGATGTTCAAACAGTTTTGAAGAGTTTTGATAGGATTTCTGAATTAGTTTGGATACGATAATTAAAAATTAAATGACTTTTCATGTATGATTATTTTGAAATTAGTTCCTTTTCTTGTTTCCCTATTATGTTTGGAATACGTTTTCCAGTATTCAGAGAATCAGGAAACAAAATGGATGATACTTTTTATATACTGTTGGGCTATTAAACATTGCCAGCCTTCATTAACTATGAATGCTCTTTAGTCATCTCTGTGCGTCTATGAGTTTGTGTGTGAGAGAGATTATGCATGACCAGCAGTTGTATATATGCTCTAATGGGGTTTTTGAAACAGTAGAACACTCATAGTGCAAAGTCTTGCATAGTTAAAAATATTTGGCTCCGGTAAATGATAGCAGAATGTAGGGGAACTCAGCTTCTAAGATATGATATTAGGCTGTAAAAAGACATGTAACTGATAAATTATTATTTATTCTGACGTTGTACAATCAATACAGTAACACTGGCTAGGACAAAAGTCACTTTGTTTCTTACACATGCAATCCCGAACATTTTTTTTTTTTTTTTAAATGAAAAAAAATGAAATAAAATAAATAAGAAACAAATATATATATATTAGAACAGGAGGAAAAAAAACTGTACAGATCCGTACAATTGCTTCCCTGGATTACGTTTCTGTTGGATTTGAAGCACACGCACATACACACATTGGCCAACAATCTGTTAGTGACACATGTAGATTCAACTTATGCCTGTGTATGTCTTTTGGGGGTTATTGCAGAGGTGGAATTCTCTACCACTTTCATGCAACAACACTCAGCTCCTAAAAATTCACCTTTTCCACACTGCCGCTTCACCCCAACATGGTCATGTAGTACCTTGTGGAGAATAGAGAATGGCAGATAAGCACCTGGCTATATTCCCATAGCCAGATGCATAACAATGAAGCCATGGCCCAGAACTTCCTGGGCATCTTCCACAGATTCTGTGGGATGATGCTGTTGCATTTCTGGCAATAGACAAAGAGCCAGAAACTGTTTAGTTGTCCCCTGCCCTCCAACAGCCTCTATCTGGTGGGATGGGGAGAAGCAGAGTGAAAAGAAGATGCATTTTCAAGGGTGAGAGTGACGTAGTTTCACACCAAGGAACTTTACGTTATGTCTACTTGATGCATGACCTTGGCCATAATGTTATCAAAGACAATGGTCATTATAAATTATACTGGCCAGCCGGGATTTTTTTTTCTGCTGGGAAGAACTTCTAGGGTCCAGAATAACAATAGGAATGATAAGTGTCTGGAATATAGGGATATTTTTGTGGCCCTAGTGCTGAATGACAGACAGAACATTACACACAAAGCACCTCAAAGAGTGAGTGACTAGAATTTGAAGGCCAACACAACTTTCCTGCTGGGAATGGTTATAGCTACATCCATGAGTGAACATATCATAGCAACATTAAAATCACTGCACTGACTGCCAATTAATTTCCAGGAAAAGTCCAAAGTGGTTGTTTACCTTTAAAGCCCTACTTGGTTTGAGTCTAAGTTACCTGCAGGATCACCTTTCCCCATACAACCCACTCTGTGCCCTCGGGTCCTCTGGGAACCATTTACTTAACCCAGCCAGGATTAGACTGGCAACAGTCACCCAGAAACTTTTTCATTGGCCATCCCTAGACTGTGGAGTGGCCCTCTGGAAAAAGATTTGACAGCTAAACATACTGTCTGAATTTAATGTGTACATATAGATATATATATGAGCTATCTCTTCCAGCAGGCCTACCTAGTCAATTTTAAACAATGAATTTTGAATTGGTATATTTTATGGCTGTGTTTCAATTTAGTCTTATATGTTTTTTGGTTTTCTGTGTTTTTAGCTATATATAGCATTTTAATCTGTGTTGTAGCCCACCTTGAGCCTTGGGGAGATGCAGGTAAGAAATAAAAACTTATTATGTTTATGATTGAGAGGTTATAGCTGGAGAGGCTTGGTATACCATAGGACATGGATCCAGACTTACCATGAGCCCAGGTGCTAGAGAAAACATGGAATGACAGAAAAAGGATGCCTTGAGCCAGCATGCCAAGAGGAGTGTTTTAAGTTCCTCTGCCAGATCAAATCAAAGTCTTCCTGGTGTATAATCAGTTGGTATGAATCTGCCCTCAGCCACCTATGCTGGCTTTCCATTCCTGCTCTGCCACAGAAATGAATGAAAACTGCATGGACTTTCAGGTAGGAAACACCAGCAGGGTCAGGGAGGGAGAATACTTGATATGGGCGGCCTGCCACAAACAAGTGGGGAGCAGATAAGTGTGGGGATTCAGACTTACTAGTGCACAGGTAACAATATACTGGAAAAGTACATTTTTCAATAAAAGAGGTACACATTTCAAATTTCTGTCAAAATACTTTTGAAGAAGGTTCTCAGATTACTTCTCAGTCACTGGAACATTTCCTCCTCAATTTAAAACTGTCTTTAGAAACAATCAGGTAGCATGGTAAGAGCAGAATATATTTGCCAGAGATCCCAATCTCACATACTTTGCAGTCAGCAAATGAACATTCTCCTGGACAGTTCCTGAAAGTATCTGCTTCACAGGGAAAGAAATCTTAATTGTTCCGAGTCTATTTGTTTGATGTGTGATGAATATCAAGTGATAGGGTAATAGTCTGTTGCCGACTGTAGCTGAAACCAATCTCCATGGAAAGTTGTTTACACATTTGTGATATGTCTTTGTACTTGAACCAGGAATTTTCATCGAAAGTCATAAGTTGTCAGCAGATGACATAACACAGATCAGAAATGATGCAGATAAAGTGTCTAGCTCATCACTGGCAACAGGATAGGTAGGGAACTGATAAATAACAAGGGTACAAGGGTATAACATGTAGTAATTTCCTCCCTCATGAAAGAATATATAGAGCTCATTGGCATAACAATGCTGTCCTTGAAGCTGAAAAGCTCCAAGCACAGAGCACTTGCTATATCCAGTATCCTGCCAGCTTCCTGAACATTGCGCACATCTGATGTAAGATCAGTGTTTCAAATCCTTCTTCCATTTTTTAAAATGATTCCCATCCTTTTGCTGATGTATTTACTCAGATTGGCATGTTTGAGTCTTGAAAACTTCAATTTCTGCTGATTCGATTTTCATCTACTCTTTCCATGTCATGGCCTGATTCTTCCCTCCATCTGCCATCAGTCCTGTGATACTGGAAATAAGAATGGTATGGATCTTCCTACTACAGCAGAGAAAAAGGCTTTGCATTCTGATCTACCCCTCTGAGACTGAGTCTCTCTCTCTCAGTCTCTCTCCCCAATCTGAAGCACCACAGTCCCTGGGGTGAGGTTCCTAGGATCATTGCATTGCACAAAAATATCATGAGCACACATATTATAATTAACATGGAGGTGAAGCCAAATGTGTTCTACCTGTAAGTGCCTACCTTATTCTTACTTTTGCTGTAGGGAAATAGATTAGTGATATCACCTCTGCCTCCAGTCACTAAGGATACAGAAGAGAGAAATCACATGGACTGTATTTCTGAGAACGAAACTCAAGAAGGAAATGAGTACACACAAGAGAAGCCTATTTCTGATAGTGTCTTTGTAGTACTGTGACTGATATTTTCAAACTCTAATTCTGAAAACTCTAATTCTGAAAATAGCAATAGCAATAGCAGTTATTTCTATGCCGCCTATCAACTAGTGTTATCTAAGCGGTTTACAATGTATTTTAGCTAATTGCCCCCAACAAGCTGGGTACTCATTTTACCGACCTGCGAAAGGATGGAAGGCTGAGTCAACCTTGGAGCCTGGCAGGATCGAACTCACAACCTTGTGGTTGCAGTACTGGCATTTAACCACTGCGCCACCAGGGCTCCTTCATAGCAATCAATCATATTGTATTACAAAGCTGACTATGTCGTAGACAGAATCATGGACAGAGAATCTTGATCATAAAAGAAAAGTGTTTAACTCCTGGCATTGTATTTGGCCTGTCTTCTTGGAACTCTTAATCTAGAGCTATGAAGTTACTTAGCTGTCACATAGAAACTACCTTTCTTGGTTCTGTGCCTAACCTCTATTTTGCCTCCCTTCAGTCCTTGTCTTTTGGTACTGAAGATCCCTCAGAGCAAATTATGTGGGGGGTGAATGGCTCTGAAAAGCCATGCATTATATCTTTCTCTGCTGATACATTTCCACAGCAGGAAAGTAGATGCACATCTCCTCAGACCCCACCAGTGACCCAGTCTGATTAACTAGGCCAGCTACGTTGGTTTTTATTGTCACAGTCAGAATAGCTCAGGACATGGAGATGTCAATTTTATCCTACCTCCTCTTCTACTGCCCAGTGAAAGCAACTCACTCTGGTTATGCCCATCCTTTCATTAAGCAAAATGCAGAGACCACACTCACCTTGATTTGTAGCCCTAAACTTCTTCTGATCTGATTGCTCTCTCTCCTCTTCACCAACTGTTTTATTGTTTATAATTCTTGTTGTTAATGGGTGTCTTTTGAAAGAAAGCTATTGTTAAAGCCAATGTGCCTGATGCACAAATTCTGAGACATCTGATGTGGCCACAATAGCACATTTCTTAGTTCCATCCCATTTAGATTATTGTAACATGCTGTATATGGAGCTTGTTCAGAAACTTCAGCTGATCCAATGAGCTGCAGCCAAAATGTTCATCATGTCTAGCGAGTAACCTTGTTGTGACATCTCTACTGGTTACCAGTCTGTTTCCAGGCACAATTCAAAGTGTCAGTAGTGACCTAGAAAGCTTTCATATTCTCCTATACACACATGCCTTTTGAGATCCTTGCAGGAAGCCCTTTCTCAGTTCCACCACTCTCACAGCCATATCTGTCAGGAACATGGATGAGGGCTCTCTAAGGCCATTTCTGCAATAGACTGTTAGAGTGCTATTTTTCCACTTTCAACATCCTATGGAATCCTGGGGTTTGCAGTTTAGGAAGGGGCCTGAGGCCTGAGGTCTGAGGCCTAAGGCCCCTCTCTAAACTGCAACCCCCAGGATTCCATAGGATGTTGAAAGTGGAATAATCACGCTATAACACTCTAGTGCAGAAATGGTGCCTGTGGCTGCTCCCAGGCTCCCATCTCCCTTCCTGGAAAAGTTACACCAGTGTCCTTCTAGATATCCTTCAAGGCAGGCAAAAGTTTTTTTTTATTATTTTTTGACAAGTCTTTGGGAACTTAGTGGTTTTAAGAAAAAGGCTTTTAAGAGTATGCTATACTATTGTTAATGAACATGTTTTTAATTGTTTTTAGACTATTTGATTTCTTGAACTATTAGATTTTTTTTAGTAGTATCTACTTTTATCTGACTCTGTCTCCATTTTTGTAAGCTGTCATTAATTTCACCTTTGAAAAAAGATGAAATAAAAATAAAACAATTCAGATGCCCAAAATTAGATGCTTTAAAACTGAGAATTGCACCCCATAGATACTTCTGAGGCTCATTCCACACAATGGGGTGCAGTGATGTTCTTTCACTGAAGCCCTGGCAGGGAAGGAAAGTGCACCAGGAATGCACCCCTCTGCACCTCACCTGGTTGCTGCAGAGGGGAGTGCTCTGGCTCTGCTTCTTCTCTTCTGCAGCACAGCCAGGCATTTGCCATTGCTGTGCTGGGCTTTCTACATGGCCATAAAAGGTAGCAGGGCAGCACAATGGTAAGTGTAAAGTGGATTTTTTCCATTTTACAAATACAGCACTCATACAATGTGCAAAGACAAGATGGCGGTGAGGCCATGATGACATCGTGTAGAAGCATGATCTGCAGAGCATTGCCGTCATGTCATGACTGCAGGGTAGCCACGCAGTGCAGAAAGGGCCAGAAGATGTGATTCTCCATTCTAAAGGATTTTTTTTCAGAAATGTGGAGGAGTATGGGAAAGTGTTGGACCCCACTGGGAGACTTGTTTGATTGCATGGAGCTTATAGGCCATGGAACTTCCATTCCTGTACTAATGGAAACAAAAGCTGTATTCGGCTTTCATAGAGGAACATGAGACCAGCCCCAATAAATGCTTCTTATATAGTAGTCCAAACCCACCAGGACTGGTGTAAGGTACAATTGTGGATCCAGAGAGCAAATGAACATTGCAAATATACTAGAAACAGACTTTGAACTATAATTAGAAACCCCACAGGAATACAGCCTGAAGATTCTATCCTAAACTCACTCAACTGCTAATATTAAAGAGGAAATGCTGGCCAGAGCAGTATGATAAACAGTGTGGAAAAAGCTTCAAGCGTTTCACAACACTGCTTCTTCTGTACCATACAGACAGACAGGATCCCAGCCTTTCCTTGGTATGTGATTACAAATACAAGGCTTTCACCTCTTCTCCCATAGTAAGCAGAATTTCAAGGAGAGTTTGAAATTCCAAAATTAGAAGTTACAGTATTTGCCAGCATATTAGATGCATCAGCGTAGAAGACACACCCTATTTTCAGATTGCATTCTTCAGGAAAAAATTTCCTGGCACCCTAAACAGCATCTTCTCCGCATAGTATGGTGACTGGATGCAGAGAGATGGGGGGATGGTGAGCAGGTGTGGGAGGATGGTGATCGGGCACGGAGAGGTGTAGGAGGTGGTGAGTGAGCATGGGGGGTGGCGAGCAGGCATGGAGAGGTGCGTGAAGATGACGATCAGGCTCAGAGAGGTGCGTGGGGGTGGTGCGTAGGCTCAGAGAGGTGTGTGGCATGGCAGGTGGGTGCAGAGAGGTGTGTGGGGTGAGCAGGTAGAGAGAGGTACACGGGGGTGGCAAGTGGGCAGGGAGAGGTGCGTGGGGGTGGCGAGCAGGTGCAGAGAGGTGCAAGGGGGTGATGAGCAGGCATGGAGACATGCAGGTGGTACTTAATGGGCACAGGGGGGTGGCAGTTGAGGCAGAAAAAACAGGAAAGAATTCGTTCCTCCCCTTCCTGTTGTTTCAGCTTGGGTGGGGAGAACTCCTTGCAGAGTTAAAAAGGAACAGAGAGGTGCCTTTCTGTTCCTTTCTGCCCCTGCAGCAGGAGTTACTCTTATTTGCCTGCTTATAAGATGCACCCCATTTTCAAAGGGCATTTTTTTTGGGGGGGAAGTGTATCTTATATGCCGGCAAACATGGTAAATTAAAGAATAAAGGAAGATTCAACTATGTTTCACTATTGTTTTGGAAGACCTTATGAAAATTTGAACAATTCAGCCAAAGTGTCTATATCAAGAGTCATGATTTATAAATATAAACACAAGTGCTATAAAGATGAATACAGATTAACTATTTTTCCCAAATTTCTCTTGCAAAAATTGAAGGGTCAGAGCCAATAAGACTCTTAGATCTGTAGCATATGTGAGCCCATAATTGCTGCAAAAAAAACAAAACAAAAAACATTTTGAATGTGCTTATTTCTATGCTAATACAACTGTTTATATACTAATGAAATCTTAGGTGAATCTCTTTTTAAAGCATCTACTAAAATGCAATGTGAAGGTTCACATCCTGTATCTTTTATAGGAATCCTTTGCTAATCTTTGCTTTAAGACGACAAACTTAGTTAACGCAGAGATGGTACACTGCATTACAACACCTTTAGCTTTTCTTTCTTTCTTTCAAAAAGCATTATAATTTATGAGGGCTTTAAAAAAAACAGAAAATAGGTGACTTACATTTACAAAAAAACAAAGCCTAGCCATATGCTAAAGTTATTGCTGTTATTGTTATTGACTCTGTTTTGCTTGTGGTACTTCAGATTAACCTAGCTAATACAGATAGCAGAGATTTCTTGGTGGTGGCATCCCAGTTATTGAGCACTTGTCAGGGATTGGGGTGTCCTCCGCAGTTTTGTCTTTCAAGCACCAGTTTTAAAACTCATCCATTCATAGAAATTTTGGGAAAAGAAGTAAGTATTTAACATTCTCCTAAATAAAAGCTGCTTGCTTTTATTGATTTTTATTGTCTTTTCTCATACGTTGTCCAGAATCCTTCTGATGGAGTACTCTGACATAACCCTTGATTATGCTGGCACATGTACTATGATCAGTGGCATAGCTTGGTGCAAGCAGAGGAGGGGCAGGGGTGGGGCGATGGTGTGTGGATGGGGCAAAGGTGCATGGGAGAGGGGAGATGGAACAAGAGGGCAGGACGATGGCATGCAGGGGGCAGGCAAGGAGTGGCATTGCCTCCAAACAAGTGCCAGCCAAGGTGCACCGCCCCCTTGCCCCCCTCCATCCCTACGCCACTGACTATAATAAACACTTTATAAAGGGGTATACACTGTCTCCTTCTACAACATTTGCTTCCCCAGCACATCTGAAGCTTGCTGACAGAAGGGCATGCCCCTCACAGCTAATTAGTGGCTGATGGCATGTGGAAGCAACAGTTGGACAACTGAGAAAAAGGGATGGCTGTCACTATCCAGGTCTCTAACATAATGCAAACACATTGTAATGCTAAAAGCCTTGTAGAAGGATCACCCTTGTTTTTGTCCTGGTAAATAGGAGTTGCAGAAGGGAGAGGAGGAAGTAGCAGGATCCAGTGAGAGGGAACCATTGGATCCTGGCCTTAGTGCTATTTCTTTACAAAGCTGCTATATTTATTACCTCAGCCCAGTAGTAAGTGATAACTCTCAGAATCCTAATATGGAGGTTAGGGTTGGTTTTTTTTTCTTCAACACATCAACAGCTTTCACTATGCTTCAGGAAGTTCATTTGTCAATACATGCATACTTTGAACTTCTGCTGGATTAACTGCAGCCAGAAATTGAAACTGAAATTGAAAAACCACTTAATACTTAATCTTTTAATCTTTGTAAATTTTTGTAATTAATTTATATTTTAAGTTAATTTTATTGTAAGCCCTTCTGCGATCTTCAAGTAAAGAGTGGGATATAAATATTTAGATAGATAGATAGATAGATAGATAGATAGATAGATAGATAGATAGATAGATAGATAGAGTAGAGTTTTAGATATAAATATACCTATTGACTTCTCCAATTCAGCCTCTGATTTAAATTGTAATTTATCCAAAGGATAACTCAGCTCACCTCTAACACTGGAAGGTGTATGGTGGAAGAAAAATCTATGTGCTTTGATTACAATGGCCCTTGTCGTCCCTTCCAGCTCCATGATTCTCTGATTCTGATTACCAACACATTGACATAAGAAATTAACAGCAATGTATGTGCAGAGCCAATACAACCCTCAAGCCAGGATTGGGCTGTTTGTGGCCTTTTAGATGTTGCTGGACTGACAGCCCTAGTCAGAATAGTCAATGATAAAAGAACCGTGGGAACTGCATTCGAAGAGCATCTAGAGAGGGAGCAAGCAGGTTTAGGCAGTTGGTTTATGATGCCAAATTGTGTGTTCAGCAGGCCTTTGTGGGCTGATTGCTCATGGGGAAAGGACTTTCATAATGCTTATATTTTAACCTGATTTTAATTTTTTGATTGTTTAATCTTATTTCAGCTTTTGTATCTTGTGCATTTTTAATGATATACTTTTTTAAAAAAAATTGTTGTAAACTACTTTGAGTCTTGAGCTGGGAAAAATGCAGGATAGAAATAAATAAATAAACAATGATGATGATGATGATGATGCAAAGTCTAACTTAATAGCATCAATAAGACTTCAGGGAAAACACATCAATATAACTATAATCTATGAATGCTCCAACTACAGAGGCATAAGAAGAAGAAATTGGAAGATTCTATGCTGGAGTCCAAGAGGGGATTGATCACATACCAAAACAGGACTTCTTGTCAATCGTAGCAATTGCAACACAAAATCAAGAAACAGAGCAGAATAAAAGATTGTAGGAAAATTTGGCCTAGTATATATAAAAAATGAAGCAGGACAGCAAGTGACTGAATTTGATGAGGTCAACACTTTTTTCATAGCACATGCCTCTTTCAAGCAATCTTTGTATTTCCAGATTCTATTTATGGTTGTGAAAGAGGGAAAGTGAAGAAGGCTGATAGGAAGAAAATCAAATAAAAAGGTCATAGAGCAAATCAACCTTGACCTCTCCCTAGAAGCCAAGGTAACTAAATTGAGACTGTCATGATTTGGACATCTCATGATAAGATATGACTCACTAGAAAAGACAATAATGCTATTGGTAGGGTAGAAAACAGTAGGAAAAAAGAAACACTGCATTCCAGATGCATAGAATCATTCAAGAAAGCCATGACCCTGAGTCTGCAAGACCTAAGCAGGGCTGTTGATGGTAAAGTGACTTGGATGTTTCTCATTTATAGTGTCGTCCTAAGATGAACAACAATGACAATGATTATACTATATGCCGTAACATATATACACTAAATAATGTAATATTTTAGTTAAAACAAAGTAACTCTTTTCCTTTCCACATTCTTAGCTCCCATCAAACCATAACTCCTGTTGCCCCTTCCTCTCCTGCATTTTCTTATCCATAACCCATTTTTCTGTTCCTAATGGGCCCTAATGGACTGTTTGACAGATAGACTTCTGGTTTTACAAACTTTTCCCCATAGATTCCCCTCTGAGCATTCTATGAGTTCTGAATGACTGATTCTATTCAGGATTGCCAATCCTCTCTATCACACTTCATGCCTATAACTCTTAAACAGGGGTTTGGGAAGCGTAAGAACATTGGAGTCCAATTTATATCAAGTCGGCTCATCATCAGTTCTGACTGGCTCTTCAGAGGTTCGAGATAATTAATTCCAAGCCCTACCTGGAGATCTCTACTGTTTCTTGATTGTCTCCCATCCTAATATTAAACAGGCCTCATCCTACTGAGTTTTTAAAACCAGATAAGATCAGAAACTTGGTGGGGTGTTATCCTAGTGCAACTCCCAGTTGTTTTGGTAGCTTTTCCCCCTCCTGGCTTGGGTACAGGAGGATTCTCATTCTCATTCGGTACAGTCCAGTCACTATCTCCACACACTAGCCACTTCTAGTGATGTAACAGTGATGCAATTCTGTACCTCCACTCTCAGCCTACCCTGCCCACCTCCATTATCATCACACTCCTAGGCATTTATGCTGACAGAAGATTACACTCCACCAGCACTTACTAGGATTAAGGCATTAAACTACCAATCTCAAGAGGACTTTTTTTCTACATGGTGTGCATATGATGATAACTTTATTACAGAACACAGAATGAGCAAATATCAGCTTGTTGTTGTTACTGTGTACCTTCAAATCATTTCCAATTTATTGCAACCCTAAGGCAAACTTATCCATTTCCTGGGGCTGAGAGTGTGTGACATACCCAGAATCTCCAGGTTGGTTTCCGTGATCGAATGGGGAAATCAAACCTAAATTTCCAGAGTCATAGTCCAATGCTAAAATGACCACACCATGCTGGTATATCAGATAGTAAATCTTTTTCCCCCACATGCTATTCATATTTTGCCTCCCCAGTACTATGATGTTTGAGGTGATATGGAAACCTGCAGTGGTGGTGGTTGTTAATTTTATTTCTATCCTGCCTTTTTCCTAAGACTGGGAATCAAGGCAGCTTACGTATTAAAAAGATTACAATTAAAAGCGTACAAAAAGCCACATTAAAACTGAACTAAACTAAGAATCATATTAGAAACATATACTCTAAAAGATTTTAAAGACAGTTAACAAGAATGTAGCACTTACAGCCCTTTCTCAGTTCTGAAAGCATGTCTGAATAAAAAAGTTTTGGCCTGCTAATGGGACAGCAAAGAGGAGGCCATTCTGGCTTCCCTCGGGAGGATGTTCCAAAGGGCAGGTTTCTGTTCTAAAAACTGTTGGCTTCAGCAGCAGCACATTAATGCAAATCTAATGTACCTGCTGGTATGATTAGCTGAATCAAATGATGACATTTAACTAACACCTAAATAATCTTAATTAGGATCCTCAGATCATCTTAGCGCTTGGAACTCCACAGATGGATAGTCTTAATTATCAGCCTTTTGATTAGGATAACAGCTCTAATCAAGATGATATATGCCTGATAGACAGCATATCAGTAAATTAATGACAGTTGTTAAGGGGAAACATAAGCAAAAAACAAAACAAAAAAAGCTGTCTGTTTGAAACATGATGAAATATGATACAGAAGCATAAGATGTGCATTCTATATAGGAAGCACCAAGGTTTCATAGTTCAGTGTTGTGCTTCTATTTTACTGTTCCTTCCCCCACCCCAAATAAGCTCAATATGTGCATCATGTTCATAGTTTTCATGGCATTAAGAAATTGTTACAGCTATAGGTGTAACCTATAAGTGAACAACATCATCCAGCAAATCTTAGTACTATTATAACTGTAAAGTATGCAGTAGCACCAATATAGCAGGTAATATCTGCATGTACGCCAGTCTATAAAATGTACCCCCCCCCAAAAAATAACTTTCACTGTACAGAAAAATAATCATGACCATATATGTTACATTGTATACCCCCCTTTTCAGGAAAGCATTTACTATCAAATATAACATCATAAAAAGAAGTTCAAGAAGTCGTTCTGACTATTTGGAAAAGTTAATTTTGAAGACTAAAGTTCACAGAATTCACATGGTATGCAGCCCTGGGCATGCTGGCTAAGAATCCAAAAAAGTAACTTTTACAAGCTCTGGGAAAAGTACAGTCCAAACAACTTATATCAGAAACTTGTATCAGTTACTCTGTTCATTAAAAAAAATACTCCATAAAATATTTAATCTTGCCCCCTAATCCCCAAAAAGAAATCAAGCAAGTCTACCAGTGCATAGAAAAACAGATGTGGAGCCCAACTTGGGGTAAAAAAGTGGAATATATCTCCCAGAATCCTCCAGCCAGCACAGCCACTGGTCATGTTGGCTGGGAGGATTCTCATTGATATAGTCCAAAGTAGTGGCCAGCTTTTCCAAACTCTGCTTCTGAATTCAGTTGCCTTACTAGGCAACTAACTTGAGTCTTTGGCTTTCACATCCTTTGTAAAAGCTCTCAATAGAGTTGTAACTGAGGCTAACCCTAAAGAAGATACCTGAAACGTATTGAGTTTGGTAGGAAAAGCCAGTTTAATGTAGTGGTTTGAGTGTTGAACTATAGGTCTGAAAACCAGAGTTTGAATCACTGTTCAGCCATGGAAATTCACTAAGTGACTTTAGAGAAGTCATACTGTCTCAGTTTCCAAGGAGAGTAAAGGCAAACACCCTCTGAACAAATCTTGCCAAGAAAATCGTGTGACAGGGTCTCCTTAGGGTTTCCATAATTCAGAAACAACTTCACAGCACACAACTATAACAACAGCAAGCATGTACATGTGGGGTGTCATCATATTACACATTTTGCAGTCTAAGGAGGAATGCTTAAATTTTTAGCCAGAGAGTTCTTGTGCGTCACCAAACTAAAACAAACAGGTTTCCTTAGAGTGTTGCCACAACAGTTAAAATGGAATCTTAACTACAATAACTGTGTAGTGTAAAAGGGTCCCTGAGGTTTGTTGGTCCTGGTTCTTCAAAGAATTATAATTTGATGTGAGAACTAGGATTCTCTAAATGAAGAAGACCAAATTAGACATGTTGTTGAAAGCTGAGTGTTCAGAACAGGGTTTTCCACCAAATCTTTATAATGCGACTCTGTGAAAACCGCTAAAATTACTCACTGCTTCCGTTAAGAAGAAAATTAGTGAAGAATTACATTCCTGTTCTTCACTGTGGTTTGGAACAAAAGCACCCAGAAGATTTCACACAGCATCTGTTCCTGTTGTCTTGGACACTAGTACTGAAAGTATTCCAGTCCAGGCATCAGGGCCCTATTCTTCTGCAATTCTTGGTTTTGCCTTGATTCTGTTTATTTTAAGTGAATCCCCCTGCTGTGCTGAATGATGTACCCCTTGGGGAAGATTTAGCTGTACGTCTTTCATGCAATTACTTACGAATGTTATGTTTAATTTAAATGTACCCATCTGTTGTATATCATTGTTTGATATTCAGAAGCAGACATTTTGGAAACATTCTAAGCATAATTAAGGTACAGGTAATGCTTAAGGAATTTACAGTTGTTAACACTGTGGTTCATCAGGCCAACACAGTTTACACAGAGATATAATTCCTTCTAGCCAGCAAGGAGACCTGAGAACTGTATGAGAAGGATGAGCTCTCCACCAAAAGCTAATCCGTAGCCTGACCAATTCCAATTTTATGGAGAAGGAATGACAGGTAATCTGGCACAAGACACACAGAAAGTTTTAATGCAGACATGTTGAGAGAGGAAAACAAAGGATTGCCTCTCATCCATCATTTGGATGCAAGAGAATCACCTCTTCTCTTGCTCCAGGGCTAGGAACCTGCCACTCGGTAATAATGGTAGGAATGAGCATACTGCTTCTACAGTACAGAAGCAGCATCTATAAGTTCTGTATGTTCTTCTCTAGAGATCTCTCCATAAACTTGTGCTTAACATAGTTGCAACTCAGGCCCTTTCTACACGGGGGAAAACATGGGGTAACATGGGGAGGACGACCTCACCCAGAGGTCGTCCGTACCGTGGAGTGCGCTAGGGCGGTTAGAAATGTGGAGTTTCCCCACCTCAAACCGCCCTCACGCAGCTGCGGGGGTGGTGCCACGTGTTTTATAAAGACCACATTTCATGTGGTCTTTATGAAACACACACACGCTAGCCCATCGCAGCGCCCCATGGGGAATTGCAGGGGTGCACAAGCGCATCCCTGCAGAGCTGCCTGGGGGCGGGCTTCCAGCTGGCGTGCTTCTTCGATTGGCAGAGAGCCATCGGAAGCTGCCAGCTGCCATTTTGGGCGCCGATGGGCGCTACCAGATGCCACTGGATGCTGCTGCCGTGTAGAGCGGCGAACATGCGCTGCTCCCAGCGGCGACGGAGCTACCCGGATTAAGGTAAGCTCTGTTTCCATGTGTGCTGTCCTGTTTCCCCGCGTTTCATGCCCCCCCGTGTGGAAGGGCCTCAGTCTACATGGTTAACTGCATGACCACCACTAGTACCAGCACCCGCATGGGAGAAATCCCTCTGATTAAAGGGGGTTTGGCTATTCATCAGTCATTGAATGGTACAGAACAAGGGAGGCTACGTTTCTACAGGTGTCAGAATACAACTTCCTCGTGTAAGGGAGAGGATGGCAAAATGACCTCCCCCCGAGTTTTTAGTTCCGTTCACCTTTCACCTTTCAGTTTTCATTTTTCAATTCCCTCTCACCTTTGGATTCCCCCCTAGCCCATGGTATTGTTCCTAAAGAACAAACATCACATCCATTGTATGCCAGTGTTTGCAGAGTGTACTGTGCATAGTTCACAAGTATTTCACAAAATAGTTTTCCGAAGGTGGGGTGGAAGGATATACGGTCACAAGAGCACTCCTAATGCTTATATTGTTAAGTCTCCATGGGAAAATCATCTATATGCCTCATGTGAATGCAAAGTTTACAGTAAAAATGTAAAGTTAAAGATACTACTTCTCACCTTAATGCCAGGTAGAGATATTGCCATTACCATACATACATTGTTATTCACCCTTTCTTCTATCTTCCATTCATTTGTTATGTGCGCTACAGCTCTAGGTATGGCTTCTGGAAATTACACCATTAGTGTATACAGGCAGCTTCCTGGAACACTGAGAGGCCTTTGGAGAAGCTGCATGTGGCTCAGATTTTAGTTTAATGAAAGCCTGCAGAGAGGAGCACAAGACAGCTTTTGGACGGCAGCAGTCATACCCTTGCAAAGAGTCCCAATGGAAATCCACTTTCTCATTGTGATGAAGAAGGAATGTTGGAAGGGTTGATACATTGGCTAGGGAAAACACAATTCCATAGTCATTACTTCTAAAAGCAAATAGTTAGAAATAATGCCTCATACTTGAATGCATTATAACTAAGCCATGATAAAGTGAATTTAAGAGCTAATAGGCAAAGCTTAGGTAGTCTAGTCACAAGGTGCAAGTGGAATAATAAAACTAGACGTTCATCTAATACAAAATCAAAAGTTACGTCTTGAAAATATATGAAATCACATAGAAATTTATTCTGAGTAATGATGGAAATACTGTTGATGTTATTTAAAAAAAATGTCATCTGAACATAACAGCAATTTATGCCAGTAATCCCTGGCAGATGCCTTCTTTGAGGAACTGGGGATATCTATGCAAAGCAACTTTGCATATATTACATACGCAGTCCTTAATTAAGAATATTTAAAATGCTAAATCATATGTAGTTAGTCATTTGACAAACCATAGAATCTCGGTATTTTAAATGAATTAATATTTAATAAACACTTTCACACAGCTTGATTAAGTGCCCATTTAATGCCTATTTGCAAGTAATTAACCATTTCCAATTTACATCTACCAAATGATACACTGCTACCTTGAACACACTTATGCAGGTGGAACAACGTTTCCTATAAACAATGTTGTTCCAAAAGTAAAAGCTTTTTGAGTTCCCATTTCCTTTTAAAAAAATGGGACTGCAAAATGAAAAATAGGGCACATCCTTTGTCCTTTCACTAATGGTGTCAAGTTCCACTCAGTATTTTTCTTTTCCACTTGAAAAATTTTGGGGACTACAGAAACTACTTCATGAAATTTATGCTTTTACACAGCTGTGGACACTATAAGAGTTCTAGTTCTTTCTTTCTTTATGAATGCCTTCAGTTTTCAAGTAAAATAGAAAAGTCATTTACGAATTAGTAGTCAGTCAAAATCTTTGATTTCCTGTAGAAATTTTTGGATTTTATAGAGATTTATGGAATTCTGCTTTCCAATACACATATCTAATTACTAGTACTAACTAGGGCAGACTAATTCAATCCATGGATTTATGTAAGAGTTGATCTTCCATTCCACAGTTAATTCAACAGCTGTACTCTAATTGAGGCTAGCAGTTGCAGTTAGGATCATTTATGGTGGGATTACATATACGTATACGATAAAGGTATACATGTGGCTCATCTACTACACAGAGGGTTTCCAGAAGAATACCTGACATGGCAGGTAGCTGTAGTCCATCTTACCACTTGCCATAGCTGCAGTTTACCTTTCTGAGGTGCATAGTTAAAATACTATTGTTGTTGTTGTTGTTTATTTATATAGTACCATCAATACACTGCACTTTATAGGTAAAACAGCAACAAAACCCTGTTAGCCTTGCAAAAGGTGTTCAATCGCTCTCTCTCTCTCTCTTTCTCTCTTTCTTACACAGAGAGAGAGAGAGAGAGAAAGAAAGAGTGAGGCAAATATAAAATTATTCAATGCAATTGCAAAAAAAAATATCCAGGTACAATACAAAATAAAATAAAATAAACTGACAAATACATCAAAATATGGAAGATGATAGTTTAATATTAAACTAAACTTCCAACAGCTAGACTCTAGACTTGAAAATATACAGTATGTAAAGTGTCTTTTAACAATGAGCTGTCTGGCTTTCTGTGTATAGCTGATTTCTACTTAACTGATCTCAGATGGTATCATGATCGTTTAGAGCAAGAGTGAACCCACACAGACCTCCATATGTTACCAGACCCCAAGTCCACAAGCCAGCATAGCCAAAGATGAAGACTGTTGGCAGCTGTAATTCAACAACAGCTAGACGACTAGGAATGCATCTGCATCCCTAGTTTAGACAGTCTGAAAGACAAACTTAAAAATATATTTATCCAAGCTTAACTTACTGGTTTCTTCCTTCCCTTGATCACTGCCATATGCAGTCAGGTAGCAGTATGGAGGCTACTTTTTCACAATCTGATCTTATGCTCAACTTTGGATCTTTCTAACTTGTTCTGTAACATCCTCGGGCAATGTGATGTTGTACCACATGGAAATATCCTCTGCACTTTTGACTATGTCTGTCAACTTTTTTTTTTTTTTAAAAAGTGTGTATCACAGGAAAATAGCCATGAAACATGATTTATTGTTGTGTTCCTTCAAGTAGTTTCCAACTTATAGTGACCCTAAAGCAAACCTATCATGGAATTTTCTGAAGCAGAAAGTACGTAAAGTGCCCAAGGTAACCCAGTGGGTTTCCATGGCTGAGCAGGAATTGAACCCTGGTCTTAGTCCAACACTCAAACCACTATACTACACTGGTTTATCTATATGGAAATCATGAAGGAAGATTTTATGTGAAACAGCCTTTAAATGTTACTTAGTTGATCAAACATTTCAAGCCTAACTTAAATCATTTTTGTGATTATGACAGTTTCAACAGCTAAGCGAAAGTCTAGTAGTAAAATTTCCAGTTTAACACCTTGGAAGCTAATACAAAACAAGATTCAAATGTGCAATTTGACTCTCAAGTAAGAGTCGGTATTTGCACATGTATTAAATGTCATTTAATTGATGTATGCATATGGGTTTTGAGGATATTTAGCTTCCAAAGCAACTGCACAGGAAAGCTGTATGTGTGCGCATGTACACCGAGCATAGTGGACCAATGACAATACCTGTTATGTAACCACTGAAGTGTTTCATGCTAGTTTGGTTAAAAGAGCATATCTGGCTTTCCCAAAAAGCTTATTAGAGCTTCATTTCTGAATATTAGTGTTCATTGAAACGGCTGTAGAAAATATCTAATTTAGGAACATCTTGAGCAAATTAGCATTGTGCTTCTCAGGAAGGAAAACAACAATTCATCCTATGTTGATTTTCTTCTGCTTCTAAATTTGTAGCTCAAACCGTCCAGAGGCCTGGGACAAATCACAATGGATATTTTTAAACAGGATTTTTTTAAACACTTCCCCTGTCTTACTTATAGGATTTTCTACAGGATTTGTATGATATCATCTTCCACTTGAAATTTCCAATTTCTCCACCATTTCCTCTGTCACTTCTTTCTTCTGACCACATAAAATACATTAAGGAGGAGAAGACAGAATAGCTTCCTAACATATTCCCTCTGTCTTTCCTATTGTCCAATTGAATCTCAGTGGGTTACAAGTTATTACATCTAGGTTCTAAACAACGCAAAAATTGAGTTCCATTTCTTATTTTCCAAGGTAATTCAAAATATTTGATGTCATCATTTACTTGTAGCGATGCCGTCTCTTATAGCTGTTACATTATTTTTTCTTGTAATTGAACATAATCAAGCATCCTCAAAAATATGCTATCCAACAAGAAATATGTACCTTTAATTACTGGATAAATGAAAGCAATTTCTTGTCAGTCATCTTTTGCTAGGCATTATCTAACTAAATCTCATCTTTTTTTTAAAAAAAAAAAAATCTTTGTATGAAGTGTACTAACCTGGTACACAACTTAGAAAAATATTCCGGCCCATATTAGTCCCAGCTAGAGCTGACCCATTGGATGGGATTTAGGTATGTGTTACCTCACCATTCAGCAATTGATTCAGTGGATTTACTTTAGCTGAGACTAACCAACAGGACTAAAGTCTATAAATCCTACAGGCACCATTTATTTCAGTGACCAGAGTAAAGCAGTTGGTTCAGTGACAAGAGCATGTACACACACACACACACACACACACACACACACACACTCTAATGTGATGCATATAATCTCATTAAAGATTACTTCTTTCTTTTCAATTGATTACTTCTTTCTTTTCAATTTTTTGATCATGGTAGATATGACCACCAGTAACAAAAGATGAATTACTTATGAGAAGGGGGAAAGTTGCTGGTCCAAGATTTGCATACTAATCCCAAAAAATTTAAAGGTAGGTTTTGTAAAGTTACCAGAAATGTTTCTGTTAGACATTATAGATAAAGAATTGGTCAGTAAATATGGACAACTTCTTCAGTACATGATAATGGCAGCAAGAATATTGTTTGCTCCAACTTTGAAATGGACTGAAACACCAATGATGGAAAAATGGGTTGCTATGGTTGCCAAATTAATGTGGGTTCTAAAGAATAACCCAACTGAAGACTTTCTGGAAGATTGGAAACCATTTATGGACTTTTTGACCAATGCATAATCTAATGATGTAATAATCTGTAATTATAATTATTAATAATTAGTAGGATTATTTTAGCTGGATCTGTAAAGGCACAATAATAGATATTTCCATTACATTTAGGATTGGGGGGTCCAAGCCCTCTTGTTGTTTAGTTATACATCTTTTCCTTTGCTCTTTCGTTTTCTCTTCTTTTCTTTTCTCTTTTTGTCTTTGCTTTTTCTGAATGTATAAAACTTTACTTGAGAATTACATTGTTAGTGTTAAAAAAAGAAATCAATCAATCAAGATTTTTTTTTCAAAAAAAAGGAAAATGAATTGAAACCATTATGTTCTAGTTCTAGAAATAATTTTAGAAATTGTAAAAAAAGAAGAAAGAATCTGCAGCTTCTGATTCATCCACCATGGTAAGGAACTGAAAAAATATGTTCGTACTTTAACCAACAATGTCTAAGACCACCAAACAGGATGCATTTATTAAAAAATGATTAATGCAAATTTGTTTTTCATCACTAGTTTAAGTGCAATAGAGATCATCATAAGAACTGCATACAGGGATCTGTTAAAAACATCCAAGTACTAACCCACCTATACACTTCCCATTGCAAAATCTTTTATGCTTAAGGCTGAAATGTTTATTGAGGTGTGAAAGGTAAACTGCTTGATATATTGCTTTTATTGATTTTATTGTGAATAACACCACATTTGGGTAGGCAAAACTGCCTTCTGTCCTACAAGCTACCTCTTGTAACTGAAACAATAAATCCCCAAAATTGTATATTAAAATAGTCAATGAAACATTTGTACAACATCCTCATTTATATCCATAAAAAGCTGCTTTAGAAGCAGGGCTGATGCTTGCCAAGAAGTTCATGGGATGATGCTTATGTGTGCTATTGATTCCCCTGTATTATTTAAAAGTGGCATCAAAAACTGTAAAGCAGAAAACCATCTCCATTAATGCGTTCAAATCCATTTCTTTCAACTTGTTTTCTATGTGGCAAACAGGCACTCAGATGCTTTTCAAGGTCAGTGCAGGATCCCCTGTTGTTAAGGAAGGGGGAAATTGCTTGATTGCTATCACATTTGCTTGATTGCCCAAAGCAAAACGGTTTTGTTGATCTTGCTGTGCCAGGATACAGTCCGAAGGACTAAAAATGGAGACCCTTCATTACTGCATCTGTCCAAGAGGTGGGCTCTGCCAGTGTCTGCATGGAGAAGTTGGCTATGCTATTGTTGTTGCTGCTGTTGTTTACCACCACAATAATAAATCACCTACATGTTTTGAAATGCTGTTCAAAGATGAAAAACAACCAAATTCTCCCTTTACAACTGAATTGGCAAAAGAACATGAGATCTGGAATACCATAGTTCTGGAAACTGCCAGGTTGGGGAAGACTATGTTAAAGCATGGCATTGAACAAACTATCAATTGCATTTGATCACTGGTTTCTTTTTCCTTCTTTCCAGACCCACCCACCACACTCGACAATGACAACAACCACATCTAATTTTTCTGCTTTAGAACAAAGCCATAGCAAACAAACAAAATATAATAAAACACAAAAAAGGTTTGTTATGTATTAAAATACAAAGTGGACCCATATGTAGCTGGGGTGGGGAACTGAAGAAGACTAGGGTGTATCTTCACCTCTGAAGAGATCTTGAAGACCATCCTATGCCCTTCCATGCATACTGCAGAAAATCTCTCTCTCTCTCTCTCTTGCCTCCAAGCAACCTTGGGGAGGTTATTTTTGCCATGTTTTAGGCCTTCCTGAACCATTGAAGGTCCTAGCGAAATCTTTTTTCACATCAGCATCTTGGTTGTGGAATTCTCTCCCCCAATCCCTCCTGGAGGCCCTATTGATGATGATGATGATGATGATGATGATGATGATGATAAAAAATTATTTGTTACCTGCCTGTCCCCAAGGCTCGAGGACATAGACCTAAAAAATCATAATTAAAATACACCAAAACATAGATAAAGTAATACAACCATATACTATGATTAAAAATATCATGATTAAAAATACAATTAAAAGTACAGTTAAAAATGCAATTAAAACTATGCTTAAACACAATTAAAAACACAACTTAAAATAGACTGGATAGGCCTGCCAGAAAAGATAAGTCTTTAGTACATTCTTTTTTTAAATTTGGACAGCACATTTTGCTGTTGAATCTCTTCTAGCAGGTCATTCCACAGTATAGGGGTGGCCGACAAGAAGGTCCTCCGGGTGACTGCTGCCAGTCTGGTCCCTCCTGGTTTAAGTAAATGGCCCCTAAAGGACCTGAGTGTACAGGGCAATTGATGTCAACACTGGAATCATTTTGGTGTCAGGTTAAAACCTAGCTTTTTATTAAAGCCTTCAGGTCAAACTGATTTTATCTAGGCTGCACAGGTTTTATGGTTCTATTATTCAAGATTGTTTTAACCAGTTTTTAATTGCCTGTTTTTCAATTGAAAAACTATTTAATACATTTTAAATTTTTTAAACTTTCATAGTAATTTGTTGTATTAAGTTGATTTTATTGTAAGCTGCCCTTTTCATTTCCTATTTCAATAAAATGTCTCTTTTGTGCCTAACTTGGCACAGGAGGGCAAAAACATGGGGTTGATGCCCCCAGTATTACCTAGAGAAAAACTGTGTGTTGCAAAAGTAACTTGAAAAATATTGTTTGCAAAAAAAAAAAAAAAAAAATGTTTTGACCCCTGGGAGCTCTGGGGCCCCCCACATGGCTTGCAGTTTGTAGTTTTCCCATGCCCAGACAATATATTAACACACTATATTAAACAGTAAAAGAACAGCAACAATACATTACAAACTGAACCAAGAATTAATAATTTGGTATCTAATAAGAGAAAACCCAAAGTGAGGTAACTAGTAGCTGCCAATTTGACACAGAATGTTCGGGCTTTGAGTTAGATTTTACAGACCTTGTCTTTCAGATGCTTCAGTCCTGTGAGGTTCAGCTCCACATTGCCATTCCCTGTTTCTTGGAGAACAAGCAGGCTCACTAAATCATATAGCTACCTCCCCATAGATGTAGAATGATTACAGCAGCAGTGAGATCTTGGAAAATATCAGCACTGATCTCATCATTTTGCATCTGGCCGTGATCCTGCCTGGTCATCATGAAAAGGGGTTTTCACTAAGTCAGTGAGGGGGGCTTTGGGTACTGTGAACAGAGGAAGAAAAGGAATACCAATGCACGCAGAATCCCAAAAGGGATACGCAGGTGTAAGGCAAACATATACACGTGGATGTCCTTAACAGGATGCCAGCTGAAGTCTGACATGTTTTTCACAAACATCTCATAAGTATGTGTTGTGATTTGAGCATTTGACTATGGCCCTTTTCACATATGACTTTGAACACAAAATGGCCATGGGAGCAACATGGAACCGCGAGGATGGTTCCTCATGATATTCTTTCGATTGCGCATTGCTCCCGTAGTGATCCCATGGCAGTCACACATTATATCATTATTGGGTTTTTCCCGAAAATGATGCACAATTGCGCATTCCTCTCACGTCCCTCCCACACTTACCTGGCGTGTGAAACCTCAGGAAGTGCAATGGCCGCACTTCCTCCCCCAGCACAGCCTAGAAGAGTATCCAGCTGTGGAAGGAAGGAAGGGGCGGAGCTATCATGCTTCTTTCCATCCAGCATTGCCTCTTGCAAGAGGCTTTTCACGCGATCCCCGCATGACGCCAGCGACACCAGGTAAGGTGTCAAAAGGGCCTCTGAATCTGAAGACTAGGGTTCAAATCCTTTGTCAGCCATAGAAACCCACTGGGTGACCCTGGACAAGTCACACTCTTACACCCTCAAAGAAAGGCAAAGGCAAATCCCTCTGAATAAATCAGATCAGGAAATCCCCATGATACATTTGCCATAGGGAAATGAATTGAAGGCACACAAGAAAAAGAAGAAGAAGAAGACGAAGACGACGAAGAAGACGAAGAAGAGGGAGGGGGAGAAAGAGGAAGAGGAAGAGGAAGGAGAAGAAGAGGAGGGAGAGGGAGAGGGAGAGGGAGAGGAGAAGGAGGAGGAGGAGGAGGAGGAGGAGGATATTCTCTTACCCATCAAACAATGTGGACTGCAACAAATTAAACATTAATTCATTAATTTAGACCTCCAGTCAGTGTGTTATAGATCCACCCACTTGTAATTCTCACGTGGATAAATTGGAAATATAAATTCTCACCTGCATCACTCTTGCACACAAGAAATGCTTTTTTTCCCTCTCATCTATGCCTAGACAAAATATTTCTGTTACTCTTGAACATCTGTGAATATTTTCATAAAAATTGTGAGAACATTTTTTCCCCTCAGACTGGAAGCACACTATGATAGTCAGTGCTTTGCTGCATGGACTTTGCTGCATGGATTAAAAATACATATGGTTTCTTTGCCTCTTTTCATCAATTTTACAGTTTTTCTGAATTCATTTTCTGTGTGTGCATTGCTTTGAAAAGGTGAAACACAGTAGTTTTGTGCATAGACTTTATGGGTCAATTGTGGAAACACTGAAAGAAAGAGAGAGAGAGAGAATATTTCTTGTCTTGTTCTCATGCTGGAAGTGAGAATGCTTATGAAGGATGATAATCTTAAGATTTTGTCTCCTGAAAAATGAGAAATTCTGTAAATCTTTTTCATACCATGGTGTATAATGAGATCTGGCTCTATTGTACCCAAGTTATAATGTGTTCTTAATTACCACAGGGATTTATTGTCAGAGACATTGCTGATGTCAATACCATGGCCCTTTCCGCATGGCATTTGCCATACGAAAGTACATACCTGGAGTACTGTGCAATTGTGATGAGTGCTCTGCATGATGCACTCACAATCGTGCAATGCTCTAGGGGCTGGAAGCTGAAAATGGTGCGCAATCACGCATTGCTCCTGGGCCCTGCATGCACTTACTTGGCATGCAGAGCCTCCAGAGCTGTGCTGGTCACGCTTTCTGCCCCAGCACAGCCTGGGATACTCACAGGCTACACTGCAGAAGGAAGAGGCAGGGCTCTAATGCAAGCAGGCAGCTCGTGTGGAGCTGAAGCAGCAGTGAAGCGAGAGCCTCTCACTGGAGACTGGTCATGCAGGCTCCACACCCCAGTGCCAGAAAAAGACAAGAGGCAGAAAGGGCCCTAGACAGTGTTGTCTCCACCTGTGGCTTCATTTACATTTGTTTGTAAGTAAAGCATATCATTCCTCATGCAGGTGGAAGGAGAACATGCCACTGAACATACCATGTTCCTTGGCACTAAAATGCATCCATGATATGAAAGCATAGAATATAGGTGAGTCTCCATATCAGGTTGATATTATGAGCTGGTCTCACAATATGGCTTCCTGATTCTGGGTTTTCATTTAAATGCTACTAGGCAAGACAAATCTCCTTAGGCTCTTCTCATCTGCCCAGGAGTTGCTTTAGAACATGAGCACTTTCTTTAAATCTCCATAGTTAAAGCCTCAAAATATGCTATAAATTGCTTATCTCACTTGTGTCTCCATGGTTTTGTCCTCTCAATGGAGGCAAAAGGATCTGTATCAGGGATGGGAATTATATGCTCCTCCAAATGTAGTTCAACTTCAGTTCTGTTATAGAATTATACAGTTAGAAGTGGACCTATGGGCCATCAGCTCCCTACTCAGTGTTGGCTGACACAACCAGTGATGAGGAACGCTGGGAATTGAAGTTCAACAACATCTGGAGGGCCACACAATTCTCAATCCTGTTCTATATGTGTCTTGCATTCTGCAAGCTAGTGCTTGGGGGATTCTAGGAGTTGTAGTCCAAAAAAAAAGTTATATTCTCAAACTCTGAACCATATACTGCAAGAAAAGCAGAAGTAAAGAGACACTCATCCTGTGTTGCTTTTGTGACCTTTTGGGATCAAGGAAATAGCAGTGGGGAGATACTTTATAAAGGTCAGAGGTTTCCCAAATGCTTTTTTCATGCAGGGTTACTACAAAGGAACATGAGCAGTCTTGGAGTTTGGAAACAGTTAACATCAATAGAAGGAGGCCACTGCAGGACAAGTTGATTATCTGCATTAGGTCTTTATTCCCGGGGAAAGTGGAAGCAGCCCTATTCCTTTGTCAGCCCTCCAGTTCTCCATTTATGAAGAGAAGAGTCAAGTGCTGTTTCTCTTTGCTTCTGAAAAGGAAGAAATTATCCTGCAGAGCGACTTGTTATTATCTACCATCTGTATGCTCACTCCTCATAATTGCTTACATACGGCATCTCTGATAAGCCTTATTCCCGATAAACAGAAAATAAAATTAACTCTCCTACAAGATCAGTCACTGAGCAGACTTGGAATAAATATAGTAGCTTTCATTTTTCTCTTTTCAAAAACCTGACAAAACAGCTGTTGGAACAGCATCTTGTTTTAGAACGAAAGTTGTTATAGCCCTTTGAAGATTCAATAGGCTGTATGGTCAATGGGGAGAGAAGCATTCACAGTGGTGTTGTCTGTCTGAGATGAATCAACAATTAAAGGAATGAGATATTTCAGAATTGTACATTCAGACTTGGGGAGAGTTTAATTTTTCTTTCCTCATCACTGAATTATAAATCAACACCTGGGGTAGAAATTGGGAGTGGTAAGAATGTAACTGAAATTCCAAATTAATATTTTAATCCTCATTTAAGCTTCCGATGATAACAGGGCAATTACTTATCACCGTAAGTTGGACACAAGCCAGACAAATCTTTGAATGCAATGGAAGGAAATTAAGCATAGCTTTTAAAATATCTAGATTATATAGTTTGCAAGTTCCTTATTGAAAAGCAAGGGCCTAATATGTGAAGTCCTGAATCATGCTGGTAGTCCCAACTAAAGGTAGACCCATCTAATCAATCTTTGAATAGGAGTCAATATTTATATAAATCCCCCTGATTCAATGGGATTACTTCAATGGGAAGAACAATAGCTTTTGAGCCAAACAATCTTAGGCTATGACACTATACATATTTATCTCAACATAAATGCCATTGAAGTTACTGGGGATTTCTTCTGAATAGGCATATGTGAGATTATACTGCTAATAACAGATTGGCAGAAAGGTAAGAGAAGCTTCAGATATTATTTTGCTCTGCCACAGTTCATATACTAAGTGTAGGATGGTATTCAAATAATTACAGGAATATCATGGAGCTGTTAGTCTTCAGTTCCTCAACATGGTATAGTGTAGCCTCCCAAAGACTGGTACCCTACAAGGTGTTTGGACCATAATTATCTTCAGACCTAGCCTGCATGGCCACTGGTTAATCATAAAGGGAGTTGTGTTGCCCCAAAAACTGAGTGCCACAAGGGCCTACTAGCGATGCTAGTATCTCCATTCAAAAATGGGGAATAATTTGTTTACAGTCAGGAGGCCTGTGAGAGGGGGGTAACTTAATGAGAGCTATCACCTATGTTTACAGAGTCCTTGCAGGAAAAAACCAGCCAGAGAGTTTCACTTATAAACTAAAAATATGTTTTATTGAAAGAAATCCACAGCCTAGTATTATAGAGAAGTGGGAAAATAATAGGGAAACGTCCAGGTGTTTGGGGTTAGAGTTGAAACAATCCCAATTTGGTGGGAATTTCCCCTTTCAGTTCTGAGATGTCCAGCTCATTGTCTTTAAGCCTATTGTCTCAACAGAGTCCAGGCTATTAGCCTGAAAATGACTTGATTCATGCTTAAGAGGTAGGTGTGGCTGACCTGCCTTGCAATCTCACATTCACATTCAATAATATGCCTCTTCCAATGTGGCCTCCCAGTCACCTCAGGTATTATTTATATCAACGCCAATTAATAATGCCAATTAAATAATATTTGCCAATTAAACCATGCCAACCATGGAGCATGCACAGTACTGTTTCAGCTGTGGCACCATATATATGGAGACCACCAGTTTGGGGAGACTGGTATAGTGAATAGTGCTACAGAGATGTTGATTCAGCTGTTTGCTCTTCCATGCTCCTCACTTGAGTGACAAGTGATTCCACTTAAATTTAGGAAGAACTTCTTTACTGTAAGAACTGTTCAACAATAGAATAGACAACATTGGATAGTGGAGTGGAGAATCTCCTTCTTTGGGGATTGGATGGGTGTCTTTCAGAAGTACTTTAGCTGTGTATTCCTGTGTCCCAGGGGTTGGGTGAGATGATCCTTGCAGTCCCTTCCAGATCTATGATTCAATGATTTTATGACCTTTAGGCCAATCACCATCTTCACCCATCCAAATTCACGGGGGCTGTTAGAGGATAGGGGATAAAAATAGGGGCTGGAAAAACCAGTGTCCGTCTGGCAGTCATGCCATAAAATGGAAAAGAAATACGTACATGGATGATTTTGTAGCCTTTGTAAAACATATACATAACATATAGCCCTCACAATCCTTCCCCATCTTTCAGAATATGAATGCTGTTTTGTTAGCCTCTGCAAAATAACTGCATTTAGATCATAAGTGTTTGTAAGTCAGTGGTGGTAGGAGCAGCTTCCATGGTAGTGATGGGGTTAATCTGCCTTGGCTTTCAGTACAAACTTTAAAAGCTGTACAAAGTATTAGACCATATTCCCCAAATAGGTTCAGAATCTTGTTTAGCTCATTTAAAGTTCTGACTAAAGCTTATGCATTGTGCTACTCTTATAAATTTATACTGGAAGAAATAATAAATTCTGGAATGCATCCTTGTTGGAAAAACATGTCTATATCTTTGTGTTTTAAATCTACCAGGGATATTTTTCAATGTGATACTGATGTTCAGTAGGCTATACAGTGTTTTACTGAAAACAATTTTAAAAAATATTTTTATATCCACTACGATTTTATTAATATGCTTTTATCCTTCTTATATGGTAATCCACTTTATGAAGACTATGATCTTAAGAAGCAGATTAAGAAACTGATTAAATAAATAAAATGCCTGTGTTACCTATAATAAAATTCAGTTTCAGAGTTATACTTACACTGCTTCACATTATTTGATTATTTTTTAAAGCCACTTTGACTTTATAGAGTAGACAAAGAATAAAAAAAAATGAATTTATTCACTGAATTGGCATAGGGCTGCAGTGGGAAACAACTCTATTCCTATTAAAGTGTATCAGATTCCGTTCTGTTCTTATTATGTTCTCTTTTGTTCTTATTATGGTTTATCAAAAAGGAAATGTACTTGGAATAAAATGGCAGGGAAAATAAGCTTCTTAAAAGCATCCATCTCCCTCATCCCTAAGCCCTCTCTGTGGATGTTATTCTTTTCTGAAACCACATATTAAGCTTGGTACAAAAAAGCCAAGAAAAGAATAGTACCTATTTTGAAACTGTTGGGTATTTCTTTCCTACCCCCCCCCCGATTTTGGAAACGTAGAACTCCATTTCGCAGAGAAAAGATGACTTCTTAGTCAGCTGACCCCAGAAAGGTTAAGAGCAGTTAACTGTGGAACATGAAGCCTATCATTAATGCAGGCCAAGCAGCACTTCCTCCACACTCCCTCAGTGCTTGCCTTAATCTTGCCCTGAAGGACCAATTTTGCTGTATCACAAGAGGTAATTGAAGCCTGTCTTCCTCTGGAGAGGAATTACTTTGTTGCCAACAGGACACACTTTGAAATCCCTACTTCCAGGGAAAAGGAAGTGCTCCCCTAAATGCTCTGACCAACCCAGACCTGACCTGGACTGCTTTAGGGAGTACATCAAAATTTGGCTTCTCAGAACTCTGTATGAGAGGATGAGGAAGGCCAAAGTTCAACTCAATTGATGCAACCTTTTCCCTTTTCCTTAAAAACAAAAAAGACTCCAACACTGATTTGCCGTCTGAATACCTTTTGAAGTGCTCAGTTGGTCTTGTGCAAATCTTAAAGCTCTCTCTACTCATCATTTGTTCATGACCCACATCATCTAAAAATCCAGAGAGGCTTAACTGCCATTACTTGCCTACAGCACCAAGGATTTACATGTGTGGGAAAATCCATCACATTCAAGGCCAAGGGAGCAATTTTCCCAAATCCAGTTATTGATTCTACATCTGATCTGTGTTGTGAAGCGAACTCCAAACACAGACTGGATCTCAGCATTCCTCATAATTTGTATAAATAGCCACTCAGCTAGTAAAGCACTTTTGTTGTTGTGAAAATTCTTATTGTAAATAAAATAAGCCTATATATTAGGGAGAGCCTAAGACATTTTTGCTGCCAGAACAGCAAATGCACCCATTCAAATCAGGGTTCACTGTTAAAGTATCCAGACTATGAATTTACTTAACACCCAAGGTAGAAAATCCAAAAAGTGTTTCTTCTTTTCCTAGCAATACAAGTTGCAATGATAAAATAAGTAACAATTTGCCGCTTTCCCGAATTTCAAACACAGTTACCTTCTCAAAGGGGCTGCTTTAGTCTTCTTAATAAGCATGATTGCTCTAAATCTTTATCTGTTTGGATATGTATGATCAATACTGACAGGACTGAACCATTTTTTTTTTCAAACCAATTGTGTCTGTTCAGATATTTTGGAAGATAGCTAACCAATGATCCAGTCAAGGGAGGGTGGAACATCAGCATTATTCCTCATGTAGTTTCCTTTACCCTTGCATCTGTTTACAATACCTTTCTTTCCACTGACCAGAAACTCTATTTCAACTGGGATAAACTCTGATACTACTTCTGGAATTGAATTATGCAACATTTGTTTTGTGTCTTTTGCATCTCTATTCACACACCCCTTAAAAGAACACAAAACAGAGCAATCTTGATGTGATCAAACTATGGATGCATCTAGATTCTTTAGGCACAGTGTTTTACACATGCACACTTTACACATCAGTATCCATAATATAATGAACCATAGCATAACATTACAAAATGAATGCCCTGGCACACTAACACAGGAAATCATGTCAAGATTGCTTTCATGTATGTGATGTTGGATAAAGTTGAAGGAATGGGGAAAACAGAGGAGAAGGAATGGCAGATTATACCAAATGGTATTACTGCATTCTGCACAAACTTCAGAAATAAAAAAAGGAGAATAATGGAGGATGCATAAAGCACTAAGTCCACTTTGGAACCAAGAACAGATTATTTGGAATCATTTGGATGAGAAGAAGTTTGGAAATATCCCTAGCAGGGATCAGCCAGTGTATTGTTCTAACACCTCAATCTGGAGCCTCTCCTGGGCTGACAAACCCTTCAATGCATATATAATATATGTGCAACATATCTTACATTATACGTATATGTATTACATGTTCTTCAGGTAATTAAAATACTTACCTGGACTCGTGCAGTAAATGTTACTGTGGGGGAGGGAAAACTTTTGATGGTCTCCATGGAGTGAGATCAGAGGGTGATATTTGATTGGTGCTAAGCACTGGATCAAAGCACGTGATAAGGGCAAGTGAGATAGCAAGCAGTCTGCCCCCTACATGTGCCATTTGATTTTCAGCATTGATTCACCTTCACACCCTCAATGCAGTGTGATTTAATCTGGTCACTTTGGGGCCAGATAGGAATTTTCCTTCTTTTCTCAGAAGTTTTTTTTTTTTCCTATTCCATACTGCATTTGATGGAATTGGATCTGGGTTGTGTTGGTAAATAAGTTGTCCTTTGGCAAGTAATGGGGGAAGAATAAGACTTCAGCGATTACCTCTTGGGGAGCAACCAAAGCAATTTGTATTGCTGCTGGTGTTGAGTTGTTATCACCCATGGGTAGGCTGAGCAGGTTGTCACATAGTGACCCTGGCATCAGCTGGGCCTTCATCAGGTTGTCCGTCCCCTCTGCCTGGTATATTTCAGGCCAATGCAATGTTAAATAGGACAAGTCAAGAGGCCCTTAGGTAACCCAACTTTGTGTCTGGTCTCTTTATTCCATGGTTGAACATCAACACTATATTGTACACATTTACTTTATAGTAAGCCCTTTTGAGCTCGTTGGCTACATTCTGTGTCGCAATAAATTCAAGAGAATTCTGTCTTTTTATGGATGGCTCAGTGGACTGTTGTATGCCAAGTAATCATTTGCAGGAGGAATGGCTAAACAAACCACAGATCTTGCATTTATAATTTGCTTATTGTAGTGTATAGAGCTAGAAGGGAATTGGCTATTCAGCTTGATTCCCTCCTGACATGCCTGAAGATTCATTGTAGAGTAAGCCATAAATTAATTTCCTGGTATGTTGGGCTTGCGCATCACAATAAACAAACTATGGACAGAAGGTCTGCAGTTTGTTTAGCCACTCCCATTGGAAATGTGGATGAGTGTGCACCAACATGCTGCATTTCTCAATAAGCTAAGATTCCCACAGAGCCCTGGATTAATTTTGAACACAGCCTTAGACATGTACTTCTAAATAAACTACTGAATAAATAACCTAACTGACTTGTATAGCATAAGACTAAGCACAATGAAGCAATTGTATTGCCAAGAGTTAAAGCCCAATAGGTTTGCTTTCTGGATATTTACAACACTAATTATACAATTTCTTTCTGCAGCTTAAAAATCCACAAAGATTTTGCTTTAGGTTCTTTGGAGAGTCTCTCTCTCTTCTTTTAAAGACTGCATGTTCTTGTGATATTTAAAGGTTTTGCATAAAGTCTGAAGAATCCTGTAAAGAAAACTACGTGGTGATATTACCCTCAACTCTAAATGAGATACACATGGAAGCAACCTTTACAATGTCTGGATTCTGGAATGACAAGCTAACCGGCAGACAATAAACATCGGGCTGCTCATAAAGATGGACCAGTCTTCAAAACCAGCCACCCTTCAAAGGACTAATGGACAGTGATTGTAATTTTTGACATCTCCTGCTTCCTCTGTTCTAAAGTTCTTGCATTCTTTGCTGTTTTCTCCCCCGACTCCTTCTTTCTAATTCATGATTATGGAAACGTCAGATGTGATGTTCTGCTCTAGTATTACTTCTAAAAGGGGATTCTTTTTTTCCAAAAACACACAAACATACCCTTTTCTATGACTTCATACTTTTATGGTATTTATTTTATTTTTAATTTATAAATAATAGCTGCAAACAAAATGTTCTAATTTAGACTGGTTTTGATGTAGATCCTTTGCTGTAATCAGTTAGAGAATTCTACCTTTTCCAGACTTAAATCTTCCAATATGTGGAAAATTTTCTTTCCTCCCCTTCACGTCTTTACCACTGAATAATATACAGAGAAACCATATGCTTTTTGTGAAACAAAAGAAGGCTAGAGCACAATATATTCTAATCAGCTGTGAGTAATAAGGATTAATAGGGTTGTCATGACAGAGCACTTGAATGAGAGGGTGAAGTGTCAATTTATAAAGAACTCCACTTTGCCCTCCCAACAAAATGATGATCGCAGACAGAAGAAATGCAATGTAGCAGCCAATGAGATGTGCGGGCTGAATTTGTATCTGGGAATCTGATTGAGGAATCTTGTGGTTCCTCCTAGTCTGGGATTAGAGGGTCCCTAGGGATTCCCCCAGATACTTTCACCTATGGAAGTCATCATGGGACAAAACCCACTGTTTCCCTGTTGACTGGGAGTCCCAGGAGGGGCGCCCAAATAACCAAAACACATCAACACAAAGATGGGGAAATTAACTGGAGCACTTCACTTAAGCTTCATCCTGAAGCCAGGAGTAACATTATCAATTGCAACATTACATGCATTGTCCTCTGTAGGAAGGGAACAAAGGGATAGACCCAATTGCTAGTCTCAAGCAAAATAGAGTCCAACTGGGCTCACATAAGTGCTGACTTTAACTGATCCAATGGGTCTAGTTGGAACTATCAATTGGACGGAGTTCAAATAGAACCTTTGCCGACAAGTAGTTTGGTTGATTTCCACCTTGAAATTCATTTTTTTTCCTTTTTCTTTTGATCAGAAAGGAAACTATGGTAGCATTAGTTGAAGGAGAAGGGTAACTGTTGTGGTAACTGCCCAGACTTCTGAGACAGAAGGGCACTAGAGCAGCTTGTAACAGTCAAAGGCAGAAGGGTGTTATTGCAGCCACTGCTAAGATGCTACAGAAAATGTCTCTGTATAGGAAGGAGATTCATTCTCCCTTTACTTCATGTTCATCTACAGGTAAATTCAGGTGACATTCTCCTCCAGCCAGATCTCCTAGATCATTTGCAATGCAACACTCAACATTCCCTGCCATTATGGCATAATCCAGCAAAGGCTTGAAGGTCACTGCCAAACACATTCTTGTCACATCATTATGATAGCAATGGGAAATGGCTTCCTGGTTCATCTATGAATGTTCCTGCTGGCCAGAAGCCAAGTTTTATTGCTATCAAGAAATAAGGAGATTCTTCCTATGTTGCCAGAAATACAAAAACTAAAACAAAAAGCACAAAGAAGAAGTAAAGGTGTCTGGGCATTGTTGTACAGTGCAACGGTATGCAGCAATGCCAGAATTCAGGAGTGGTGAAGGAAGGTGCTGCAGTTCCTAATGTAAGCAAAAAAAAATGAGAAGTATGTGAAAGGATGTCCCTCTTCTCCTGCTCTTATGATTCCAACTCGAATTAAAGGGGAGTCTGTCTTTCTAATATCATCTGCCACTATCAGCAAAGTGTGAAAGATGGATCTTCTTTCCCTTTCACTTCCTTTTAAGTTTTTGTATATTTGGGCAAGATCAGCTGAGTCTTAAAGGGATAGGGCACAGTATTCTATAATAACTAGCCAATATTCAACAGTTTGATCCAGCGTAATTAACAAAAGATAAGAAATGTTTAGCTGCCAGCTATGGAAGGTGAAGTTTAGGACAAATGAAGGCAGAGAGATTTGTGGGGAACTGGATAAGAAGGATGTCTATTTTGTGTAAATGTAAATTGTTGCTTCTTTTCTTTTTTGCACACAAGAAGGAAGAGTAGGAAAAAAAATTCACACTAGGGAAGACTAGAAGATTCTGGGCATTTAAAAAAAAATCTAAAATCTCAGTTTAACTAATCCTACAAACAATAACAACATCACATTTCAAATAAAACTAAACTAAAAAAAAAGACACAAAGACCAAAAAAAAAATCCTCCAAAAAACACAAAGTCCAACAAAAACATCATGGCTCTATTTCTCTGTATCAAATGATTCATTGTTGTTTACCACTCCTCTACTTTTCCAAATCATATTTCTACTTTAGATCTTGTTCTCATTACAAGTATATCTGTTTCAAAAAAGATGTGTGGCTTGATTAGCTGGTCCAACTATTTCTATGTTTACCTTTTCATGCTGAATAAATGGATACTATGCTGTCCAGAATCTATCATTCCTCTTATTTCTTTCATTGATTTAACAGGGCATGTTAACTTTTCCATTAAGGTGATGTGCAAAACTCAACCATTTATTAACACTTAAATCTTTTGTAGCTTTCCAACAACATGTAATTTCTTGTCTTCCTGCTATCAACATCACATTTAGAAGGTCTTTATTTTTAAAATGTTAAATATCCACTGTGAAGATTGAAAATAATAACAGTTCTTCACAAAAAAATGACTTTCTGTCCTAGCATTTTTCTAATGAAATTAATCATGCATATCCAAAGAAAATACTTGATTCTTTTACATAAAACCCACATACAATGCAGAGTACCAAACATATTAAACTCTTTCTTCTTCTCCTGTGTAAGAGTTCAGAAGAATACAAGGATTCCAGAAAAAGATTATCTGACAACACTGGCGTTCTTTCCATATTGTGTTCCTTCTTTTTCCTTGAATGACAAGGAAAAGACTGTTCTTCTCGTGATGCACGTTGTCTATACAGTCCTTAAGCAGGACTGGATAAAATACAGCCCAGGAACAATATATCTCCCACCTCGAATGTTTTTACAGCTTTTGGCCCCTTCAGACTCCCCAGAAGAACCTTTTCCAGCATGGGGGAAGCTTTGCCTGAGAGACAATTAATCTTTTAAATAACTTACAATGTCCTTCTACTCTGTGTGTATATGCCTGTGTTTGTGTGTGTGTGTGTGTGTAATCAGGTTTTTCAAAACCATAATTTGACCTCTGGCATATTCCAGCTTGTCCGTTTATTTGTTTTGGACTTTTTGGTAACTGTAACTTGCCCCCAAGGGTTCTGCAGCAGACAGCTGCCCCCCAGACCACCACAGTTGCCTATCCCTATCCTATAGTATGCACATTGACTTCCCAAGGGTTCAGGTAGTAATCTTGACCATTTGACTTGCAGTTATAGCCAGGAATGTAAGTGGCTAGGAAAAAAAAATACAATGAAATCATCATCATCATCATCATCTAGGCTGATTCTGCATTTTTAGATGTAGACTCCCAGATGTATGGGTTCCTGGATGAAACAGATTATCTAGACCGAATTCACTCTGACTTCAGAAATGATTATGGGATGGAGATAGATAGATGGAGAAGGGGAGTATGCCCCTGTACAGCTGGACTTATCAGTGGCTTTTGATGTCATTACTTGTAGTATCCTTGTGGGCCGCTTCTCTGGGGTGGACTCGAAACATTACAGTGGTTTCAGCCTATAGTAGAGGAGCAAACACAGAATATGGTGCTGGGGAATTCCTGTTTGACATGAGAATTATACATGCTGTTTCATTTAGCCACTGTGGACCTTAGATCTGATGTTCAAATCTTTGGGAACCTCTTCTCTCCTCTACTACTTGGCAATGTACTGTGGCAGGAAAGACTGTGTTTCTTTTTAAATTAAATGTTAAATTAAAGTTGTCTCCTGGTTACTTTTTCTCTAGCTAAAATAGAGCAATTTACCAGTTAACCTTGTCTTTGTTGGAACTCAGTGAATTAATTAGTTATATATTTATGAGAAAGGCAGTTCACTGGTGATAATATAGTTACAAGCTTCTATTTACTTACTTTTGTGTAAAAATGTACATCAGATTGCACTGCACATTAATTAACCTCCATATTTACCAGATGGAAGTTAATGGGATTTACACGAAAATTGTAGACACAAACCAAGGATCAGACAGAACCAGAGCTATATCTTATTAGTAGCATTTTTAGTGCAATGGTTTCCATATTAAGGTAATGTTTTTATATTTATTAGTCTACCAGGGATATTGCCTGGGTCTGCCTGGTCTGTCCATTCACTATTTGCCCTGTGCATGTTACAGAAGATTTGGGGACATGTCCTAATCTTGGAGGAGTTACTTTTTTGAACTCCCTAAAGATGGCTGTGTTGGTTGGATGTTTCTGGAATATGTAGTCCAAGAGTTCTAGCACACTTGTTCATTAGAAGAAGCTATCAAGTGCTGAGGTAGAGCAAACCAGCACAGAAATTCATTGGACTGTATCCAGTATTGAATGTATGTTGGTGGAATAGTCAGATCCTCTGAAAGTGTGTGCTAGTGTAGTTAGCATTCCTTTTCCCAATCCCTCCAAAAATCTTCATTGGAGGGCTGGAAAACCTTCTGGAGCTAGGTTTGGGGCAGCTCCTAGTGCGTCAAGAAAAATTCCATGATATGTGACAACATCGCATCAGATTTAGTCCTCTTCTTGTAAGACCATATGTTAATAATGGATAAAGGGAAGACTACATGGGTGGTCTAAGTGCTTATCAGCTTTAATTTCATTAGTTGTATGAGAAAAACAGCACTTGACAATTTTACATACATTGTGGTAGGCAGCTAGCAAGAGATTGTAGAGGCATCCATCCAATGCTCTGTAATTTAAAAAATCTGTCTTATTATCACTGTTTTAGTGTATGTCTTATGTGCAAAAAGGTTATGCCAAACAGTCCAAAAGCCTTTGTTAAAAGGTGTCTTTGTAGACTTTACATGGGGAGGGGGTTGTTTCTTAGTCAACCCTGATCAGAATAGAAGAATGTTAATATTCAAAATCAGTTAGATATACATGGGCACACACATTTTCAGTGGAATAAAATTAACAGATTGTAATATTATAGGCAAAATATTGACAATTTAAATGAAACAGCAAAACCACCTCTGAGTATTCCTTGCCTAAGAAAATCTTGTGAAAAGTTGACAGGTACTGCATACACACACACACACCACACACAGAGAGACACACATGTGCTTAGTGAGAATATGCCCAAGGTGCTAAGATGTATACTTAGACCTGCCCACAAACAGAAGGTTTTTGATTTGGCTCTATACATTCTGTCATTGTATTATCCCTTTGGCCACACTCACTGCTGGGATGTCACACTCAGAAAGCTTCCTAAATTATAATTTGAGCCCTGGGGCAAAAGAGGTTCCTCATTTCTCATTTAAAGTATTAACTGAGGTTGTTAGAAGTTCCATCCATTGGTATTAGTGCTCAAGTCACACCTTTTTCAGTATGTACTTATTTGGATGTTCACAAATATTTCTGTTTAACAAACATGCAAAGTAACTTGCATTCTCCCAGAGTAAGCTTGCTTCAGTCAAGAGATTTTATTACATCATTAGAAGGAAGAGTCTCTTTCAAATAATGAAAAATAAAAAGCTAGAGAACTACCTAGCTGGAGATCCTACATTGAGCAGAGGGTTGTGCTTGATGGCTCATAGAGTCCCTTCTAACTCTATGATTCTTTGGCCATTTCTGCAATACACTGTTATAGTGCTATTATTCCACTTTCAACATCCTATGGAATCCTGTGGTTTGCAGTTTAGGGAAGGGCCTTTAGAATGTTCAGCCAGAGAGCTCATTGACCTCAGGAAACTATAAATCCCACAGGATGTTGAAAGTAGAATAAGAGCACTTTTAACAGTGTAGTGTGGAAATGGCCTATGGTTAGGCATTCCAGTATTATGAGCTTGTAAGATGTATGATCACAAAAGAAGCTTACAAGAGCAGCTTCCTTCCACTTGTTGGTAAATGCTGCACTATCCACGGTCTTCCTTCTGAAGATGATTGGTTGAGTGAACTTATCTTCCTTCTGCATTAGAAAATAAGGAAGAAAATAATAATCAAAAATAGCAAACGATACAAGACACATGCTATTTGCTCACTACAAACAAACTTGCAGATGTCTTATTCCATAATGGTATAAGTAGGCATTTGTGGAAGCTGGGTTTTTTGCTCATTAGTATGTATAAATTGGCCCTCAGAGTGCTATGTTTGTATAATAGAAAATCTGTTTAAATACATCTGTATTTCTCTCTCTTTCTCTCTATTACCTCTCTGTCTCTATATGTACCTCTGCATATGCGCCTATATTCTTTCCCTAGTATGCAGAGAGCTTTTGTTTTGTTTTGTTTTTAAGAGAACTACAGAACTAAATTCTGAGAAACTGAAATACCAGAGAACAAGTGTTCTTGTTTGCATATTGATCTGTGCCAAGTGCAAATTGGGTAAGTTCTTATTAAAATGCAAAACATATCTACTGTGTTTATGCATATATGAATCAACTCTTTGAGAAGTGTAAATGTGAATCACTTGACTAAATGAAAGTTTATAGGATTATCTTTTATTTGATATCATTTTATATTGGGCACAGATTCCAGAGCTGTATAGGTAGTTCCAACTAGAGTTAAGCCCATTGAATCAGTTATGTAAGGCCAAGTTAACACTTACCCATTCATTCAGTGGCTCTCCTTTAATCGGAATAAGCAAAAGCATCCAGGCCAGAGTGAAGAATCCTTCACATTGTCTACTGTTTGCCAGTACAGGTCAACTAGTCAGAATCCAAGTAGCACATACATCCTTCACTAGATCTGAGACAATTGCAAACCTCTTCCCTTCACAATGTTCCCCACATTCAATTCTTTTTGTTTATTTATTTTTTTAAAATCTGTACCTTCCAGGAAGTGTGAGGATAATTTCACCTTGCTCCCGCCCTCCCGCCTCAGCCATTAAAAATGGCTTCCCTGGGCATAAAACAAGCTGGTAGAAAAATTATGAAATTTCCTCCTTTACCCCACCAGAAGACACAGGATGACATTTTTGAGTGTGTGTGTGTGTGTGTGTGTGTGTGTGTGTGTGTTTAAAGGAAATTTAAAAAATGTTAGAGTGGCGGTGAGCTCTTGGTGGTCTTAAAATTGTCTTCAGTTGCAAAATTGATGCAGATTTTAAAGGGTAGACCAATACAAGGTTTATTTCTTTAAAGACTAGATACCATTTATGGACTTTTTGAGCAATAAAAAATCAAATGATGTCATAATCTGTGGTTATGATTATTCATAATTCTGTTAAGCTCAGTGTATATAGATCTGTAATGGCTGAAAAAGATATGGGATATTAATCATTTTTTTTCTTTTTACTACATTAAGTATAGGGGGAGTCAGAATTCTTTTGTGTTTTAGTTAGTTGGTGTAGGTGGGATGTGTTTAGTGTAATACATTAGACTTTTAGTAACAGGTTTTGTTTTTATGTCTTAGTTTTATTTTAGTTTAATTTAGCTTAGTTTTAGATTAAATTATGCATGTATATTCTTTATGCATAGTTTGTTTCCTTTCCTTTTGTTTTCAACTGTAGTTGTGAATTAATCTGTTTATATCTCTGAACAAAAATGTATAAATATTAAATATGGAAGAAACAAACAAGCAAAGGAAAAAAAGTCTTCAAGGGCTACCTGTGACCGAAAATCCATACTTTTCCTGCCTCTTCCCTGTCTTGGGAAGGATTGTTGTCTACAGTTTCCTGGCATTGATAGTGGTTGTTCACAACATTGTTGGTAATGGTTATGACTTCATCTGTTTACAAGAAAATAGAAATTTATCTCCCATTAACATGTTTTTCATGCTTATGTGCCCAAGTTTCTTGCCTCCTCCCAAAAAAAACAGGTAAGTGAATTCCATGTTGAAGGATGTACTCCATAAACAAAAAATGCCCCAGAGCGCAGCTGTGTTGTTGATGCTGAGGATTAAAAGGCTATTTTTCCCCTAGGGATTCTATTGGTCTAACATTTACCCTGCGGGAGAAATGAAAAGGTCAAATTTTACTCTTATTCTTTGACCCCCAGCCACTTTCCAAGAATATACGTAGGAAGTTCCAAGGTACAAAGTGACTTGAGACTTACTATGGCTTATTTTTGTAAGCAGTTAAAACATAGCTATAAAAATTCAGCCAATGATCACTGTCCTCTCCCCCCTTGACACAGAAAATTCAGTGACTACTTCTTAAAGAATGAGAAGTAAAACTCTGCCTGTTTTTGTTATACCTACAACTTACAGGGTGTGTAGTCTTCCCTCCACCCCATGTCATTCTGATACATCTGCCTTTCCCAACTACAATTACTGAATATGCTCAGATACCTCCTGGTCTATTTCCATAATCACGATATAACTATGCAGCTGCATTAACACCTTTAAGGAAGAATTACTAGCCATTCACACTAACACTGGAATGATTGAATTGCATGCTGAGAAGTCAAGGAATGGTTCCTAATAACAGAAGCATTATGGGATTGACTAGTAGGAGGTAACACTCCTGATCTTAGCTTGTTACACAGATCAGAGGCAAAGATATGCTCCTTAATTTAACTGCACTTTCCATGTCAGAACGCCTGAGAGGTGGTGGGAACCAGAAGACTTAAACATATACAGTAGTCAGCAGAGCCTGAGAAAGAAACTTTTGGGGGCTACCCCTTCTCACAATCTTCCAGCCAGATGGATTCTTGGAGATGTGGTTGAAAAATGGATCCTCCCGCCCTTGCAAGCTCTGCATGAAACACCAAAACATAATCAGAAATGCCATTCAAAAATAGCATTTTGGAGAAGAAAAAACCTCTTTCAGCAGAAGAACTTATTCCATATATGACAGCCACTTGGGTTAAGCAGATGACTATTACTTGCCTTACTCTAGAGAAGCAAAGCTATTTAATTCAATGGAAGCAGACTAAGGCCATTTCTGCACTATACTGTTATAGTGCTATTATTCCATTTTCAACTTCCTGTGGAATTCTAAGGTGCGCAGTTTGCTGAGAAGTCTAAATGCCCTTCCCTAAAGTGCAAACCCCAGGAGTCCATAGAATGTTGAAAGTGAAATAATAGCACTATAACAGTGTTGTGTGGAAATGGCCTCGAAATGTAATGAAGCCTGATCCAAACACTTCTTCCCAACAAACACCTCTTCTAAATAATAATAATAATATAGGATTTTAAAAACAAAATCCTTGCAACACAGCACAGAGCTATAACCTTTTTGGGGATGGGGGTGGGGGTGAGGAAGAAGCCCAAATTACATTTTCCTTGCGGATGTGTCCCTTGTGCTTCTTTGGGTCAGGATCTGTATGGAAGAACCTTTTTTTTTAAAAAAAAATGCCAGACATAACTGGTTGCCATCCTTCTTTTGTAACATTTGTGAAATGTTTTCGTTTTCTGGGGTTGTGTGGAGGGGATTGCTGCGGGTCTAAAAGAGAAACCTGCACTGTAATATAGTTGCAAAATTTAAATTGGCTGCTAGCTTTTTTTGTGTATGTGTTTGGAGAGAGGGAGTTTGAAGAACATCTGGAGATGCTGAAATAACCTGCATTCATTTATATTATTTAAGTTGTAAAATCATATTCAATCTTGACCTACTCAGGAAATCTATCATAAACGTCCTGCTGATTCTGACAGTCATACAGCAAAAACACCCTCTAATGAGCATTTAATAGTCACCAAAAGTTCTGCATTAAGTACAAAGCCCTTTTGATTACTTATTCCACTAATTTAAAGTAAATGCTTTTACAGATGGCATCTGTTAGGCCGCTGAGCGTGTGCTGCATTTATATGTAGTCACAGAAAATAGATTCCAGCTTTGGTATAAAGATTGTATGGGGCAGGGAGGGAGAAAGGGAGGGGGATCAAACATGAAACACTGAATAAACATTTATCAGTGGTTCTTTTTCCCCCCAAAGCTCTTCACAAACGCTTCTCCAAAAAGCACAACCCGATGCTTAAAAGTAGTTTAGAAAATACCTTAGCAAATTAACACCCAGTGTGGAATGTTGGGGGCAATGAAAGGGAGCACTCCCTTTTGTGTCGATCATCTTTCCAAGCATCGTGTCTCCTGTTTCTTGTCTGGATTCACTGAAGAATTCTTCAAAACAACAACAACAACTACAACAACTAATGTGTGGACTATAAAAAGAAATAAGCCAAATGGAAGAACTCAAACCATGAAAATGAACATACTGCATTTACACAGTGGTTTAAAATATACAGAGCTTTAGATACATGACTTGTCTGTTTGTTTGCTCATTTATTTAAATATTTATATCCTGCCCCAGCATCATTCAGTCTACAGCCAGCATATGATCAAATTAATTAAACCAGTAAGTTAGCACAATAAGAAATAATTAAAACAGACTAAAGGCATATTAAAAAGTCTGAGAGGTTAAAACAACATCTTTGATGGTTTTAAAAAATAGTTTTTAAAAATTTTACCTATCAAGACCCACGTGGTGAATGATACCATGGGAAAGGGTAGGAAAAAGATGCCATCTATGGGAGAGACCAGGCTGCTTTGTGTCTGGCACAAGGTGGTGGAATGCCGCAGGTGAGGGGGGTTGAGTCAGAGACTATTTTAGGACTGTTTGCCGCGTCACTTGCCTCTTTGGACCTTCACTGCATGGGAGTCCAAAACATTCTGACCTAGAGAGAGCTGTGGAGTGACAGAGGCCATTTTTGCACTGGACTGTTATAGCGCGATGATTCCAGTTTCAACATCCTATGGAATCCTGGGGTTTGCAGTTTTGGGGGGGCGCTATAACAGTCCAGTGCAGAAATGACCAGAGACAAGGTGAAGACTTGATCCCATACTGTTTCTCTCATTTTTATTTATTTATTAATATGGCATGTGATAATGGGTGTTACTTTTAGATTTATCATATTTGGGGATTTAATTTGTTATTATCCAGTTGGCATCGTTGCATTTTAGCAGTAGTGGGTGGTTCAAGCTTTGGCCCTTTGTGGCCCTTTGAGGTTTTACTTTTGCATTAGCCCCATCGGGCTGGGATTAATTTGGTTTGTGCACCCTTCCCCCACCCCTGTACATTTTTCCTTTCCCCATTCCGCTAGCTGAATTAGAGTGTGAAGATTTTTGAATTGTTGGTGTTTTCTTTTGGTGGCCAATATTATATAGATCAGGCCTTCCATATGGGGTGTTTTATATCTTGCTTTACTTTTGAGAAGTTTAATACTTTTCAGGAGTGAGTCCTGAGGCTTAGGTCAGGATTAACGGGGACAGTTCATTATCTCAATTATTTTTTGATCATTGGAAGGGCTGGTACAGAGCAGTGTTCTTCTTTAATGAAGATTTTTCTTCCCCCTGACTGAGGACTTAGGTGTACCTTTGGCTCATGAGAAATGTGAGGGTCCTAACACTTTCTTGGTTTTCATGTGTATTGAGATTGATACTTTGCAGCAACACTGTCACTTACCTCAGAATAAGCTAGAGGATTTGAACAGGATAATGTCTACCTTTTTAGAGCTTAGGAAAACCACTCTTAAGGAGTTTCAGGAATTAATTGGCCATCTCAGCTTTACTTTTAGGGTGGTGGCTCCTGATAGGGTCTTTCTGAGGCATCGGTGTGATGCTATTGTAGATGTGCACAAGGCTCACCATAGAATTAGGTCAGCTAGGGGTATTAGGAATTGTTTCTTCCATCTTTTAACAATGTGTGCTTCTGTAAAGATGAGCAAAGACTGTGGGATGCTTTGAAAACATCTTCAGATTTAATGGGATTCATAGGCTTTAGAACGCATTTTAGGGGGCATTAGTATGGTCAGCTATGGCCTAAGGAATGATTTCAGGCAGGTTTATTGTCAGATTTAATTTTTTTTTAGGGTTTTTTTCCTGATTGTGGTGGCAGTTTGGATTTGAGGTGAGCAGTTGGCCAGTTCGTCAGTCCATTTCTAGTACAATAACATGGCTGCTGTTATCAACACAATGTTTCCCATGTCTCCTCAGATTATGTGCTTGGTCAGGGCCTTCATTTTGTAGTACTTGCCCTACAATATCTTGTCCACAGTGCTTCTTGTATCTGGTGTGGATAATGGGATAGTTGATCCTCTTCTCACCAATAGATGGAGCATTTCAGACAACTGGCCCCAGAAGCAGGCTCTGGTCCTGTTCTGATGCCTGTGGACCTGTGGAGCCTCAGAGAGATGAAGTTATGTGAGCATTGCCCTCCGGGCTGAGATGTTTCACACAAGGGAAGGCTGAGAGATTATCAAGGTGTGACTCTTGGGCTCAGCTTGACCTACATTGGGCTGCTCCCTCCTCTTGTTCTGCTTCTAGACAAACACAGCTTAAAATAGGTTAGATCAAATAAAGTGGCCCTTATTTAACCCAATTTTCTGTATCTTGTTATTCCATGGTTGGTTATCAAAAAACATAATACATAGGCAAACTTGGGTTAAGCTCCAAAGGTTTTAATTTTTGTTTTTTAAAAAAATCATGTTTTGACTTGATGCTGGAAGTACACCAATACTGCTGCCATTTTGGCCTCTAAGGAGAGGTTCCAGAGCACAATGTCCCACATTGGTGGGACACATAGAAAGGATCTTCAGGTAGCCCTCAGTGCTCAGGTATATGGGGGAGCACCCCTTCAAATGATGAGGTTGAATATCATTTAGTTCTTTGAATGTTGCCACCACCATCTTGACTTCAGACTAGCAGTGTATTGTTAACCAGTGCATCTCCTTTAAGACCAGTGTCATATGATTTCTATGTGTTGTACCATCCAATGATCTAGCAGCTATGTTTTGCACTAGCTCCAGGTTCTGAATAATCCTCAAGGGCAATCCTATATAGAGGACATTGCAGTAGTCTACACAATGTTAATGCCTAAACAATTCCAGGTGCTGTCAGCAGCGAGGGAGAAAATTTTATTTGCTTTCATAATAATTTGATAACAAGTCTTCATGTTTGGGAAGGAAAGAACTGAAAATATGAGAAGAAACAGAAACTGATATTGTTTCACCAGGCTCAAGGCCTGAGCACTGAACTCTTAACAATTATAACTTTGTCTACCTGTGTGAATGCTGAAATAGGATTGCCGCATTTTTTTCTCCTGAGAGGCTCCTCACCTTCAGGATGTATATGGGAGGCAGGTATAACATAGTCCCCTCCCTTCTGTACCTATTGGGCTTGTTTGATATTGATGAGGGCGTATTTCATTTGTTACTGAAAAATGTATCAATTTTCAAATTTCTTTATATTTGAGATGCAAAGAATCTGATGGGTTTTTTTTAAAAAAAAATATGACCAAAGAAGATGAAACTGACAGATTTTTCCACTTGAAGGATGTGAGACAGTGACTTGGTATGGTAGTGTTCACAGCTGAGATGAAATTTGAACCCAGTATCTCTTCTAATCAGAGTGAATACTCTTAGCTATGCTAGTATATTAGTTTCCTAATAAGTGTAGGGAGAACTTAAAGGTCCTTGTATGAGGGGCTCCTCCATATGATTGCATTATGAATGTGTGTGATTACCAGCAGGATTGGAATCAGACTGAGTTCACATGGAGGCATGCAATGTTCATGAACACATGTGAATTGTGGCACTTCTCCACACCTTCTTTGTATAGCCCCTAGTACATAGTAATATGCAATTGTTTGTAACACCCAGAAATATAGGGACAACTGAGGAAAAAATTCCATTTTGTTTGAGAGGGGTATGCAACAACTGTCCTGATCTTCATTACTAACTTCCTTATTGGCGCCCTTGATTGTATATATAGGTAGGGAAGGAGAAGGTATATATGTATATGTATAGATATAGATATACATTTTCAGAATTGTGTCTTTGGTCATAACTTGCAGGCTGAGCATCAAGCATTTGGTGGGTTTCCAAACTTTTTTATCTGCCTTTTTATTTAGTTCTCAAAAGAATGTTGAAGTGATTGTTGAGTATAGTGGGAATTAATGCTCTCGTGTGGGCCTTGGCAGTGATATTTATCTCTTAATGTAGTCTCTATACTTCTAAACCAATGTTTCTCAACCTTTTTATACATACCACACTGATGTGCCTATCGAAGAACCAGTGTGAATTTCCAAGCTTTGTTGAAGATCCTAGGGAATGTTCATGAATGTGCGTTCAATTCCTGTAAAATGCCTACCAGGCTTTATTGTCACCAAAACATATCCTTAGGACTAGGGTTACCAGGATGATTACTGGAGAGGGCTCCTGTACCTTTAAATGATAGGATAGCAGAGGGTATTTTGCATGACATCTTCTACAGAACTCTCTTCTATACAACCATTAAAGGCTCATGTGTTACCCCAAAAAGTGGGCGACTCAGGGGTCCACCCATGATGCCAGTATCTCTGTGTAAAGGTGGGGAAGTATGAGCTCAAATTATGAGGCCTGAGCTCATAACTAATTAACTAACAAGATGTTTGACACTAATGTTTGGCAGTACTTCTGCAGGGAAGAACCAGCCAGAAACCACAAAGTGAGTTAATTGTGTTTTATTATCGGAGTTAATCACACACATAAGATCCAAACAGTCATGCAGTCACACAAGGCTGCACACTGAAGGAAAGGGAAGGAAAGTTTTAAATAGCAAAATGTTATAGTGGGTGATATTTACTGATCTAGAAAAGCAGTAAAGAAGGCAATGTGGCTTAGACGCAAGTTTAAGGACAGTACACAATTGGAAATCAGAGCAGCAGAGTAGCAACCAGCAACTGGTGTACTGCAAGTTGACTGACCAAAACTAGGGATTTATATATTTGATTTCTGCCTGGAGGGCAAGAGTGTGAATGGCTCTCCAGCCAAGTAAAAAATGGGGTTCACAGACTGGATAATGAAATAGAGGATGGGCTAATGGTTATCCTGATAACTCAGTGCTTGTTGGACAGGTTAAAGTACAGAGGAGAGGTTTATGTGGTCAGAGGAAGAGAAGTTAAGACAATCAGCAGTTTGGTGGGAATCTCCTAGATGCTATTGTCTAAAAGGCAGAGTAGTTAAAGCTAGCTGCAAGCCTCTTATCTCTGGAGTTTCCTGGTGATTTCTCAACTATGACCTGGCTACACCCAGAGTAGTTTTCTGACCTGATCCACAGTGCACGTGTTCAACCAGTCTTTTCCTCTTATCCAGCTTGGCCATACAGCCATAGCAGGGCACCTTTTCTATTAAAGCCAATTAATATATTTTGGCAATTAAATCATATTTCACCAATTAAACCATATCAGAATGTAGGGGTAAATGGCTTGACAACACATGAGCCTTCTGTAGTTTTCACTCTGAGAATCCTAGCTGTGGACCATTTAGGTCCAGTGCATGCTGTTTTAAAAACAGGAAGTGTAAATAAACCTTTCCAAACCAATAAAATCTTCCGCCAGTGTTGTAAAAACTTGACCCTGGAACACACTATGAAAAACAATGTTTTAAACTATTCATTTGTATTCCAGCTTCTAGCCAGAGAAAGTAAGTTCACCATCACATACCCACATTGCCACCATTGCTGCTAAGCAATAAAAAGGTAGAGGGTTTTTTGTTTGTTTTTTTAAAAAGATATTAAAAAGTTTAGACCAAGAAAGGAAAGGATACAGAGAGAAAAAGAAGAATTAGCATTAAAATGTGACCACAGACTCTGGCAGATTATATTGTTTCCATGGTGAAATTTGTATTAAAGTAAAGATTATACATACAGCACACGATGAAATCAGAGAGAGAGGGGCTATGCTTGATAATAAAAGTGTATAAAGAATTGGAGTTGAGCTAAAACAGCATGTGTGCTTTGGGCTACATTTTCATGTACTTTATTAAAAATATAGTTGGTGAGCTGGCACCCACCATCAGCAATTTAAGATTGCATGCTAAGGGCTACTTCCCACATTGTGAAAGATTTCACATTTGAATTCATGTTATATGCTATGCTGTGTGGGTGAGAGACTTGTGTCTGAACATATCAACTAAATAGGCATCCTGGGCAAAGAAGCCTATTTACCATCCTTGTGCTCTTCCATCAGAGAAGCTCCAATAGAGGTCAATATAGCTTTATATGCCACCTCAGTGACCAGCCAAAACAGATTAGAGAATGGACATAGCTCAGTGGCAGAGCATATACAGAAGATGCCGGTTTCAATCTCTGGTGTCTAGAGATAGGGATGGTAAAAGCTTCTGTATGAAATCAGAAGAACTGCAAAGTGGGAAATACTGAACAAGATACATCAGATATCTGACTTGGTGTAAGGCAATTTCATGTGTGTTCCCTACAAATGTTAAGTCACGGCCTTAACATTCATTTCTAAGGCTCTCTACAGCTCACATTTCAACATTCACCCACAGAATGCTGTCAGCTTTCACAGGCCTGCACAATTTCTGATCCATCAAGCACAGCCCACCTATGATGAGAGATGCAAAAATATGTCACTTTCATTTTCTTTGCACTTCTCAGAATCCAACAAATGTATTTTGTCCCATTTGAACTCCATGTTGGGTTGTGAGACTTTTTCCCCTTCCTATCCAGAAAGTAGTGTGCAATTTGGTATGCAATTTTTCATAAGGAACACATTTCTTATGCCCTTTTCCAGATACTGTTTTTCCCCTTAACATATGCATTTTAACATATTTTCTCTGTTGATTAAATCACAGCTGTGCACATTTTTCAATTTGTTTTTAGTCACATGTATATTTCAAATGTATTTTTTTTTCTTCACTAAATTAAATCAGAAATCTTGTGATTATATGGGTTTTTGAGGCAAGATACATTTCATTCTGCAGACACCTTCTTGGGAAGTGCAAAATTTGGTGTTGTTCTAGGGGACCAGGACTCCAAATGGATTTCCTTCTCATCATTTTCACTAATGCATGAGATGATATCAGGAAATACAAAACCAGGTGAGTTTTCAGGCTAATGCACATTTTAAAATCTGCACTAAACTTTGGAGGTGACAAGCACAGCAGCCCTGAAGCACTGGCATAGCAGCGTTGTCTTTAAAAAAACAAAAAACAAAACAGACTGACAACATTTCTATAGAGTGGCCAGGCATATCAACAAAAATTACGGCTCCCTCGAATCCTATCATTCAGCTCAAAACGTAAAGTTTACAAAAGTGATTCACTATCACTTCTAGGGAGAAACTGATTTGACTTCATCTTTTAGGAAACAAGATTGGATCCATACCACGACAAAATTATTTGGTGTTGGGGGACCCTATATCAACCAACATGCTTCATGTGCATAGTTTTTAATACAAGTTGTTGTTTTGCCATGGATAAAAGGACTGATAAGGTTTTGAATGCCCTAATGAACTGTGCAGTTTGGGTTTCAGATGATGGTGAATAGGGTTGGAATGATTTATACAATGTATTTTCTGTCTCCTCCCCCGACACTTGGGCACAGAAGGCACCAATGACTCCAATTTAACTGTAAAGTCTTGGTGCTTATTGTAGAAGCTTTCATTAGCCAACTGGAGTCTTAACCTTTCTTCTGGAATGTATGTATCCATAGCCTGAATCAAAGTTTGAATGATTTCTTTGTTTCCAGTTGCACTATGCAAAATTTCTCTGTTTTTCCTTCTTACCAAACTGCATGGAATTTAAGGAACACCACAAAAGTAGGCACTGGAGAGAGACTTGTTTGATTTACTCCTTAATAAATTAATCTTTTAGTATACTTAATTACATTTTCTTTTAAAGAAAACACATATATCATGCATAAAACGGTTTAACATGCATAAAATGATTTTACATACAAAAAAAAGTTTAATGACCTCAGGTTCATTACATAACTATAGTTCTGTGTATCAAAACTTTCCTCACCCCCAGAATAAATTCCTCCAGGATGAAAGCTAAATGTCATGCTACTGGAAAAGGCTTAAAATTAAGAGAGAAACTGTTCCAAATCCCTTTGTGTACATATAGGTTTAAAATATTCATATAAATTTAAAATAATTCTACTTTGTAAGTTTTCTTTCTAATAGATTTGTGTTTATAAATGCCAGGATCAGCATACGTTTACTGACAAAGCAGTCAGCATTGTGACTGATGAGGTGTTTATAGAGAGATGCCTTGACCAGTATATGAAATCCAGTGTGTGTAAATGGCATGTAGTGAAATGACAACTTTGTATAGCATGACACATTGGGACAACTAATCAAGTTACCCAATGTTATGAGCAGGTTTTGCTTCCCCCAAATACTCTATGTTTATATTTTAATGGGGTGTATGTGTGCACATGCGCTCACAGACACAAACACTCGAGGTCACAGGTCAGATGACCCCAGGGGTTCTGCTTACCCCCTGATGTTACCAGCTGTCTGGAAAATTGCTGCCCAGAGCTTTGCCATGTTGAGAAGGGAATGAAGTGTATGTAGGAAGATAACTGAGACCTCAGGCCAGGACTCACAGTCAGCCTGTCCTCTCCTCTGAATGGAAAGGATGACTAGATAGTGAATTTGGGAACAGTCAGGTAGCCTCTAAAATGCCAACTTAGTGTTTTTTCATGCTTCCCCATCGACTCTTCAGTTGCAACAGTGAGCACACCATGAAATACCTGTCTGTCTCTATTCCTGATATTGAAAAAATTAAATCCCCACCTTTAAAGCTCCAGCAACCCCTGCTTAACACTTTCAGAACATGGAAGCAACTGCTTGCATATACTATTTATTTGGTATTAGTTCTTTCTTCCTATGAAAAAAGTATACAATTTTAAAATGGCTCCATTAGGACGCTTGGAATTTTCTCATTCTCCTTCTTCCCCCTCTTTTCCTAATCCTCTCCTTCCTTCTTTACTTTTCACCCCAGAATTCAGACTCAAGGAGACTTCCAAGGTGGAAGAGGTTCACTAGAAATAAAAATCATACAAAGTTTTATCATTAAAATGAAATTCAATTATCAATAACACTCAAAACAATTTAAACCATACACTTAAAAAAAAGCACTGAAAATGGTAGCACAACATTTAAAAGTGTTTCCACTAATTACTTTTAAGAAGTAATGTCCAAAGGTTTGGGCTTCCCTACTGCGGTTGTGAAGGAAATCCTCATATTATTTCTAATCAGAGCTAAGCCACTGGAAATGGAGAGGCTTTGGAGAAGGGCTATGTGTCATGAGACTATTGGCTGGTTAGATTCGGACCATTGGAGATCTGAATTAAGTTCCTCTTGACTGCTCCATTGATGAAATTTGAATCCTTCTATTGTCCAATAGAATAAAAGTTCAGGAGTTCTTTCAGAAGAGAATTTTGCTGCTGGCAAAAAAAAAAAAGAGCAGGGCAACAATTCAAACCAGGTGCCACCCTATATAAGCAATTGTTTCAAGGGAGAAGTTAAGCAGGCAAAGGCCATCTCAAAAAGGACCTCTGTTTTGATTCTGCTCACAGGATGAAGAGAGCTTCTGCCTCTCATATGTCAACTGATCTAATACCAAGATAATAGAGGCAGCTCTCACTTTGTTGATGAAAGAGAGAGAGGAAGGAAGGAAGGAAGGAAGGAAGGAAGGAAGGAAGGAAGGAAGGAAGGAAGGAAGGAAGGAAGGAAGGAAGGAGGCAGGGAGGCAGGGAGGGAGGGAGGGAAAAGGAAGGAAGCCACCTTGCTGCTTCTAAAGCAGGACTGGGACACCTGTGGTTCCAAGGTGAATCTTGTCATACTTAAACATTAGCTACACTGACTGGGCTCAAAGGTGGATGATGTTCAACAATATCTGGAGAACCATAGGTTCTGTATGCTTGTTTACTAATTTGAGGCATTTACCACAGGTAGAGTTTTTGTTAATTATTTTATTTTTCTATATTTCAAAAGGTATTATGGCAATTTAATACCTGATGAAGCCCTGTGACTGAGAGCTTAGCAAAATATATTTTAAATAATTAAGTGTAAAATGATTTGAAGAGATCCTGGTTTTTCTAATAACTTTCTAATTACAAGTAGTTGCAAGGATGATGGAAATATTGGCTGACATCCTGCATAGGGAGCTGTGTGTGTCTCACATACATATATCATTGAGGCTATGTTGTGCAATCCCCCTCCAGCCCACCTTGTAAACTATGCAGCTTCTCCAACATGGCCATTTACAGGTTAATGCAGAGTGAGTGGTCATCTATCCAACAATTCTCCTTTAGCTGGACCTACTGCAACAGGCACCTACAGGGATCTGATGGCTCTTCTTGGGGAGTTTCTTGCAGCCTTGGCAGTTGCTTCTGTTAAAACTTTCAAATGGGGAAATGATCAGGGCACTCAATTCAATTACCTTTGATCCTCCCCCACCCATGAAGAAGCCTCCTCATTTAGTAGGGAGTTGGTGGTGATGAAACATGTGAGATAGTGACTAGAGTGGTAATAGCACAAACCTCAGGCAGAATCACACAGTAGAGTTTCCTCTATGGCACTACTAGTGGCAAAAAGCAACAGCAACAACAAAATGAACATGACTGTTGTATTCTTCTCAGAATCATCCAGAATACTACGTATTCTTGTCTATGAGAGGAGAATAGAGACAACTCAGACTTTTGTGAACAATTTACACATTTGTTTTTTTGTTTTTTTGCTTTTTGTTTTTTGTTCCTGACTATAAAGCTGTAATGCAGTTTTGGGGACTATAACTTTGTCTTCTGTTTGTCCAGTGTACGTAGGTACTTTTCAATTTATACAACCTAAGGTTTTGGTAGCACTTTCTTTTTCCTTTCTAAAGCAAGGCCCTTTCCTAAAACTGTCTGGGGTGGTGAGTGCTCCTTTACAACAAATTGGCCCTCCAGACAAGAAAAATTATCTGAACTATCCAGGTTTTGCTCCTGTGCAAACTGATCTTTGAGATCTATGGCCCTTTTTGCACACAGTTTCTGTAGCGCGAGAGCCCCTTGAGCGTCGCATAAACGGAAGCGTCAGTCCGTACGATGCAGTCCCATTCACGCGACGCTCACGAGCTTAAAGCGGGACGTGCACACATTTTCTTATTTTTGGCTCTAAGCCAAAAATACTACACAGTCGCATAATACTCCTGGGGCCCTCGCGCACTTACCTGCATGCGGTGCATCGAACGAGCCGGGCCGGTCGCGCTTCCTCCCCCAGCACAACCTACAGCTCCCAGATTGCGCTGCGGAAGGAAGGGGTGGGGCGTTCGTGTGATGCTTGTGCAACTGGTAAACAGCTGCAGGAAGCAGAAGGGCTGCTGTGAGCGGCTCGCACAAACAGCTGCTCGCGCGAGCACCACCCCCCACCGCCGCAATGAAGGTAAGGTGCAAAAACGGCCTATGTTGGGTTTTGTTCATCTTGGGAACTCCCAGCATTACCAAGAGCTTTCCCTTCCTACTTCCCAGAGCAGATTATGTTATCTTTACTTGGTTGCCTGTATTATCCCAGCATAAGGTAAGATTGCTGTCATCAGTAAACTCAATTATTGTTTCTAGGACAAAAAAGAGGTAAAAGTACAAGTATGAAATAGAAACCAGGTAAAGGGAAATTTTCAATTGCTTGCATTACATTATTGGGGAGTATGTAAATATGTTGTAACAGCTGATACAGCCGGAATGGGGGAAAAACGCAAAGTAGGTTCTGCAAGAAGTCAGGGCAGATTTAGGTTCTATCCTACCTATATCCTATAATATATTCTTACTTTCTTCCCCTTTAGGGTGATGCCAGCCATTTATTTCTACAGAGAATAAAAATATTGCCTTTTGGGACATTGTTGCAACATAGAGACAACCTCTTTAATCAGAGTTTAGGAAAATTATTTTGAAAGGACAACTCCCAGATTATGTGCATCCATCATGGGGCAGAGGGGATATACAGGACTCTTCTAAATTCTGCTCTGAAACTAGAGATGTTAGGAGTGGGATTCGTATGTACAAAATATATACTTGACAGCTACAGCTAACAGCACTGGCTTAGAAGTCTCCTTTCGGTATATGGCCTCTCTTTCTCATTCCTCTGTGTGTTACAGAAACCAACTAGACATTTTTGGTAATTAATAATAATTGTGAGTTCCACACAGAAACTCGGTGTGCAAAATCATTTGAAATCATGTTTATGTTAGGGCTTAAATCAGTACAGGGGAATAAATGTCACGTGTGTGCTTTCATAAAAGAGGTGTGCTCTCTCTTCAAAAATGACAACTTACTTTAAACAACCTGAATCGGTCGATAAAGTTCCCCATGAAAGTTTAAATTGATGGCCAATTACCTTCCTTTGAGATATTGCTTAGATGATCAGAAAATAACTCTCAGGCTTCAGTGTCTAAAGAAAATCCACTCACTCAGACAGGTACTTATGTTTTCATTCAAGCCATTACACTGCAGTAAAATTGGAAGTGATCACATTTTTGACAGCTCTCCTTATTTGCTCAGAGAATTCTGTATCCCTGTTGGAAGAATTAGAAAGTCTTCCACTTTAATCCTAAATCAATTTGTATTTTCTTTTAAAAAGCCTGTAGATAAATTTAATACAGAAATTACTTTAGGCCAGAATAAGATTACACAGAAAAATTTTGTGGATGCAGATGTAAAATCATTTTATTTTATTCTTTTTTATTTTTAAAATACACAATTAGTCATCTTTAGACACTTTCTGACTGCTTTGGTGTACCTAGATCACTTTCCAAAAGAAGATATCAGAATCTAGGTTCCTCCTCTGTCATCTGGTTTGACGAATTTGCAGCTGAAAAATACATTTTGGCTAGCATCTGTTGATTACTCCTGACTGGAGTAGACTCATTGAATCAATTGTTAAATAGTGAATCAACACATAAATAAATTCCACTGATTCAATTCATCTACTGTAGTCAAAACTAATAACAGGTTTTAGGTCACTGGTTAACCTACCATTTTCTATTAGTATTGGATTTGAAGCAGAGGTGGAAAAGAATTCAGATTCAGGGAAATAATTATTTATGCAGTTCATTATTTATCCAGGGCTTTTAGGCTAATGAATTTTTGTTAGTTGAATATCATGAGAAGGAAACTATGAGGTAAGATTCTTTTTCTTTTCTTTTTTTGAATTAGTTGCAGGTATGCATGGGAAGTACATGGCATCATGTTTTTTGTTCAATGAGAAATGCATAAGTACATGAAAAAATTGTAAAAAAAAAGTGTGCCTCAGCAAAAGTATGTACAAAAATATACAGAAATACTCATGTGAACTGGAAGAAGAATAGTATTTCAGCCTCATAAGGAACTTGGAATGGGATGAGAATACTGCTGGGATTCTGGGAAACTCAACAGAACTGACAGTTTTTCATGTTGGAAAATGTTTTCACATCTCTAATTGGAGGCTCTGTTGTTTGCTTGTTTCCCTCCAGCTATTTATTTAAATCAAAAGTAGAAATCACACAGCCATCCAGATGTTGCTGTACTGAAACATTCAGGATGCCTTTTCCTTGTCTGTGCTGACTAGGACTGCTGGGATTTCCAGTTCAACTGTGTCTGAAGAACTACATAACTTCCATCCCTGATTTAAAATGTTTTAATCTTCCACTCCCAGGGCTGAAGCAGTTGGCAACCATTGTTAAATCCACAAAACACAATGTGGGCAATGCTCAGCACTTTTAACATTCATTAGTTTGCATAAAAGAATTGAGCACATACTTAATCAATTCTCCCACCCCCACCCCCCTCTCTCTGAAATCAATGTGATTTTAAACGTTCTGAACTTTTACGGGATTGTGTCCCCTAGGGATTTTCTGAGCCGAAAACATGACAGAGTCTGCCACCAAAGCTTTCATAAAATGTTCCAGGTCATCAGGGATGTGTTGGCAAACTGCTCCAAAGAAAGCTCTCCATATTCAAACTTGCCAACTATCAAATAATTAGGATGCTATATAAGCCTTTGGTGAAGGAAACTTCTTTTTTAAAATTACTTTTAGAGAACAAGGTGTTACTGAAGCCTAGGTCTACCCAGAGATAGCACCCGATATCGTTTTTGATATCAAACCATTCGGCTTTCCCCTGCCACCCCGTTCCACGTGTTTGCGAGGCCACCGAACAAGCACGCAAACAGGCATGGCCGACAATTGCCGAGACATTCCTTTCTCCACCCAGGCAGGCCAGACACAGCCGGTTCGTCGCTACAGGGACCTCTCCGGCAAACACCTCATTAAGTATGCACAATACTAACAAAGGTTTCCTGCCCTGAGCAGGCTACTGGGCAAAGGTTGTGCTGTCCACTGGTAAGCACCGCGCATTTGCATACTGGCTACACCATTGTTAATTTGGCTTTGACTCAATCATGCAAAGTTACGACCTTTCTGAGACATTGTCTCACACTCAAAACTCATTGTTGTCCCTGAGTAAGGCATGGCCTGCAGTCACACCTCATCCTATAAAAACCCCTGTTTCCGAGACCTTACTCGGGTCGCTCGGCCCGCTCCAGAGTTCTACTCCACCTTGCTGCCACATAATTTGGTGAGCTCCCCTCAGCTAATCGAGCTGAGTTTCTTCTCTGCACCCCCGGATTCTCCGCAAGGTCCAGAATGACGAGACAGGTGTCATATCACCCATTTTTCCCAAAAGTCTCTATTTTTAATTCAAGCTCTGTTTTCTTAGCTAGCTGTGTGATTGTGGTGTCTTTAATATTTGTCTGTCTGCAATAAAGCATCATTTTTATTACTGCGCATCTGTGTGGCTGCTTGGCTGACCTGACCCCATAGACATTGGGTTGCAAGATCCTGCTAAGTTACCCTGACTCTCACTAGCTTAAGTGAGAGCTCCAGCTAATTTCCCCAAAATTGTGTGTTGTTGTTTGGTTGCTTAGGTGTCCCTTCCGGGACCCCCAGAGAACAGGGTAACAAAGGCATGTGGTTTTGTGATCTGGCTTTAAGGAGCCCCTTGCAAAGCAGGAGGGAAGGACTCATTAAATGGCAACTATCTTATGTAAGAACTGGTAGAGTTTTATTTTTTACACATAACAGTGAATGGGACATTGTACAGTTTAGAATTCAAGATGTGATCTGCCTTCCAGAGGCAGGTTAAGTAACAGTTGTCAATGTGGCACAGAAGTGGGACTGGGCCATGAAATTCAGTGGATAACCTCAATCTAGTCTTTTAGCCTATCCCACCTCCCAGGGCTGTTGTCGCATTAAATGCTCAGGGTACATGCCAAGTAATCCACCCTGGAGTTCATCAAAGGAAAGTCAAGATACTAATGTAACCAACAGAGTAATTGCTCTTAAATATAACTATTGTTGTTGTTAATTGCTATCCAGTCAACTTTGACAATTGTTAATGTTTTAAATGTTGGAAGTCAATCTTGGATACTTTCCAAAATTTAACGAATTAAAAAAGTACATTTTGCCAGTGATTACTAGCCACAGCACATATTTTTCTTCCATCACAATACACTGTTGAAGTCTTTACCCATTTTTTTCTTGGTGATAAGTAGTTCTGAACTAGATTTTGTATATACTAGTAAACTAGTTTGCAGTTCTAAAATGCTGCAGTGCTTATGAATGTTGTAGTGGATCTAGTTCGTTTATAGAAAGAAACAAAATACTCAGCAAAGCTTAGTATCTGTATTGGGATGCAATGGTGGAGTGCACAGGAGACTGAAAGAAGAGTTAATTTTCAACCCTTTAGAGCCATGTTTTCTTGCAAAGTCCACGCAGAAGTAGGTCTAAATAAGGGTCTGCTTATAAATAAAACCTTAAATAATGGTCATTTTATTTGATCTAGCCCATTTAAGCTGTGTTGGCCTGGAAATGAAGCAAGAAGATAAAGCAACATGATGTGGGTCCTGGTGAGGCCAGGTGCCAACCCTGTGACAATCTCCTTAGCCTTGCCTTGGACAAAACAGCTCAGCTCCAAAGGCAATCCAACATACTTGGGTTGTTCCCTGCCTGGCCATAATTGGAAGGTAACCCAGGGGACTCCCTCCCAAGCCACAGAACTCAGTAAGGAACAACCCAGATCCCTCAAGGGAGCCCCCTTCCTCAACATCCCATGCCCCAGAACCTACAAGGAGAGGTTTCAGATTCCTTTGAAACATGAAAAGGATGCCAACTGTGATCACCAAAGACTTATATGCTCCCCCAACTACCTGCCAGATGAAAGCCTATTTAATAACAACAGCCAAAGTCAATTGTCAAAGTCCCAGAGAGATATATATATATATTTACCATTATCTTTATTGAGATATAAGTCATAATAAATAATAAATAATAAATATAAATCATAATAAACAATAGCTTGCTTTCTATACTTCAAATACTTCATTTTTAAATACCAATTTCATTACATTTAGTTGTATGTATATATTTTACATACTTTTATCTGAATTCTCTTTCCTTTTTTTTGATATTCTAAAACTTGAGGGGGAAAAAGAAAAGAAAAGAAAAGAAAAAACAAATACACAAAAAATATAATAATAATAATTACAATTTCCCTAACTCCCCCCCAAAAAAGGAAAGAAACTCCCGTAAATCTGAACTCGTACCCTTACTGTCCAATAAAATAAAGGTCTCCGCCTTTTTTTCCTCTGTACTTCCCTTCATTCCAATTTTTTTCCTTTTTTTTTTGCATTTCTCCGTATTTTACCACCGTTTCTATTAAATATTATATATACTCAATATTTGCCAAACCCCATTTTCTACTTAGGTACTTTGTTACCGGATCCCATTCTCGCAAAACATCGTCGGATTGCTCTTTAACTTTTATAGTGAGCCGGTCATTTTCTTTCATTTCTATTATTTTAACCATCCAGTATTCTATGGATGGCGGATCTTTATTTTTCCATTCTTTAGCTATAAGAATTCCAGCAGCTGTGATGAGGTATAAAAGAATCCTCCAATATTTCTTAAAAATTTTCATATCTATCATTTGAACCATATTTAATAGATATATTTCCGGTTTTAGAGAAATTTGTGTTTTAAATATTTCCATCAAGTGTTTATTCACCTCTTCCCAAAAGCTACTGATTTTTGCACATTTCCACCACATATGCATAAATGACCCTGCTTTCTCCTGACATCTCCAACATTGATTCTGTGATGTATGATACATTTTTTGGATTTTCGTCGGTGTCAAATACCACTTGTAAAACATCTTTATATAGTTTTCCTTAAGGTCTTGGGCTACCGTAAATTTTTGTGTTAATTTCCATGCTGTCTCCCATTGATTGAGTTCGATCACCTGATTGGTCATCTTTGTCCAAGATATCATGGTATCTTTAACTGTTTGATCCTCCAACTTATGCCCTAACAAATAACCATATAATTTAGCAGTAATATGATCCAATTGATCAAATATGATTTTTTCAAATTCGTTTTTCATCTGTCTTATGTCAAATCCTTCCAGTCTGACATCTATTTTAAACCTTTCATATAACTGTCTATATGGAAACCAAGCCAACATGTACCCCATCTTTTCTAATTTTTCCCTAGGTTTTATCTGGGGGTTGAAGATTCCGATATGTTTTCCAGCAGATCTTTATATGTTAACCAATCCGTTTGTGTCCCTACCCATCTTCGCTGAAAGGCTTCCTGTGGTAATATCCATATTGGGATTCTATTGCATAGTTTCTTCTTTATCTGCATCCAAACCCTCAATAATGATCTTCTTATAAAATGGTCTGTAAATTCTTTATCAATGTTAGCTTTACCATACCAGAGGTAGGCGTGCCAGCCCATCCTGTTGTCTGCCCCTTCTAATGTTAATGTTCTTACATTTTTTAATTTAATCCATTCTATAATCCAATTTAAACATGCTGCGTGATAATATAATTTAAGGTCAGGAAGGCTGCACCCGCCTCTTTCTTTCCGATCTATCAGATACTTCCACGCAATTCTCGACTTTTTACCTTGCCATATGTAATTTGTAATCTCCCTCTGCCACAATTTAAATGGTTTGTCATTCTGAATTATAGGTATATTTTGAAATAGCAAGTTCATTTTGGGTAAAACATTCATCTTTACCACTGCTATTCTTCCTAGTAATGATAAATGCAACTTACTCCAATTCTGTAGATCCTTTTTTATCTCTGTCCAAACTTTTTTGTAGTTATTGTTAAACAATTCTGTGTTCTGTTTAGTAATCCATATGCCGAGATATTTAATTTTCTTTTGTATCTGAAATTTGGACTTTTTAATTAATTGTTCTTCTTTCTTCTTATGCATATTTTTTGTTATAATTCCTGTTTTTTCTTTATTAATTTTAAATCCTGATTTTTCCCCAAATTCATCAATGATCTTAAGTAACTTGTCTATGCCTTCTAACGGGTCTTGTAGGAATATCACCAAATCATCGGCATATGCCTGAAGTTTATATGTTTGATCTTTAATTTTAATACCTTTTATATCTGGATCCACTCTGATCCCATTGTTAAGTATTTCCAACATGAGTATGAACAAAAGCGGTGAGAGAGGGCACCCCTGTCTAGTTCCTTTTTCTATTTTTATTTCTCTTGTTCTTTCCCCATTAACTATCACTCTTGCTGTTTGATGGCGGTATATTTCTTGTATCCATTTCACAAAGTTAGTACCAAATTGCATTTTTTCCAGAACTGTTATCATAAATTTCCATCTCACCTTGTCAAACGCTTTTTCAGTGTCTAAGAAGATCATAGCAAGTTCTTTCTCATTATGTCTTTCAAAATATTCTATTATATTTAACACAGTTCTTACATTATTTCTCAAAAACCTTCGTGGCATAAAACCGTTTTGATCTTCATGTATTATGCTTTGCATAACTTCCTTCAGTCTAGCTGCTAATATACTAGCAAATATTTTATAATTGTTGTTTAATAATGAGATGGGTCTATAATTGCTAGGTGATGTTAAGTCTCTTCCCTCCTTTGGGATTAATGTAATGTTCGCTTCAGTCCATGTTTGGGGTACTCTCTCTTTTAATATTTGATTAAATGTCTCATGCAATGGTTGAAGTAACTCGGGTTCAAAAATTTTGAAATATTTCGCAGTATACCCATCCGGACCTGGCACTTTTCCGTTTTTTAAGTTCTTAATAGCAACAGAGATTTCATCTTTTGTAATTGATTGATTTAACATTTGCTCTTGATCTTGTGTTAAACTTGTTTTAATATGCTGCTCTAAATATAGATGTAAGGTTGACCTTTCCTCTTTTCCTTTTTTGTCTCTTTATATAAATCTGTATAATATTTGTAAAATATCAGAGATATATATTTTAAAAAAAAATGCAAAAGGGGAAAAAATCCTTCCTGGCCCCAAAGTGATCATACAGTTCCCCTACTGCACTGAGAGCAGGAGGGTGATCCACACAGCGAAGATCCAAAGAGACATGTGAAAGGAGGTTGGACCTTATATAGCCTTTGTCTCTGCCCCCAATACATGTAGAATTCTGATATCTTGTGCCAGATGCAAAGCACTCTGGTGTCTCCCATGGATAGTATCAAGTCCTACCCAGCCTCACAGCACAATTAGCCATGTGAGTCCGGGTAGGTATTTTAATAACAGATCAGCATTTGTCCTGGAATTTACCGATGAATTGAATCCAGAGTAAAATATAGATCTCAAACTTATTCTTCATCTGAGAAGACCATGTAGAAAATTACTTCTACTCCTTTAGTCCAAACACTGATATCCCACCATTCTATCCATAAAGTATCCCCCTTGCCAAAATGGCAAATGGAAACATATAGGTTACAAAACTATGACAAATAAGACTTGAGGGTGGGGTTATGATCAACCCCAAAACACCTGCAACAGCCAAAACAAAGGCCATTTCCACACGAGACTGTTATAGTGCTATGATTCCACTTTCAACATCTTCTGGAATCCTGGGGTTTGCAGTTTCGGGAGGGGCTGGCCACTCCCTCTTGAAACTGTAAACCCCAGGATTCCATAAGACATTGAAAGTGGAATCATAGCACTATAACAGTCTCATGCGGAAATGGCCAAAGACATGGTTGATTGTTGCCAAGATCAAATGCCTTCTGAAAAAGCAAGAGAGAGGGATCCAAGTAGATTCTTCAAAAGTAGAATTCCAGAACAATTTCCAGGTCCTTGTGTCTCAGGTCCACTTAGTACATGCAAATGATAAGGGGGTGTAAATCAGGGCCTCTGATGAAGACCTAATGAAGAGTTAAACAAATCAGCACCACTGACTTAATTTAAAAAAAAAATCATTACATAGCTATGCATAGATGACTGCATTTGAGGTAACCTCAAAAGGCATCATCTTCAAAAGCCAGCATTAAAAACCACCAAGGACGGTTGTCACTGGAAAGAACAAAATAAAAACTGAAAATCACTTTGAACATCAGAAATGTTATATAAGGTATCTATATGAATAGCAGCAAATAAACCAAGTTAAATGATCTATTTGTGACATAGGAATCTTATTTGAAATGAGCTGTGTGGGAAGATAGCAGCTAGTGCTCCAAAAACAAGACTGTTTCCCAAGTTGCCAGACGTTACTCAAGTCAACAGAGGGAGCTTGAATATGTTTGACTCCATTCCATCTGTTTTACATCCATCAAGAGATGCAAACAACACTAGGCTTCTCATGACTGCACAATTTCATTGGCATAGATAATAGCATTCTATTAATTCAGCCTAATATGCTTAACCAGATCTGTCCATATCACACACTGGAAAAAGTTCTTGCTCTTAGAGCCTCTTGTGGGGAAGTGGAAGGACTGTGCTGGATCTGTGGGTGGACAGACCTTGTCAAGCAACATTATTAGGGCTCAGCATCAGACCAAAGCATTTGATTGAGGCCAATCCTTGATCAGCTAATCCCAACCTAAGGCTGTAAGGCTTTCATCCTGTTCAATATTTAAGAGATTTTAAGGTGGACTTACAATTTCATAACTTTTTGAAAAAGTCTTAAGCCAGACAGTTCCCCAGCTGTAAATCAAGGCACTGAGAAATGCTGAATGCAACACTTGCCCTTTTGTGGAACATACTGAGACAAGCAGTTGTGCTAGGAATCTGAAGAGTCTCTCCAACATGTCCCATGACCAGATGATTACTCCACCCATAATTTTGCAGTACACTGATCCACAGATCACAATGGTGAATAGTATTGTTTTAATGCATTTGTTGCATATGAGTGGGAAGGGTGCAGCTTGTATCCTATGTTCATCATATGTATATCATATATCATATCATATCATATCATATCATATCTTAGAGGAGGGATTTTTATTTCAGATTCATGTTCACATAATAAGAAAATATGATCCTTGATAACATGTTGATCTGAAATAGGAAAGGAAAATACATTTTCATTAGCTTATTTTTTTTAAAAAAAAATCAAGCGATGGTACACTTCTCTTTCACATTTCCATCTTTATGAAGAAACTATAAGGGGCAGATTCCTCTTCCTTTTTTTACAACAGTAATCTGCACATAACTAAAATGTGTATTTTTGGAAAAGGAACACAAACAGACTTTAATCAGTGAGAAAATTTGTACAGAAGCACCTGTATTAGGAAAAATACATATAAAACTGTTTGCACTACAGAAATTCTGCACGAAACTATATAAACTGTGCAGGAATTAAAAGCAAAATTTTACAATCAAATACAGAAGAAAGGCCAGAAGAAAATGCAAGTGGAATTCAAAGAAATCAATGAAATTGAGAAATTCTGACAGGCCTAGTCTCTAATATTTGCATGTTTCGACTGATAATTTTGACTACATAAATAAACAAAATGTCTCCTATTCACTCATTCAAGCTGGAAATCTTAGTTAACAAAGCAGCAAGCCTAAAAATGTTAATACATTTGAAATACACGTTAACATATCTACCACAGCAGATATTTGAATTGCAGAAAAGTGTTTTGTTTTTTTTTCAAAATGTGGGCCAAAATCCTGTTAAGGAGTTCAAAGTGTGCAGTCTGGAGTTAAGCATTTCTAGTGGGGCAGTATTTATGATCCCTATGCTGACCATAGTTTAGGAAACACATAAGGACCATGGAAGTTACCTAATCCCCACTTAACAGGAAGCAGTTGCTGTAATCAATGGGGGTCCATTCTTCTGTTGTTCCGACTGACATTCCCACCCTCCTTTGGACAAGTGGTCTCCATCATGAGGGGGAATTGGGACAAGGGTCTTGCTTTGGACTGTCACAAAGGTGATCACTCATAGGAGGGGGTGGAAATGTCTACCAGTTCCTTCTCAGTGACAGGGGAACAGACCCCATAGACTGCAGCAGCTGCTCCAAAGGTATGCAGGAATTGGGAGAAGCTGGATCAGAATTCATTGCATAGCTTCATAACTATGGTGGTCATGCATTCAGAACTCCTCCATAGGATTCCAACCTTGGCTTTGTAAACCTGTAAGGTGATGAGTGGTCCTTTGAAAATATTCTCTGTTTATTTTTCATCTAGGATCACCATTTTCAATCAGTATAAGGTGAGGCTGAGAGAATGTCACTTGCCCAAGATCACCCAGTGGCTGAGCAGGGATTCGAACCTTGGTCTCCAGAGTTGTAGTCCAATGCTAAAACACCACATCATGCTGTCTCTCGTTGTGCATGTCTTATCTCTTGTCATATAAAAGGAATGAAGTCTAAACAGTTTAGCACTACCAATTTCTAGTATGAAAACATTCGTAGAATCTTTCAAAAATGTTTGTCATTGGGAATAAAGTGTTTATAATGAGGTTCAGGAGTGTCAACTGATTTCAATGTTATGTACTCTGTGTGAGTCTCTTCAAAAACCTAACCTTTCATTATGGATGTAGTGGCTACATAACTGTTACTTTGCCATTGTAGTACTTGCTGCTTCCAGGTAAAGTAGTAAGGGGGATACACCAACATGAAAAGAATTGCCATTATGTTATTTTATGATTGCAAGTGCACTAGCAGCAAGTATGTTGTTGACCTGACCACTATTTGTATTTTCCATAATGCTCCAGACTAACTTTTATTGTGGAGGAAGAAGAGTAGCCTCCTCCTCAGAACAATTAAGAATACTTGGCAAAATCTCAGCAAAATTGCCTTCTTTTTCTAGGTATGATGGGGTAGGAATGAGAAAAAAAATCTCAAGTATTTTTTTCTGGAAAAAAAGTCTTCTCAGAAAATTTGTCTCAGCTGTCATTAGAAAAGGTAATAAACCTTGTTCAGCATCCTATCTGACTTTTAGAAAACAACACTAGAAACATCTGGATTTAGCTTAAATTCAGGCCAGCCAAAAAGTTCAGACCAGGTGAGAGGTCTTTAATACCAACTATATCAGGAAGACATGATAGAGTATAAAGACATGATAAAGTGTGGAGATCTGGATTCAGCAACAAATTAATGAGTGACATGGTATGATAAACATCATTGCCACCTCTTGGTTTCACAAGTCTAACCTGGCTTGCTTGATGAATTCACACAAAAACATTTCTAGGAACATTTATCTTTGTGAGAGATGTGAACTTAGGCCCTTTCCGCACTAGGCTGGTGAATCAGTTCGTGCTATTTCTTATCGGATTTTCTGGGCTCAAAACAAGGCAGACTTTCCCTCATTTCCTTCCACACAGCTACTGCGTATGTTTCATTCTGATTCAGAAGAGTATGAGTTCATGAATCCACACTGCCTCTGTCATGGGCACTCCCTCTACTCCCCTCACCCTGCCCCGTCATCTAGGATTGCCCCCCTTTTTTTTGGCATAGTTTAGTATGTCATTGCATACATGCGTACATGCGTATGTGCGTAAGTCCATACTACCCCCTGGCCCTCCCATGAGACCTCCCCTTACTACCAATTCACATTGGCTTGAATGTACATGTCTGCACCACTGTGAAAGTACAAATTGGATTGATCTGGAAAACTGGGAAACCGATTTCTTCCGGTTTTCAAATACTGCACTTTATCACCACATGGGGGCACATTTAGTCAGAATTACATGCAGAATGAAAGTAAATAAACCGAACCTAGTCTGCTCCAAGGTGCAGAAGACCTCCATGGCAAGATGCATTGGTGTGCCTTAATAACCACGTGCGGAAAGGACCATAGAGTTGAGTATTGCAAGTGAAGATCTATGAATCAGGACCACTGTATATGCCTTTAAAGCAGTGGTTCTCAACCTGTGAGTCCCCACATGTTGGTGGACTTCAGCTCCCAGAAGCCCCAGCCACTATGGTCAATGCTCAGGGCTTCTGGGAGCTGAAGTCCAAAAACATCTGGGGACCCACAGGTTGAGAACCACTGCTTTAAAGGATATGAAGGAATCATCTATATTAATATACATGACTAAAGAACTTAACTCTCTATATTTTTTTATCACCTGCAGGCTTAACTGTATATATACCTATATGAATGTTGTATGCAGACTGTGAATATACAGAGCATGAGAATAGGTTATCTAATGTTTTAAATTGGCTGAGATCCACTAATGCTTAGGGAGAAAAGGCAATTTGAATGATATTAAAGATAAGCTCCCTAGTTTTCTCATCCCTCCAAAAGTAATTTTTTATAAAATAGATGAGTGGAATAGAATTTCCCTCTAAGATTTTTAATTGAATGTATTGAAGTATAGAGCTTTAGCTGGTTGCACAGAGTTACCCTTGGGTTCTAAAAATGATTCATATTTTCAGTCTAATTATTTTCACATTACTAACTAAACTATTGTCAAGTTTGAATCATCTACAAAAGGCCTTTTTTCAAAAGAGAATCCATGGTCTGTACATAAAAGAAAAAAAATTAAATGCAGGAAAAACAGATTTAATAGCAGGTAAGTATAACTCCAGAAATGTCACCATGAGTGAAACATTATTTCCAATAGATATTAAATAATGAAAAGTATAGAGTCAGCAAAGAGTAATGGTTTCAGTGGGAGACTAGGGTTCGAATCCCTGTTTGGCCATGGAAACCCATTGGGTGACCATGGACAGTCACACTCCCTCAGCCTCAGAGGTCAACAAAGGCAAACCTGCTCAGGACAAATCTTGTTAAGAAAACCTTGTGATAGGTTTGCTTAAGGTCACCATAAGCAGGAAATGACTTGAAGGCACCCAACAACATCAATAATTCCCAAGGTAGATATTAATTAAATTGATTGTTTCTGATTTTAATCTGGAAGTATTTTAAATTGTTTAGTTTTTATTCCATCCTGAGATTCCATAATAAAGAATGGGATATAAATATTTAAATGATAGATAGATAGTTTTTTTTTCTGACCCGTTTTTTTTAAAAAGACAATGGGAAAAATAAAAAACTCCTGGCCAGAATCCTTTATGCACTACTTTGCTCCATAACCTTGATAAGTATGTAGTTATGTAGTGAAGACTGACCCAATCCTCCTTAGTCCTAACTTACTGGTCAGCAGCCACCACGATCAACAGGGATTTGTTTCCCTGTCACTCAGGAAATGGATAACATTTCCATCCCCTGCATGAGGAGGAACCATCACCCTGTTTCTTCCTGATTGAGAGAAGAATAGACCCACATTGATTGCCTAGGCTGCTGACTGGTAAGTGAGGATGGGGGAAATTATGTAACCTCTGAATGAAGGGATATGTGGGGGTCATGAATATGAAGCAGTCACAAATTTATAACTCACAGTTACGGGTTCATAGCTACCCAACTGGGTAGCCAGTAGCTCAAATTTAGAGACAAAAGCCTAAATCCTATTGGTTAGTGTTGACTCAACTGGTTATTCCTCTTGGTTAGTCCCTCTGGTTAGACCTGTTGAACCAACTGCTGGATGGTAAGTCAGCACATAAGAAAATTCCTTTGATTCAGTGGATTTAGACACAACTAACAACAGTTTTTAGACTTTTTTTTACACCTGTCAAGTTAACAGTTTCATATAAATGTGTATACAGAAGATCTACTTCTATATGGCTTCTGAAAAAAGAAAGGTAGCTTGCAAGAATAAAATGTCCTATTGTAGTTCAAGAGGTTTACAACATAACCATTTGGTGGTTCAGAATATTGCAGCTGTCATAATTCACCTGGGGAGCTGAGAAGCCATATGACTGATTCGCAGTCCAGAGTTGAGATCCAAGTTAATACTCAGAAACTGGGGTATCAAAGCCGATGGGGGGAGGTCACACAGAAGAGTAGCCTGGATTCACAAACAATGCAGAGTCTCTGAGCTGGCTTGGATGTCTCTTACAGAGTGGGTAGCTATAGGGCATTTGCTGCCTGCCTTATCTAGGGAGACTGATTGTTCAGTGCAAAAGCTGGAGCCCCACTAATTGAGCTGTGGGTGTCTCAGGCCTCTCCCCAAACACTGCAGTCCTGCTAGCATCTCTGAGTGAGACCTAACAACAGCGAAGGAAGAGACATTCTCTGATCTAAAGTTCTTCCCTGAGGAAATGTCATGTTGATTCATTTAGAAGACATTTGCTCTGTCTACATTCAGAGGAAAAATTAAAGAATAAATTGTGGTTTTTGTATTACAGAGCTGGTCCCTGGCTCAGAAAATCATTGCCACAATGTTGTAATGAGCAATATCATGCTAATGTCTGAAAACAAGCCCTATTTTTGTTCTGATGGGTTTAGTCCAGTGAACTAATGGTGGCAAGGAGAAAGTGCAAGTTAAAAATTAATTTGATTTATTCAGTGACAACTTATTTTCAAAAGCCTACAAACTCAGTAGCAACATAGAAGCACACTAGACAATTATTACAAAGGTGAAAATGGTAATACAGGAATAAATGGGAAATTAAGAGAAAATACAATTGGAATATACAGATAACAGCCATTTACATAAAAAACAAATATCTAAAAGAAAGAACAGATCAAGTACCAAAAAAAGTACCATATTCCTCCTAAATTTTTCAGCAGTCCAGCTGTTCAAAGCTTTTTATATCCCAGTTGAATAGAACTTTACGATAAAGATTAAGAGAAAAGAGTTGGGGCGGAAAAGAAAACTATAGCTACCTGTGCCAAACAGAAGAGGTAGGTTTGTATTGGTTCAGACTGATAGAGTACGATGTTTGACCCCCATGAGGGACTAAACAAAAATAAAATAAAATGATACATTTTATGTTAAGAAAACTACAAAAGTTCCAAACATCCCTAATGGTTCCTAAGTCAAATATCTAACCCCAAAAGGCTGACTCAGAGAAAATGTTCAGGAGCAGCTTCAAAAACTGAAGAAGATACGCATTCAAAGTAAGAAATCTCTTTTCTCAAAGAGAAGTTAAAAGGGCAAGCTAAAGCCTCAAAGGTCCCTAAAAAGGCACTGCTACTAGAATTAAGGAAAAAAAGAAATAAGTCTGGCAAACAGTAGAATTTGAGATCCTCTCTTAGGGCTCAATTGCTCTTCGACCCACTGACACTACTAAATGTTCCCACATTCTGATTCCTTCCCTTCCTTCCCCCACTTGTTTCATTAAAAAGGGGAAGTATGCTGGCCTGGATCATCTGTCATCATTTCTGTCACCCTCTTCATGTGAAAAGTAACATTTTCAAGAAGTTATCCATATGAAGCTACTTGGAATCCTGATTTTTCTAGGAATTGAAATTATATGGAGAGCCTTCGTAAATACAGCAGCTCCAGAACGTCACTCTCCATGTCTAAGAGTAGCAAAGTGTGTGGGGCTGCCATACAACCCCATACAGACTGTTATTTTGCCCCCCCTTTTTTTTTTAGAGGGCATTACGTAAGTCTTGTTAGTGTATAGGGAAACATCCCAGCTTCACAAAGGACATGACTGCAGGGAATTACAGACTTTGCTTATTCCTCTCCTACTCGTCTCTTGCTTCAAATATACGTTGGCTTATTTGTCTTATATGTTGTCTTATTTGCTTCATTTCAAGATCCAGATAAAGAAAACTTTCTGCTCAACACATTTTCTAAAATGATTTTTTTAACATGGTGGAGCTATTTTGGTGAACATTTTCCTATAGAAATAAATAAATAAATAATGCAAAAATGTTTTTACCCTTTTCACAGAATGTATCAATATGTTAAGAAACTTTTATTGTTGTTGTCGAGGATTGTTGTTGCTGCTATTGTTGTGCTGTGCCTTCAAGCCATTTCTGATTTATGGCAACCCTAACCTGAACCTATCATGGGGTTTTGGGGGTGCTGACAGCATGTGCTCAACATTACCTGGTAGCTTTCCATGGTTGAGCAGGGAATCAAACTCTGGTCTCTAGGACTGTCATCCAATGCTCAAAGCACAAAACCATGCTGGCTCTCTCTATTGAGAATTAGGAATGCAAAATATTTGGTTGTTTCAGTTACACATGCAAGAATGAAGGATTTCAAATATTTTTCCCCATTAGGACTTCAGCCTCAAGCTTGTATAGTAGCCAGGTTTCAGTAACATGGGCAGTCTCCATCCTCCCAGACATTTTGGAGGGAGCCAAATGTCTCAAAAAAGACTTGAATAAGTTCACCTACATAGCTGAGTTATTAGTGGATTGCTCTTTCATAGGCATGCAGTGCTTTAACAGAACCATGGCTTCCACACTAGAGTATGCAAGAATCTGTAATTCAATCAATGAAATGTGTACTCCAGTTAAAGGCCAATTTATCTGCTTAGTTACTGTAGTAAGACAAACTCTTTGAAGAGACACACACTCCAGTTCTTTGAAAGACCAAAAGGGAAAGGGGGGCTGCCTTCCACAACAACAACAACAGAGGAACTCAAACAGAAAAGAGGCCTGGTCACTGACATTACTTTCATTCAAGATGTTTCCCCATTTTATCACACAAATGAGCAGTTCCAAAGTTCATAGTCAAAGAGATAGTCTATCAAATGTATCTTATAAATTCAACTGCTTGAACAAGCCAAAGAGTCAGTTCTCCTCAGCCTCATACTATGGAAGACATGGCAGATAAAAGATGAAGGAAACCATTTATCTCGATGACACCCCGGATGTCAGGTCTGTACACAGGGATACATTTCTGCCTTCCTTGGTGTCATGGAGCCAAAGCATTCAAGCACAACTACCACATATATTCTAGACACCTTTGCTTCCCATAGGTTAATTACCTCTTAGGAGGATTACTTTGGTTCCCCACCTCCAGTCATATGGAAGTTCTTCTCAGTGGATGAACTCATTTTTTTAATCCCTCCATCTTCAGGTTTCTTTTCTATTGGCTATGACTACAGCCACAATAGGGGAGCTGACAATGTAATGAATCTAAATGAGCAACAGGATGTTTGTTCTGGCCAGAATAAGTGATCCTGGGAAGGATCAAGTGTTTATTCTGAAGGTCAATTCAGTTTTTCACCACAGACAAGTTCTGCTCAAGTTCTTTTCCATGCCTGTAAAAGAAAGTGGCAGAAGTTGAATGCCACCTGGGGTCAAGTGAGTCTTACAGAGAGACTATGTAGATGTGGAGAGTGAACATTCTTGACTGGGAAATGCAGGTATTATGGTGTATTCACTCACAGGGTCCTTCACCTCAGTAGCTTTACAGTATGTACCAAGACACAGCTGGAGACGTCTACAGAGGCTTCTGCTTGGGCAGGTCCATCAGCATCAGAAAAATAATACAAAACAAAACCTGCACAAAATAGGTAAGTTTAGCTCATCAGAGGCTGCTCTTGGTGGACTGACTGTGTGGAGATTTCTTCTTCTTCAGATCCACCTGATTAGGAATATTGCTACTGGACATCACTTTCCTGTCTCTTCCAGTCCCTCACTGTTGAAAAATGGAAGGTTGGCCTTATCATGAAATATTGTTTTGCTCGGTGAGGAGGGATTCAAACTTCAAGGCTGTACAATCTAAATGATTTAAACAACACAATTAAGGCTCCATTTGTAAAATGCAGCCAGTAGCTACCAATAATATTTTTGCATATGATATGAAAAGTGTAATGTTGACCTTTGGCAAATAAGAATGAGATTCAATGCATCACCCACAGGCTTTTATTCTTTTCCTGCCATGAACTCCATTCTGAAATAGATGACACAAAAGCCAACAGCATACCTGGAGGGACTTTCCATTTGTTTCAGTACTAGGCATCTCAAGTGCAGTTATTCAAATAGGTCAACAGTTATTCCATTTTTGCTTTACTTTGTCTCTTAAATATGTTCCATTTATTAAACACAGTAAATAATCAGTATCACTTTGGGATTTGTTGAGTTCACTAGTAATGCAAACACATGTAAAAGAGACACTGGGAAGACTTTTTCTAATTCATCCGATTCATTTTGCCACCCTTCCCCATCTACCCCCTGCCAACAGATTAGCAGGTGGGTCAAGGACCAGAAGCTTCCATTCATCTGAACTGATTTCAGGAGGGGAGAAATGAGCCATTTTCAGAAGTAGAAATCTTAAATTCCTGGAGGACAATAATGTAGAAAGGTCAGCAACACATCCACCCTTGAATTGTTTTCATGTCACTGATTTATGTCAGTTAACAGGCATAAAAAATGTAGCTATACTGGCAATCTATGGTTAAAGGTTGAAGTTTCCCACTATTAAAAGATGGAACAGTTTCTAGAACAACTATGTGCATACTTCATTGAAGAACAGAACTCGACAAACCAGCTCTTCTTTCCATTTTTTTAAAAAATTGTTCATCTCTTAAAATGATTCACTTTCCTCATACCAGCCAACAAAAGAGAAGTTCAGATGTCGAAAGGAAAGAGGGGAGGGGGAGAGGGAGAGATATTGGAAGAAAGAGAAAAGGTAGATTTCTACAACTATGGCAAGGATCCAACATTCATACAGACAGACTAGGAGTCATCTTTTTACATGTCTAGAAATTATTGGGTAGGAGAGAGAAAGAAAGAAAGAAAGAAAGAAAGAAAGAAAGAAAGAAAGAAAGAAAGAAAGAAAGAAAGAAAGAAAGAAAGGGTGGTTTAGCTCTCTACAGGTTTCTGGAGAAAAATCTTGGTTGTGAAAGAGTGACTGACAGACATGCTTATATCTGAAGATGTACACAGATGCCATTCAGCATCTCATAAAAGAGTCTCCTCAGACAGGCCAGTCATTTATTTGTTCAGAAACCACAAGCAGGCCTTGCGGGGTCAGAAGTTGTGAAGACATTCCATTGTCTACTGCCAATGAGGCTCTCCCTTTGTACAGTGATACAATATTTACCCAAGGCAAGATGGTAATTGTTACATAAAATATCACTCCAGTGAGAGAAATAGGGCCACTAGCGCTTTAATGAGCTGAAGCCATGTCAAACAGAAGCAATTTGATTCCCCTGTTATGGATTTTGCTAAGTGGCCATTGCTATTTGCTTTTTTGTCCAAGATGTTGAGCTTTTAAGAGAAGCTCAAGTACAAGGCTACCACAGCTGTTATTCACTGCAGCTCATTATAAACATTTTCCTATGACTCACACACATCTACAATAAGCCTTAGAGAGTTTAAAAGTCACTGTGTGTCACATAAGGGACTTTTAATTAATATAGAACAATGGATGGGAGTGTTCTAATGATGTTTTCAGATCTGTCAGGTGAGCCCTAGACTGATAAACTAGTGGTCATGTTTCCTCAGTCCTCACTCATTTACTCAGCAAAACTTTTTATCAGTGTTGACAATTATTTTACATTATACTCATACAGATTAAGATCCTTCTCTATACTTGCTCGCAGTCTATGGGCCTTCCTTTCTGGATAAGATAGATTGCTCCCATGTCCTCTTGTTTTTCCAACAACAGAAAAATACTCCTTTGTTAGCTTGGCTTTTGGGTTTTAAAGGACTGTTATTGGTACTACATAGTGGTTTGAGCCTGCTCAGCCATGGAAACCAACTGGTTGACCTGGGGCACACTATACATTCTCAGCCCCAGAAAACCCCATGATAGGATCACCTTAGGATCACCATAAGTTGGAAGTGACTTGAAGGCACACAGCAGCAACAACAATTGGTGTTATAACTGATGTCTTTTCAACCTGCTTCTCTATTCAATATTTTTTTAAAATATTATAATTGGTTTAATTAGCCATGATCCCAAAGGCTCCCCCAGATTAGTTATGAGAATGGTGAGGGCAAACGTGGTGGTAGCAAGATGAAAACTGCAAGAAGGAAAGTGTAGGCTATAAGAGGAGAAGGAGGCTGCCAGTTCCATGATTCCCATTTCTTGAATTCCTGGCTTCTGGGGAACACAGAAGACAAGGTGGTATGGAAGGGACAGCTTGGATAATCACTTGGCCTGTGGTAATTCTCCCATCCTGTCTTGATGGCAGTGGTAACGATGATTATGGATGATGATGATGATTTTATATCCTACCTTTTACTCAGTTTGGTCTCAAGTCAGTTTGTGACAGTTAAAACAAGCCTGCCCAGAAAATTTTAAAACAGGAGCAAGTTCATCTGGTAGGGTGCAGCCCTCAAATAGCTATATAGGGCTTTATAGGTCATCACTAGTTTTGTGACATTCTTCTAATGCTGCCACGTCTAACCTGCACAACCCCAAAGACAGTGCAACTGGTACTTTAACATACCAATGGATCCTGGCCATTTTGTGCGCAAGCTACCAAAAGTTTGAGCTGTGAGCAAAAGACACAATATAAATCATGTAAACAAAATAGTTTATATAAAGTCATTTTTAAAAATCACTCTGTCCTTTTAAAAATCACTCTAACACAAATGAGGAGCATAAGGAGCTCCCAAGATTGCATTCACTGTATCCTTTCAGATACTTTAGACTTTTCAAAGACTTATTTACCTGTCCCAGCAGAAAACTGCCTTAGTGACTTCATCTATATTTGTTTGTTAAGTAGGTAGTCCTCAAAATTTTTAGCATATTTGATATGTATGTAGCTTCAATTGTTGTGTCAGAAAGGTGAGCAATATACATAAAATAACTTTGTGCACTAACTTCTCCAGCAGGTCAGAGAAAATTTGTGTAAAGGCCTCAAAGGTACCCATACATCTGGGAGAAAGGATGCTAAATGTGATGCAGTGCAGGATGATTGGGACATTTCAATGAGGCACAGAAGTGTACATAGTAATTGGCAATGACACAAGACCTGTTTGAGCATTGTCCTCATGTATTTCTCATCACATGAGGGGAAAGAACAGGGAGACAATCAGTAGCCTTGCACAGTCTGTTGCATGCCTCATGATTCAGAGCCAGACACTTGTCACCCTCACACACTGAGACTTTAGCAGAACTCTTAAACTGTAGGATATCCCACATGCATAGTTGAGGTTCATGCTACAGCAGTTCAGCCCCAATAAATGAAGAGCAATGCAGTGGGGACCAGCCACTGAGAATGTGAAAGAGTGGATGGAGAGAGGTGCCACATCATCACTGTGCCCCAGAAGGTTTAGCATCCAGTGTGAAACTTAGCCCTTGTTACATTTTTAAAATCTCATTTACAATTCTGCTAGCAGAAAAGTGCCAGTCATTCCAATGTGTTGAGATAAGCAGGAGGCCATTTGGTCCCTGCAAATCCATCTTCTAGATTTTCTTCATCTTTCTTTAGAAACATCATCCATATCTAGACCCAAAATTCAGTAAATATTGAGAGCTTGACAGTCTGTTTTAAAAATTAACATTAACTCCAGGACTTGCTCAAAAAGTGAAGATATGCCTACTGTTGCTAAAAGGTCTGCAGAAGGTTCAGCCATAGCTACTCACGATTACATTTGTGCATCTAATGTAGTGCCATTACATCCCTACTGTTAACTTTGTTCCATTTTTTCTTTTAATAATTATTTCTCTGGCCAAAGTAATTAATTTACCACACTCTGCTCCCAGAATGAAGTAGTATTGCCAATTTGTGATTTTAAAAATATGTGGGTCACAGACAGAGCTGAGGTAAAGCTGATCAGAAGATGAAGTTTTAAAACTTTAAATTCACCCAGAAGCAGAAATCAGATTTTAGAGTGCATTAGAGAATGAACCCTTCTTCTGTGAGAGTGCAGAAGAGGATTTAAATAATATACTTTGAAGACCTCTCAGCTCCAGGCATTTGGCTTGGAAAGCTCTGTGAAAAGATGGTAGACACAGCAGAAAAGCACCTGTCTCCAAATGCTTGGCCCTGATGGGAAAGCCTCAGAGTCAGGCATTTGGACCTGGTGAAAGCTGTAGAAAATAACACTAGTTGCTTTGTTTGGCCAATATTGCTCTACAAAGAGCCTATCCACCTCTCTTTCATTCTCAGAGCAAGACAGAGTGGTAGGCAACAGCAAAGAGGGTGGAGCAGATGATCTTATTTCCTTTTTTCAGATGAGGAGAAATTGACAGTTTTGCTAGCCAAAGATCTCATATCCATTCCTTGGTTTCCAGATATGAATAAGAACGTTTCCCAGAAAGCTAATTGCCAGTCAGAAATGACATTACACAGGCCCTTTCTGCACCTTACCTTGATAGCACGATGAACTAGAGCCCTCATGATACTGCCAATACCGCAAGAGGCCCAGTAGAGAGCCGCTTGCACTCCGCACACAGCAAGGCATTTCCGAGAGAGCATCGGTTCCCGCCCGGTGCCTCTTCCACATGTCGGTGTCCTGGGCCACGCCCAGGTCTCACTCTGTCCCTGCCCCACCAGCCCTGCTTGGCTGGTGGGTTTTCTTTTTTCTTTCTTTCTTTTTTTTTTTTTTGGCCTATCGTGCTAACGTTAGCAGGATAGATCCAGCCAACAGGCTGTTTCATCCTATATTGGTAACATGCTAACATGCTAAAAATAGCGCTGAGTTAAAAAAAAACACAGTTGGCTGGACCCCGGGGTCTGCTGTCGTCTCGAGTGTGAGTGGCGATGCAGCCCCTGGTGGCCTCTTGTGGCGACCTGTCATGCAGTGTTCCCTGCTGTGATGGGGGCAGTGGCCAGCCTGCTGCTGGGAGGGGCATCCCCTGGGAGTTGCTGCGTGAGGGACAGGCAGCAGGGACTGCCCACACCCCACCCACTCCCAGGTCCTTCCCGGAAGCACACAGGGTGACGGATCCACAGGCCCTCTGGTCGAGCGACCGATGCATGAAAGGGAGGTTATTTTCGTCTTTCAGGAGAAAATAAGAAAATGTGCTATCAGCAATATCCATGGTTGTGATAGCACCTGATTTGCCAGCACATCATGCGGTACGGCGGCTCGTGAAGGGGGGAGGGAGCGTGCCTAATACGCTTTAAAAACACCATGCAAAAAGGGCCTAAGTTAGATGGATGAATAATTCCACCTAAGGTGGCTTCCTATAGCCTTACATTGGGAAGGCAAGATGAGAATGTTTCAAATGATATGTTGTATGCCTTCAAGTTTCCAACTTGTTAGGACCTTAAGTGAACTTATGGGTTTTATTGGGGCTGAGAGTGTGTGACCTGTCCAAGGTCACCCAGTGAGTTTCCATGGCTGAGCTGAGAATCAAACTCTGGCTTCCAGGATTGTAGTCCAATGCTCAAACAACTACACCACACTGACTCTTTTCAAATGATATATTAAATTAAATTACCAAACACTCCCCAAACCAGGACATTCTTCAGGATGTTTGAATGTATCGGAGATCTTGAAGTGAATGTTTTAACCACATTTAGTCCTTGTTCTTTGCATCAAATTACTTGGTGCAATGACAGAAGCATCAGCAGCCTGATAGTTTTACCACTTGTGCACTGATGTACAGGCAAAAGATGTGGTTTCCAGAAAGAGAGTGGGACATGTTCAGTGGAATGCAGTGAAGATTTCATATTGTGATGTGTTTCCTGTCATTTGTTGTACAAACAATGCTATGGTATCCTCCAGCCTCACCAACTTCCCACACTTCAGTTATAGCCATCTCAAGACATCATGAGGTAACTCTGTAGGATCTTTGTAGATCAGGAAACAGTGGACAATTGTAGAGGCTGTAGGGTGATAAAGAGATATGTTATTGGAGGACTTTCAATAAGATAAGCTCAAAAACAATTACCCCAAAATATAAAGATCTATTAAAGTGGCACCAGAATGAGGCACAAAAAACAGTTGGACACAGCATGGCCCACTGTACAGGATTCTGCTTTAAAAAATAAAATTTCATCTTCTGCAAGAAAAGTTAACATCCAAAAATGAGGACTGATTGAAAAAAAAACTAGGAAAAATACATGTGAATTTAAGTATACCAAATGCATGGCAAATATAACTAGGACAGCATATTTTCATTGTGTGTTTAAAAATAAATGTCTTCTTAGGCTGAGATGACAAGACAGTGACATAAACAAGAAAACACTGTACAGTAATGTTATTCTGAAGCGTGAACAGCCCACAGGATGAATAGTTTATTTTGAAGAGCTCACTTTATTAGCCATCTTGTATGCACATATTTATTGTGCTCATTCAGACCATTCTTTTTAAGTGTCGTGAAGGCTAAATACATATTACAGTCTAACTAACAAACAGTACTACTAACCCACTTATTCAGAGCTACTGCATGTGAGCCTCCTATATTATTTTGGCAAACAAAAGCTCTAAACTTAGCCTACAGTACAAAAGCCATCTCAACACCCATTCCCTTGGAGTTTTTAATTCTCTTCTGCAATCCCTCCCCGCAGTGACAACCTCATAGGTTGTGATTGATCTGCAGGCTACACACTTTGATTGCTCGCAACTTTTGTCTCCCCCTTTCCACTGGCAACTATTTTATATGCAAGTCCTCTATCTGTGACTTCATCATATCCATGTCCTGCCACCAGATACAGAAGCGCTTTGTTCTGCCTCTTTTCATGCTAGAGGAGGGATTTTTTTTTCCTAGGGGTCGCTTCTTGTTCCGAAACATGAAAATGTGTGAAGCATAAAACTCCAGCTGTGAATACTTACCTCCCTGCCGTGTTAAAAAGTTCAATATACAAAGCACCTGGTTTCAAGTAAAATGTACATCAAGATATATGGCAATGAGACAGATTTAATATACCCCATAGGGCCCTGAGGCAGTTTTAAAATGAAAGACACAACACTTTTTTTTCTCCAAATGAACCATTACCTTTTCACAAATAATAAACCTGAACCTTGTACAGTTGAAACAGAAGTCACAAGCAAAGGAGACAGTATACAGGGGTTCATTGTCATGCAAACAAGAGTCAAACTACAAAGGAGTGTATAGCCAGCTCAAATGGGTTGGTTCCTCATTTGCAGAATCTCTTTACATGGTTTCATTGATTTTTTGAAAAGTAGGAAATAAGGGTTAACACAATCTGAAGACCACAGGGTTTCATACAACTGGTTCAGAAAGAGAGAGAGTGAGAGAGAAAGAGAAATTCAGCCCTACATCCAAGGTTGCCAATTCATGCTTGACTGGAAAAATAAAAATGGAAGCAAGAGTTATCTTGATAGCATGATAGTTTGCTTCAGTATCAATGTAACAGCCAAATGTCTGTTATGTTTTCTACCATAATAAATAATAAGTGCATGTCCATATTTATTTTAATATAGTAGTAGAAACACATTTGATTCATGCCTAGCAGCAGGGGTGTGGGAACATTTCATACTGGCTGTTTTCTATTCTGTTCACACAAGAATGAAGCAGCCACATGGGAAGGATGAGAACATGTGGGTAAAACCATGAAAGCATTGCCCACACCCCTGTGATGCTAAAAAAAATAAAAAATAGATGGACTTTCCCAAAACCACCTCTGACTAATTTGGAAATGATCCAAGTTCTTCACTATCCAGAATATACATATATATAGGGTCATTATTCTGTTTTATTCTAATATCTGGAAAAAGAACCTACTGCCAGCCTCTGAATTCTGCCCATATTGAATATAATGGCTTGGTGTGACATGATTGCTGATATATTCAGCAAAAATATGTGAGCAGAAGAACTGAAGATGCTTAGAAAGCTATCTCTCAACAGGTGACCCAACACTGTTATATGGAATCCGGGGCCGCCTTCTGATCTTGCCATTTTTAAAAGGGAGTCAACATGTTTTGCCAACAGTAGTGTGCCTTATGGATACCAAGAGAAGCGTCTGTGTTTGTCATTGCCATCAAGGTTATTCATTCAGCAATAATACAATCTCTGTGAAAGAGATATCAACATTTTACGCTGTTTAGACCAGTCAATTATTTCTTTTGATATACTGAGGATCTGTGCTTAACACATTATTTCTCCAAGTGACTAAATTATTATGCTGGTGGTAAATTCAGACCATATATTAACCTGTATGACTTTAATCTATGGTGTATTGCGTTATCTTGGTGGTGGTGGTGGTGGTGATGGTGTCTGGATAAAGGCTTGTGAAAGTCAAAGGCCTACACTTTTCTTTTAAAACCTGACTCACAGTAAAGTATATCTCATGCCTATTTCACATTCTTTAGTAAATGTCATGATATTTCTATGCCAAATGGACGCATACACAAGTCAATTCCTTCTCAAAATATCAGCCAATCATTTTGTGTTTCTTGCAAAGAAGAAAAGAATGGAAGTCACGTAAATAAACTTGCAGGCACAGCTAGCACATTGTAGCATCAGCCATCAAAGAGAAGTTTCTTACCAGTATTTTGGAGAGCAGAAGTTGAGAAAGGCCTTATAGAATTCAGTCCAATGTGTCAGTCTGTGTTTCTGTTTGGATATATGCCTGATGCTTCTCAGATCTGTTAGAATACAATAGCTATCATTCCCAACCAGTATTGACATTGTAGTCTACCATCTCAAGAACACAAGGATACAGAAATTTTTGCAATAACTATTGCTTTTTGTCCTTAATTGATTTTAAACTGAAGCTTTTTACTCCGCTCCCTTTTTTAAAAAAAGAAAAAAGAAAAAAAAACTTTTCCTCCTCTTCTTCCTCCTCTTCTTTGTTTGCTACTATGGCAAATGTACATTAAGTGCACCCTGGGGAGAAAGCCAATTTATACATTTTTAAATATACTTTTCAATCAGTTTTTCTTCTTTTTTACTGGTTCTTATATGTTATAGCTCACAATTCCATTTTGAACAGGGTACTGAAACTATAAAACAATCTATCTATGGACAGATGAATTCATCAGTTTTGTTTTATCCCATTTCAATTTTAATTTTAATTTCTTCCATTAAATATATGGCAGATAGTCTATTTTGGTTAATGTCATATTAAAAGCAAACTGAATCAAATTCTCAACCAATTTGAAATTGTACAGCTATTCCCGGTAGGGCAAGTTCCATTTTGTACCTGTTTGCTTGGAAACCATTAAAGATGATGGCCTTGCCAAAGAGAAGAAGTGGCAATCCTAATTCAGCTGCACAAACATGATGGAATACTTAGAGATTCAGACGTAAACGTTGAAGTGTTCATCTCTCTGTTTGGAAGAAACTGTCAGTTTTGCTTTCCTTAACATCTCAAGCCATTGTCATCCAATCTTGGATGAGGGGAAAAGAAAGGAATAAAAAGTTCTTATTGTTCTAACCCCTCCCTACCATTGTTCATTGTGCTTGCCTTATAGGCATAAAAAGTGCCTGTTAATTTTCAGTTTATTTAAGGACTCTTTATTCTAATACATTGAATTAAACAACTTTCTTGCTAGTTCACAGCTACAGTCTGTTTGATACAGGGTTGTGTACCAGGTTTTATACCAGGGACAGAAATTGGAATATTAGGTTTAGCAGTTCATTTAATAGTGCTAAAGGTTGAAAAAAATGGAAAATCAATACATTGACACCAACATCAATAATTTGTTTAATGGGGCTGGTTCTCAGCCTAGGTTGCCATAATTTGGAATTAACTTGAAGGCATATAACACCAACAAATTAATCAGGTTATTATTAATTAACTCATTATGTTGTTAGTTCCAAGAAAAGACCATGAGATTTACAACGAATGGCATGGAAGTTGACCTTAATTGCACAGTTTGTTATTAGCACCTGAAAAAGTGCTGGTACTTGTTGTTGTTGTCTTATAGTTGCCTTTCCTCAACCTGGATTTTTCCTTCAGGTGAAGTACAGACCCTATAATGCAATTGTTACTGTGAATGGTTAGACTTCAAGACATCTGGAAAATGTAAAGTGGGAAAAAGCTGTCTTTAAGCTCAGGATTACAACTCACATTCTGTTCTGTTATCTGCACCTCTTTTCTTTTTATCCTTTCCCACTCTCTCCAACACGTACACTGGTCACTTGCCCCTCAGGTTAATAAGAAGTGATGCTAAACTTCAATAAAAAAATGCAGCAGTGACTGGTTGCTGCAAGGATCAGTCAGTGCAGGATTCTTAATCAGAAATGTTTTTAGTGCTTTGAGCATTCATAGAACACTTTTCTGCACAGCTGAATCACTGCATACTCTCTAACACTCCTTATCAAAAAATGTGATCTGCAAAGGCCAGTGTTGGGGCACATATTTTGCTCATTTGATTCATTGGAATTTACTTCTGAGTTAATTTTTTTTTTAAAAAAAAAAAGAAAGATATAGGCAGGGATAGGATAGTGTGTATCCTTTTGGTTCCAGCCTTTTGTCTCCTTACCAAACCACTCAAAGGTTGGCATTTTGTTGAATAGTTGCAACCATATTAGATCCTTTCTGTCAATTGTTGAATCCTGAGTCAAGACATAAGTAAAATCCTGTTTATTCAATGGTCTATTCTAATAAAGACTGACAAACAGGATTTAAGCCGCAATATGCGATCTTCTACAGAAAAAAAAAATAGAATAGATGGACAAGACAAGGAGAGGGAAAGACAAAGAGAAGGAAAACAAGAGAGCAGGGTGGAACTTTTTATGTTATTATCTATGTCTGCAATATGAGCAAAAATAAGCAGAATAAATGATTAAAAGTAGATTTACTTCTGAGTACATATAGAGAGCACATGAGCTGAAGATAAAGAATCTTTCAGCTTCAGACTAAAATCGTCAACTTCACCAAACCATGCAAAGCAAGTGAACCACTGTCATTCACCTGAAGGAGCCCTATGTGCATACATCTATGTCCTTAAGCCCCTTTCACAATAATACTTACCTGGACTATGCAGCAAATGTCTCTGCAGGGGAAGGTAAGCTTTTGATGGTCTCCATGGAGTGAGACCAGAGGGTGATGTTTGATTGGCACTAAGCACCAGATCAAGGCACATGGTAGAGGAAAGTGAGACAGCAGTCTGCCCCCTACATTTTCCATTTCACTTTCAGCATTGTCCCATCCTCAATGCAGTGTGAGTTCATCTGATTGCTTCATAGCCAGATAGGACTTTCCACACCCTTTTTCTCTCAGGTGGTTTTTTGCCTATCCCATATTGTGTTTGATGGAATTTGGAAAACTGTCTCCATGTGGTGTTCTTAAATAGGTTGTCCTCTAGAAGGTAATAGGGGAGAGATTTCAGCAATTTCAGTGATGACCTTTTGGCATTGCTTTGATGTCAGGTAGGATTCCAGAATCCACCTTTAGGGAGTTGGTGAAAGAGGCTACCTATGAATAACCTTGAAATAAGGCTCTCACTTTTAGAGTCCTTTGCTTGGGTGGGAGTCCCTGGATTACCTTCCAAAATGGGGAGCAACCAAAGCAATTTGAATTGCCTCAGGCTGAGGTGTTATCACCCATGGGTAGGCTTAGCAGGTTGTCACGTAGTGACCCTGGCATCAGCTGGACCCATATTTCCCCCGTCATTGTATCTTTTAGACCAACACAATTTTAAATGGGACAGGTCAAAATAAAGTGGCCCTTAGTTAACCCAACTTTGTGTCTTGTCTCTTTATTGCATGGTTGAACATCAATGCTGGTCACCTGGCCAGTGTGTTACCTGGTCACTATGTCTTAAGCTCACTTTTAACTGAAAACAGTTATAACACTCTGATATATGAAACATGTGTCTGGATTAACACAGTCACACTTTACTTATTTATTTATATCCTTGTTTTATTAATTGATAGATTCCTTTAATTTATGTCTTGCCTTCCTCTTAATACGGGAACCAAGGCAGCCCCAGCACAGACTGCACCCGGTCTCCAATCATCATCATCATCATCAAAAAATCTTATCTTTTTAAAATAGCAGCATTTAAAATAATTTAAAAACAATTTAAAACATGACAATTAGAATAAAAGTATAACACTCTCATTAAAAGACTCTTCCACCAACCACCAGCTAGTGACAAAAGCATATCACACAAAAAAATCTTTGCCCGTCAATGGAAGGACATCAGAGAGAGACCATGCCAGTCTCCCAAGGATGGGAGTTCTATAGCCTGGAAGCAGTGACCCAGAAGGCTGTTTCCTCTGTCTTCACCAAATATGCCTGTGATGGTGGTGGGACTGAGACAATGCCTTCTTCCATGGGTCTCAAAACTTGGGCATCTGAAATAGGGAGACAAATCCTTTCAGAGGGTCTGGGCCCAAGCCATACAGGATTTCATAGACCATAATCAGCATTGTTAGTCATGACCATCATTTTATTATAAAAGGACAACAATGTTTGACCCTCACATGTTGAGTTTTGCCAAATAATATCATGTCACCATATAAACAGCTTGAACTTGCACTGATAGGCCTGAATCAAATTAATAGTTTCAACTAGAGTAGACCTGTTAGATCAATGGGATTTACTAAGTGTTGACTCAGTATTTAGCAATTGATTAAATTCATTTACTCTAGCTGGAACTAGCAATTAGATTAAAGTCTTAGAACCAAAGATCATGCTATTTATCTCCCCCTTCTGCTTGTTGTGTTAAGAGCATCATTTATTCCCATTTTCTCTCAGTTTTAAGCCATAAAAATACCCCTGGCTTGTACTGTCCACTCAGTCATTATCAGCTTGTGAAAGCCATGCAAAATGTTCAAAGCCAAAACATTACAATAAAGGCTGTGACTATGTGACACAATCCAGCCACCAATTGTGCCTTTGGAAAATTAATAATGGCAAGGAAGACAAGATGAAAAACTAAGCATATTGAGATGTGTGTTCATTTAGGAAAGAGACTAATTGAAATGGACACTCTGATAAGAACCCTTGTATCTAAAGGATCCTGAGTTTCAGCTGCAGGAGAAAAGCAGCACTTCTGTCATCAATGTTTGATACGCTAACTCTTTTCTATTAAACTTGCTGACAAAATTTACTGATCAGGAGTTGTTCTTTGGAAAATAGCTCATTGACAGGAAAAGGAGATGAGGGGTAAATAAAAGCTTTTAAGACCTTGCCCTCCCTTTTTAATCTGAGAGGACATTATCAGTCTCTCCGGGTGTGTGGGTTTGGCGTCGTCTGGGTAGAAAAATGCACAATACATTCTATGTGAAAGATGCAAGATGATCTTGGGTTAGACAAGGCTCCTTCCCCAAGTATCATGGGTGGCAGGTAGTGGAATGCTCTGATTTTCCTCATCCAATATAGGCTGACCATAACTGGAGGCCCACAGTTTAAATTACCTGAACTCGGTTTTGTTCTTATCAGTCCAGCCAAAAATTGAATGGTGATGAAGAACACACACACACCCCACCGATTTTTACACAGAAGAGTGAAAAGATTGTTAAAGGAAATCATTTTACCTCAAGAAAGTGAATTATTTCTTTTCTTTTGAGCTGATGTACTAACTTTCGCATATTAGAGAAGAAGCTATTAGAGCTTCAGGAGTAAAAATTGTAAGCATGAATGAATTACACCTGCATGCCAGAAACATGGTTATTGTGATAATTTTGATAACAAATACTGCAAAAAAGAAGCAATTAAATCATTACAAGAATAATGTATGAATCTGGAAATCTAAATCAGATCTGGTAAAGTATAATTGTTTTAGGCAAATGGAAAAGACATGGTCATTTAAAAGGTTTCTGACTGATTTTTTATTTTTTTTTTACTGCTAACAGTAGAAGTGCCAGAGTTTTTTGCTTGCATGTTTGTTTAGTTTGGTTTTGTTGGAAATACTAGTTATCACTAGAAATGGGGGGTGTCTGTTATGTTTATATTGTGAAATTTTTATTTCTCACTCTTATTAGGAATCTTGTGCGCCATATGTTTTTATATATCGGGTCCTTTATCCCTCAGCTGCAGAGGCAGCCCAAGCTCCTTCATAAGCATTACCAGTGTCCCATCATGACGATTACTATCCTTTGCTCACCTGGGATATCATTCTTCTATAATTTTGTCCTCATATTCAAGGATTAATAATTTCATAGCTTCCTCCTTGCTGTTGCAGAAAATGAATATTTCTATGAAGTTTTCTACAGTATTTGCATACCCTGAAGTCTTCTGATAAATTGTTTCATGCAGAAATATATGTGTGGGGTTTCATGACATCATGTTTTCTGTGCAAAAACTATGCATTTTATGTAAATCCCCCATTTCCTAAAACATACTCCGTTTTCACTAGATAGATGATAGATAGATAGATAGATAGATAGATAGATAGATAGATAGATAGATAGACAGACGGACAGACGGACAGACGGACAGACGGACAGACGGACAGACGGACAGACGGACAGACGGATAGATGGATAGATAGATGAGAGACACCATGGGCACCATAATATTCTGCTCAAAAAAATAATAGCTACAGAACCATTCACACTTCAAAATTATAGAACTATTATTTCACTCTAATTGCCATAGTTTCATCGTATGGAATCCTGTGGTTTGTAGTTTGGACCTTTCTGGCTGATAATTCTGAATGCATCCTCCCTGAATTGTTAGTTCTAGTATTCCATAGGACAGAATCAAGGCAGTTAAAGTAAAATAATAGCACTATAGATGTGAATGGGCCTTAGGTATGTTCTACAGTTCTGAGGGGCCCTGGATGGGTAGGATGGTTGACTTTAGAGTTCAGTCATGCCAACATTTCTGGAGCTGTTATCTAAGAGGTGGGGGAAGTTGAGGTCCATCTGCAATGCCAGTGTCTCCTTACAATTTGGGGAAATTATGGCTTAGAGGAAGCCTGTGAAAGAAGGGTAATGTCAGGATCTTTTCACTATGTATAGTAGTGAGGACTCCAGTTAAAGTTAACAAAGCATTTTATTTGAATGGACAAACACACAAGAAATCAGACACTCTTAAGAACCATACAAGGCTATTGGAATATGATGCAAGAAAGATTGGGCAGAGGAAAATTGGGTAGAAAGGATAATAGTTACTACTCCTGAAGAAGGATTATAGTAGAGTGGCTCAGACAGCATCCAAGGGTAGCACAGAGAAATGGCAGTCCAGGGCACCACATACAACATACTACAAATGGCTAGGGTTGAAGCTAGGGTTTTTATACCCTATTTCACACCCTGAGGGGTGTATTGACAAAGCTGTAACAGCTTTCCCATGGAACTAACAAAGGGGTCTGGAATGGGCTGTTTGCTTAATGCAAGAGTGACATTGATGGGATTCACGAGGACCTCTCAAAGTTCAATCAGGTATGGTGTATAGCGAAGACTTCCATAGGGTAAGATTGATAAGTGGTCTCTGGTTGCTCACCAATCTGGGCAGTTCATCTTTGGCAAAAATACCAAGAGCCCAAAGCAGTGAAGGGATTAGCACAAACCCATTAACGTCAAGTTTTGTGCATAATCCTATCTGAATTTTCATGACCCTGAACAAGTTTCCAGCCAGCATGACTCTGATCATGTTCTTGGGTCATTAATAAGTTCAATTTATGAAAATCACATATCTCATAGGAGGGATGGTAAGGCATGGTAACAGAACAAAGAGTCCCATATTTGAACATTACCTCCAGCCCAGTGAATTCTCTTGGTAGCCATAGGCAAACTGTTACCTTTCTGTCTCATTCTCTTTGAAATATGGGGTTGATAATAACTAGATTTAAGCCAAAACATTAAAATGTTGACTAATGTGAAAAATGTTCTTTATTTTGTTGACTGGAATTAATTAAAAAAAAAATGTTGGAACGTTTTTCTTCCTCCCCAATTCCCTCAAATTAAAGTAAGTCTATAGTTACGCTCTACATTCTGTCCTTCTCTTCCTTGATAACATTACAAGATGCAATTACATTTTTTACTCATCACCTTGTGCTCCATACTGACATCCCTTCAGATAAAGAGCAATGTAAAATAGAAAGCACTGCCTGGACTCTGAATTTGCTTCATGTGTTTTTTTTCTTGATATTGTCACATAGCCAGATTTGATTGACTATGGCCCTTTCCGCACGAGGCGAGTGAATCGCTCCGTGCCGTTACTTACCGGTTCTTCTTGGCTCGAAGCAACATGGACTGTCACTTAAGCCCTTCTGCAGGGCTCCTCTCTTTGTTCCAGGGTGATGCGGAGCAATGCGAGGTCTTTAGATCCGCACTGGTGAGGCTTTCAAAATGGTGGTTTCCAGTTGTTTGTGGGTCCAGACCAACCGCTCAAGCTGGCCACTCCCACAGCCCGCCCTCCACTGATCGGAGGCTCCCATTGGGGCGAATCTGCGCATCTGCACAACTGAGCAGGAATGAAATGGTGCACTCCGGAAAACTGAAAGACCTGTTTTTTCCGGTCTTCACTTAGCATGCTGGAGGACCACTTGGGGGCATTCTGGATTGGACTTAGGTGTGGAACTAAGATATATAGTCCAAACCTAGTCCGATCCAAGGTGCGGATGACCTCCGTGACAGGATGCCTTGGCCTGTCTTAACTTCCTTGTGCGGAAAGGGCCTATGTGGCACTGTAACATCTTTATGTTTTTTATGTGATTCCTTACTGATGGGGATCATTTGAGAAAGAGGAAGGAAAAGAGACGAATGAAACAAATGCAAGATGAGGGAGATGGATGAAAGAAAAATAGCAAACATACTTTTTTCAGAAGTGAGAAATGAAGTGTTTTGTGTGAATATTTGATTTTTGCCAAAGTCTGAGTCTCAAACTTGTTCGGAAGCATTCAGTTTAGCCCTGATCATAGCATTAACCTACAGGGCTTTTCCAATGATTACAGAAATAATAAATATCCCTTGAAGACTGTAAGGCAGTAGTCTAAGTTGTTTTAGCCTAAGTTGTTTTAATTAAAAACATGGAATATGAGTATTAAATCATTCTTATTTCTTTCTCACACATGAGAATGAAAAAAATTCAAAAGTTTTCTTCCCACTTTGGAAAATTACAAGGTTTTTTTTGCACATTTTCAATTATTTTTGACATTTCAGCACATTTTTGTGCGAAAATTCCAATAGTACAGAAAAATGTTTTTCCACAAAGGAATGATGATGGTTTTGTACAGAACAAGAACCACCACCACCATTCCGCCCACTGCAAATGTATGGAGAGCACTGGTTGTTTGTGCACAAAACCAAATGAATGCATTCATAAATACAAAAAAATAAAAAATAAAAACAACAAAAGGATTCATCTGTTTGATTTCCCTGAAGGACAAAAGAATGTCACAACAGTTGACAAGACTTTTGCCCCAATTGTAGAATATTTAAGAATGAGAAAAAATTTGAATGTTTTTTACATCCTATGAAGTGAGAAGCTGGACATGCCTTGGTAGAGCCAGCCAATCACAAGCTTCAAAATGCTGTAAAGGTGATCTGTGGGGGAAATAATAACAAAAGAAATCTTCTCAGAGAGAGTTTTGAACCAAGGGAAACTGATTTACTGTTTTCACACGTCAACACAAACAGACCACTGTAAAACTTTGTATCACTTCACCCAGCCCTTCGAATATTTAGGGCGAGAGACATGTTTTGCATCTTTCTGGATCTTATTACATTCTATCCCACAACTGTATAAGTATACTTTATAAACCTGAGGCTTTAATATCACTCTGTAGTGCATCTCAAGATATAGGTTTATATCCACAAAATCCCATGCTACAATAAAAACTAATTAGTCTTAAAAGGGTACCACATTCCTTTTTTTTCTCCCCCTTTATTCCTCCTTTTTGACCTGGAGGCTTGTTAGATAATGCCAGGATAAAGTGAGTTAGGGCACTCATAGGCAAAGTTAAGTCCAGTTAGGAAGAGAAGAACTGACAAAATCTGAATATGGTTTTGGTAGTTGGAAATGTAGAGAGAGTTCAAAGGGTTTATGCTTAATTTAAATGTTATATAATAAATATTTGCTATTTTTTCTATGACTCCACCTTAACTGTTTTCATTGAAGAACTGAAAGGAAGAATAGGTTACAATTTACTACACTGAACCCATTGATCAACACAGTCACTTGTTCAGAATAGGAACCGCTTTGAGTCCCAAATACTAGATCCATGGCAAGATCCTAAGGATAAAAAGCAAGGTGAGTGATTGGAATCCATCACCTGGAACTGTGGCACCAAAATGGATAGGGGTTCTGTGACACATAACACATACCTACTATAGAATAACAGTTTCAAGGCTTTGGGGAGACCATACATGTAGTTTGCTACAAGCAAATCAAGCAAGCTTCCGGTCTGTTGCAACCATTCATAAGTTTATCAGCAATAGTCCTCAAATGGTATGAGAAAATTCGTCCAATTCTGCTAGCACTCAGACCGATTACAAGAGAGAGGTTTCTTACAGTTTTGCTGTGCTGCGCATTCCAACAGCCTTGGTATAGTGTTAGATAAGATGTTTAAAAATTTTCAGATAATATGCAAATATACTTTCCATTATATATTTCAGAGGAAAAAAGTTCTATCTTTTAGAATCTTGGTTTCCAAATTTTAATACCCACATGCTGCTGGACTTGAGCTCCCAGAATCCCCAGTGAGCACAGCTAGTACTGAGGGATTATAGGACCTGTGGTCCAACAACATCTGGAGATCCAGAAACTTGAACTGAATAATAATTGAACTGAGCCAATAACCTATACTTTCACTGTGTTTGCACAATATTTTAGATCTGACAGCACAATCCTATGTATGTTTACTGAGAATAAAGTCTCACGTGTGTTCAATGAGGCTTGCTCCCAGGTAAATGTGCACTGGACTGCAATCTGAATCACACTGTCGGGGGGCAGGGAGAGAGAGAGAGAGAATGCCACTCAAAGCTGTGAAATTCATTTCCATTCAAAATTATGGCAAAACTGCCATTGATGTTAATAGCCTTGAATTGCAGCCAAAGACTGCTATAAGAATTTAGGTATCTGGTACTTTATTGTCCCTCCTTGGATGGTGAAGAAGGACCAACTGTGTACTTAATATTAATAATAATATTTCTAGCTAAAGAATGGATATACGTCCACCTATAAAGCACCAAGCAGCTACTAAATACAAGATAAATAGCAACAAGGATAATGAGCACCAGGGGAACTACTGTGGATTTTGTATGAAAATGCAGTTGTACAGTATGAATAGCCAGAGCAAGCCCTGAATAAATGATAATGGAATTTCAGCTCAGCGAGTATTTAGAGACCAGAAAACTGTTTTCACCCTTAGACTTCAAAGATCAGCAATTTCCACTCAGACACATATTATATTTAGAGCACCTACTTTTGGCATTATGTAATCGCTTCTCTTCCATTTTCACTAAATCATGTCTTCATTCCAAAGTTTTTTTTTAAAAAAATCTTTCAGTAAAATTATGGCTAAATTCAATTCCATAACATCCAAACAAAACAGCTCAAACAGTTTTGCTATTCTGCTATGTTATGCACTAAAATAAAAACATAAAGCTCAATTAAACATAGAATTAGTACAGGAAAAACAGTACACTAGGAGAGCTCAGTTGGTTTTTCCAGTAGCAGAAGTAAGGGACAGTGAATTTGTTTTTGGTATGCTACCATTTGTGCAACTGGTTCTGTGACTGTTTCTGCAAACTAGTTGCATAACTGTAATAGTGTTGGATCTTCCTCCTTGTTCGTAAGCCCGTACTAGGCATCTATGAATGGAGCCTCATTTAGGCTACCAAAATAACACTATTGGATAACTCTCCATAGTTTTATCATTGAAAACATAATTATAACCTACAAATTGACCTATCTCTATGAATTAGCTGCAGCAGAAGCAGTAGCAGTGCAGCTTTATTACTCTTGAGTCTGTTTTTAGCAAGAACATGTGTTTTATGGGGCATTTCTTAGCCCTAAATCCAGTTCCAGTTCTTAGTCCCAAACTAGAATAGACTCACTAAAGCACTGGGAAGTTCATAAGGCAACATTTTTGTAAGTTCTCCTGATTCATTGGAACTTTTACCTGCTCTTATTGGGACTAACAACTGGATTTAGGCTTTATCATTTCACTGCATTTGTAAGGAAAAGGTGCTGCTGATGCAGTCTCCTTTAGGTCAAGATGCAGTGGCGTGGCATCATGATTTGTACTACAACTTTCATACTCCCTTATCGTTGGTCATGAAGTCCACCATGCAAGGAGGGTCAAATATTTCCCACTTGTTGTGGGTAACTACAGTGCACTGTTCAGTATGAGGGAGTCAGAGGCATCTGAGAGAGATGGGTTGTCATTGCTGCCTATGTTATTCTGAGATAGGTTGTGGTCTATCACCATAGTTGCTTGACTTTCTCTCAATCCTTGCTTGGATTATTCACTGCTTAGGGGTAGGGGAAGCTGCTTGGAGTCCTCTGGAGGTCCTGGAGCATGGTGTCACCATTGTGGCTGGCTACTGAAGCACAGCTCTCAACTATCCTCCTCGCTTAGCTACCCTCATCCCCTTGCTGGCCACTACATGGCTATGGGAGGGCAGGAAAAGGGTTGGTCTGATATTGCAGGGTGGGGAGAGAAATAGTGCCTCAGTCTAGTCAGAAAAAGGGGCTTCAGGTAGTTTCTGCTCATCAGAATTACTTGACATTCAGAACCCCCCCTTTTTTTCTTTCTGTTTTTCTCAAGTCTTTTGGGATCCTTAACAATCCTAGTGTGCTGTGTGGAGGAGAAGAATGCTAAGCTCTTCAGAAAGCAAATGAAACCTAAAAGTATGTAATTGAAAATTATGTGAACAAGCATATTATGTAAGTAGAGATAGTTTACAAATATTTGGTATGTACATTTGTAGGGGGGGAATACACATCAACACACATCACTTTAGAAAACATGTGTGAAAATGCATATGAATTTCAAAACAGGAAAAAGTGGGATACTGGGTCAAAGCAAACTTAATTTTGGAAAAATGAGAAACTCAGCAAAAAAAACAGCCACAAAAAAAGCAAATTCTCTCAGCTTCTCTCATTCAGTGCTCCAGTGGAAAGCAGTCAGTTACGAATTTCGTCACAGAGTTTCGTACACACCTGTCCTGCCCAGGAGTGTTGTGCTTATTCCCATTTGTACTGAAAGGCCAAGTTTCTATCAGCGCAAGCCTTCAGTTTTCACTCCCTAGTATTTGTGGTTAGCTTCTGACAGAAAAGACAACACGACTGACAGAACAGTGAATTACCACCTGCTCAGCCTGCAACTTTTTTCCTTTGATGTCAACTTCAGAGAGCACACGCGCGCACACAACGTACCTGACAAAATTCTTGCAGCATACTTCAACCAAATGAAAGCGCTACTGGTTGAAACAAAGCAAATGAAATGAAATAACATAATAGAACACCCATCACATTTTGTTAAACACCAAATGTGCAACACTTTCATATACTAATGTTTCTCTGAAACAAGTTGTAAGGTGTCATTAAAACCATCACACATGAATGTTACATCTTACAGGCAGAATAATTATTTAGTAATTTTCCTAAAACAGCTGTTGAGTATCTACAACCACTGTCACTGGTATCGTTCATATGGTCAGTTAGTTTCTTCCTGAAGCAAGAAATCAGTGAATAGAGAATGAGCAAATGTCTACCTGTCAACTCACTTCTGGACTGATTTCAAGATGCTTTTGATAACATTCAAAGTCCTAAATGGCTTGGAAATTGACATCTGAGGGAGTTCTTTGTTTATATCTGAAGCTTGATGTCTGCTGGGGGTAGCTCCTCTTTGAGTCTTTCTCCACAACATTGTTATAGTGCTGTTATTCCACTTTCAATATTCTGTGGAATTCTGGGGTTTTACTGAAGCCAAAGAGCTCTCTGGGTGATAATTCTAAATGCTCCTCCCTAAACTGCAAACCCCAGGATTCCATAGGGTGTTGAAAGTGGAAGACTGTAACAGGGCAGTGCAGAAATGCCCTGTGCCCAGTGGGGGACAGTATGTTGTGTGAGGTTGTGGGAGAAGACCTTCTCAGCAGGGTCACCCCAACTGCTGAATTTTCTCTCCTTGGAGGTCTGATTGGAGTCAATGCCAGCTTCCTTTTGCCATAGAGATGGAAATTCTCAGGCATGAAGATTGAATTCCTTAGGCATTTCTGCTAGATTGACACTTACACATTTTTGCTCAGCAGTAAGTAAAAATTGTCAAATATGCCTGTCTCCAGTCCTTCATTTTCCATAGTCCATTATTGTATGTTCCTGAAATAATCTACATCTTTTTATTTTTTAAAAAAGCAAGCTCTAAGAAATTTATTTAGATATTTAGCAAACATTTTAGGATGAATTTTAAAAGTGTTTACTCTCAAAATATTTTGTAAAAGCATAGTTAGTACACTTGTTGTTGTTGTTCTGTGTGTGCCTTCAAGTTATTTCAACTTATGGTTGAAAGTTGAACCCATCACAATTTTTTTCTGGGGCTAGAGTGTGTGACACATCCAACAGTCACCCAGTGGGTTTCCATGGCTGAGCAGGGAATTGAACTCTGGCCTCCAGGGTCACAGTCCAGTGTTCAAACCAGTACACCACAGTGGTTCTTTTTGTATATTTACACTTCTGGAAATATACCTTCAAAAACTTCTCTTTTTTTTCTTACTTCACTTTATAACATATATTTTAACCTTGCAACACTTTGTTGCCACATTTGTGTAGTATAATTTAATTGATAGTATATGCAGATTTATTTGTGGTCATTCATTCAAATTGTCATATTCAAAGCCAAACATGAAAACTCCTTTCCCTGGATAGGCTTATACATCATTGTCACTTTCTCTGACATTTAAATATTTTTAATGTCATACTTTTCCTACAGAATTAACAGAGAAATTAGTGAATTTTGGAACGATCTTATTTAAGGGAGAAAAAAAGATGACCCATAGTTAATTTCAGTAGCAGCTTCAATTTTATTATTCCTGGATGATAAACTGTACCTGATGATGATAAAGACACCACAGAGATGGTAAAGGAAGGAAGCACTGAACAACTATAGAATCAAAGAATCATAGATCTGGAAGAGACCACAAGGTCCAACCTCCTGCCATGCAGGAATACTCAATCAAAACATTCCTGACAGATGGCCATCCAACCTCTGTTTAAAAACCTCCAAAGAAGGAGACCCCACTACACACCAGTGCAGCTTATTCCACTGTCAAACTGCTCATACTATCAGGAAGTTCTTCCTAGTGTTTAGATGGAATCTCTTTTCCTGCAGTTTGAAGCCACTGCTCCATGTCCTAGTCTCTGAAGCAGCAGAAAACAGGCTTGCTCCATTTTCCATATGACATCCCTTCAAATATTTAAACACAGCTACCATGTCACTTCTTAACCTTCTCCTCTCCAAGCTAAACATACCCAGTTCCCTAAACCACTCCTCATATGGCATGGTTTCCAGCAATTTTACCATTCTGGTTACCCTCCTCTAGACACAGTGTCTTCCTGAACTGCGGTGCCCAGAACTGGGTACAGTGTTCCAGCTGGAGTCTGTCCAAAGCATCTCCTTCTGTAACATCAAAATAGTCCCTATGCTGGTTAGTCCATATGCAGTTAGTGTGTTAATTGGATGGATTTTAGTTTAATAAATTGTGCCTATTGTGTTTACATATTTTTGTTTCATAAGATCACAAAGAAATTCCTCACTTCTGTCAGATTTATATACACATAGCTATTACATGCACCATCCCATATATTGCTCATCTGGAAAAAACTTCATTTGAATACCATGGAACTTGCATCTGTGCAAAGATTCATAGGATGCTACTGAAAGTGATCTGCAATAAAATGATAATAAATGTTTTCAGGAAAGATTAAAAATGTGACCAGAAGAGAGAACCTACTTTGATAAATTTATCTAGGATTTAAATTCCTAGTTCTGTTTGGATTTGAATTTCTCGTTCAGTCCCCTCCCCCATTCTTTTCATTATATGAATCTCATCCAGAATCTGTTAGGCATGTCAAATGCTTAGGAATCAACCGTCCTGTTGTATATCCCTCAACTATTCAGTAACTGCTGTACTTCTGAACAATGTTACGGAGTTGACGAAAGATTGTGTTTACTTCCAATATTTTCATACCAATTCAAAATATGACAAACTTCAGACTTATTTGACATGATGATGAAGATGATGATTGAAAAGAGGTAGAAAGTCTTTCTGAAGGAATTGCCCATCCTTTCATTTATAGTTAGTTTACCCCTGTTTATGATGCCATTAATAATCCTGTCCCCCCCCCCCGTTTTAAAAATAAAGGTTCCTCCATGGAAGGGAAGTTATGATGCCATTATTTTACTGGAAGTGCAGATTATTTGGAGGGTTAAAATAAAAGAAAAATAACCCAGCAGGCAGAAAGGAAAAGAAATCTACTCATTTTACCCCAACATTGGCAATAAACATTAGAATGGTAAGTTGATTCTGAGAAGCCCAAAGGTAGACAAATTTGTATGTACATTCAGCTCTAATTAAGCAACAAAGCCATGCAGCTTAAGGTCAGATCAGTTTCTTTCTCTTACTATGTTACTTCAGAGCAGATTTAAGTGCCTCAGCCAAGTAATAAAACTGAAACCACACAAATAGATGTATCTGGTGGTAAAACAAAAGGGCCTCTTTGTGTCTGTTGGTAACTCAGATTGCTGCACTTTTTTTAAAAAAATGTGCCATTTATATACTGTATACAAACATGAGCACGCAGACACAAAAGAGGGGAGATCTCTTCCAAATTACTTAGATCAGATTCAGACACTTAGAAAATCTGAAGAACTTCTGTTTTGTCTGGGTGATAGAAAGTGCTGATACTTCAGTCTCCTCCAATGCTTTTTGTTAGCTTCTTTCCCAGAGATATGGTGCTCCCAGTTTTGTAATGGAGATACTTAGGCAGCAGTCATTTTTACCAATTTATTATTTCCATGAGTAGGCTTTGCAGCATACCTGATGGTGATTAGTGGATCATATCTGATTTTGAAACTAAGTGGTTTCTCATACTCTCCCATTAAAATAAAATCCCTATTTCTGCCTTTTGATGAAAAGTATGCCCAAGTAGGTTTGCAATGCATTCCTAACAATATTCTTAGACTGCAATTGTGCTATAAGCATGTGAGTCCTGCTGAAGGTAATGGATTGCATCCTTGGTCTAGCCCAGAAGAGTAAAGTGGATGACCCTCCCATATTGTTAAGCAACAACTTCCAGCATTCCTTGTTATGCTGGCCGGGGCTAGTAGTCCAGCAACATCTGGGGGGCCACAAATTTCTCCCCTCACTTAAACCTACAAAATACGACAACTGAGCAAGCAAAACACAAGGATGCACAATCTTCTTTAGCGATTGTATTTACACTGGTTCATGAAAACAGGCAATAATAGGCAATAACCTGATCCTATAAGCCACAAATGGTTGGAATTTTAGCATTAGCTCAAGAATTAAGTAATGGCATTTATTATGAACAGAGCAGACCACGCTAAAGAGCTACCAAATTTTACATTGTCAGTAAAGGTTGGACCAAACCTGTAGAAAATACTTTGTGATGTGGATCATTATGTGCACTTGTGGAAAGCCATGTGACTTCAGCTGAGTCATATTGATGAGCAACCAGGGGAGAAGGTTGCATCAGGTATGGAGAGAATGCAAAAGTTGGCAGGATTACATCAGCTAGTGTGAGTATAAATGTGGTTGAGTGCTAGCCAGCAAATGCACACAGTGCCTGACGTGTCTGCCAGAGGCTCTGTCAGAAAGAACAAGCAGAGGGATACTGGAATGCCTTCTGGAGATTCTTGTAAATATGTACACATTGCAACTCCAGAGTAAATTGCATCCTTGATGGAAGAAAACAATTGGCATGGGTGAGTTTTTCCTGGTTACAGTGCATTGCTGCTTAGATATTCTGTGCTGCTGGGCACTCTTCCAAAGCTGTGGGAGCAATCTCTGCTATATTTTGGGTGTGACATTTGGTTATGGGTCCAGTTTTGCCCAGTCTTGCCCAGTTCTGGTGAGCTTTAACCAGTTTGGACCAGTTAACCCTGTTGGTTTTGTGGCAGACAGCCTGTGAGACAGCACAGAGTCTCAGCTAGAACAGCTCTGGTGTGCTAAGAAGTTAAAAGCCACATGGGAGGATTTTTTCTGCAGCAGAGTTAAGCAGCTGTTTTGTTTTGCCTGGCCAGTGTTTTGTTTTTGGTTCTACACCCACAAGATCTTCCAGGTTGTAAATTCAGCCAGAGCTGCCAGACTGTTTGTTTTTGCTTTCAGTTTTTGAGTAAGCAGAATGGCAGCCTCTATGTTGACCACACTAGGGTTCGAGAAGTTGACTGACAGCAACTATCAAACATAGAGTCTTATGATCCAGAGTTTGCTGGTCAGGGAGACCTGGGTGGCGAGCCAGCCCAGAGAAGGGAGTGTGAGAGCCAGCAAAGTCCAGCTGGGAGGAGACAAGCAAGCACTTTACACAAGGGAGTTCATTTACCAGAGCATGAAGCAAAAGCCGTAGTCAGAGTTCCAAAAGCCAAGGGTCAAGAGATCAATTCAAGGTAGCAGGAACCAGGTGCTGGGAGCAAGGAACAGGCAAGACAAGGGCTTGAAAGAAGTTTGCCACAAGCAAAGGAAAGCTTCCAGGCAGGCAGTTATATAGCCCAAGACACAGGTGTGGCTAGTCACTGCTTCTTGAACTTAATCAAGGAAGCCTCCCTTTGCTCAGCTCTCTTGAGTCTCCGCCTTGTTTGTGGGCTGATTGGCATAGACTCCAAACCATCTTCAGAATCAGATCCCTGTTGCCCTAAAGGAGCAGGCAGAGGAACATCCAAGCCTGCTTGGTCCATTGCAGCAGGGGGAGCTCTCGAGCTGCAGGACTCATCTCCAGCCAGAGCCACAGGGACCAACAGCTGCTGCTTGTCATCTCCACCCTGAGCAACAGGGACCAACAGCTGCTGCTTGTCATCAGCAGCTCTGACAGGGGCTTCAGTTATCACACACGCTGAGGCGAATTCATCAGCAGGATTCCTGTCTCTCCAAAATGCTGTGGACGAGGAAGCTTTACAACATGAAGCTGGAAGAAGGGGAGACATGAAAGCCCATCTGGTTACCATGAAGTCTTTGTTCCTTGGGTTGGCTGACAGAGGTACAGACTTTGATGAGGCTCAAAAATGTTATATCCTC